>CAWUFW010001657.1:1360000-1830000 GCA_963921515.1 Calotriton arnoldi
ATGGTTACAAAAGGCCGCTTCCTGTTGCTCAAATGTGAATTTACCTTGAAAGAATAAAAGGCAAGAGTCGTTTGGCAAAACAGGAACAGCTGGTTTAATTATAGTACATACGTTTTGGCTGTCATTATATATATTTCACGAAGGGTCATAAAACAATTTGTACATTGTTTTCGAGAGAGAGAGATCGGGGTCTAGTCATGGAGTCATAAATCTGACCACCTGGTGGGTCTTGACCTTGTGTGGACACAATGCGGGCCATTGGGTACGTGTCCAGATGTCCGGCATGGAGAGCGCCTGATCACTGCGTGTAGTGCATGCTGTGTTCTGATTGTCTGAGTGTTCCCAACTTCACTTTATGGTGTTTAGGTAACGCACACCCCTCCAGCCAAATGTGTTTTTATTGGGGCCAATCTACTTGGACCATTGTGATGTCGCTGCCTATCTGTGGGATCAATCTGAGTTTTTTTCTGTTCGTGCATTTGTCTACGGGCTACTTGTCACCCCACTTGTGGTCTGCCAATCAGTTGCTTCAGGTCTAGGCCACAGGGCCTGCCTGACCACGTATTTCTGACTCTAGGTTGATGGGGAGGTCCTATTGGGTGGATTGGACAACACTGATGTGAGTTTGTTGAAATGCATACATATACATGGCATACATTTATATCATATTTTCCAATATTAACATTCCAAAATGCCCACTGCTTGTATTGCCCACAAGGGATGCAGTGCACTGCAAGTGGCAGCAAGGGATTGTTGCACTGTCTGGGAAGCTGTTGGGCCGTCACAAAAAAAGGTAAAAATAAAAGGGAGGTAATTAAATCTGATGAAACATGCAACCAAAAGGTTCAATAGGCAAAATCATTAACACATATAACAACTTTAAAGAGTATACCCTATGACCATTGAGGCATATGCTACATGAGACACATTCTTACCCCTCCATCTTGGAATTATTTTTATTTAATCAGCATTGATAATAAAATACAATACAAAGCATGTCTAGTTCTAACTTATTGATGGGATTCATGGTGGTTTGATGTTATGGTATCAGGTTTGTCTAATTACATGGGAACAGACATATGTAAACTTCAATTAATACAACAGTTGTGAGAAACCGAATTGTGCAGGCAACACAGATATCACTGGCTGGAGACCACAGCACAGCAACAGAAATATAAAGTATGAACTTGAAGCAATAAGCTAAAATTTTACTTTTGACCAATACTGGAAGGGATTTTGAAAACTTTGCATCTCTTAGTATAATTTTATCCCCAATTTTAAAACCATTTCCTGCATATTGATACGTTTCCCCAAGAATGTTTAATAACTACTACAACATGGAGATACCTTGTCAATTATTTTTTGCTCCTATCCTCAAAACTATGGGCCTGGTGGTCTGGGAACTGCAGTCGCTTTTTGGCAGTCCAACCGCCCACATACCTGGCGTTCCGACCGACGGATTTCGATGCGGGTGGGGAGACCACATCCTGTCGTCGCCTCCGCTAACATTTCTGTTCCTGCGGCGGCAGGAGAGGCAGAGGCTGCCAACAGAGGCGGTCCCCGCTCCTGCACCGCCGTCCTCATTTCAACCTGCCTTTCAACCAACCTTTTCATGGCGGGGACACCACCATGAAAAGACGGAAGAAAGGCAAGTAATGGGCCAATAACAAATCGCACTAGGGCGAAAATGCTCTTATGTGATGTGGCTGGTGCTAAGCTGGTGGCCTCCAATGTCGTCATATCTGTGTGTGCACTGTTTTCCTTGCACAACATGGTGCAAGGAAACAGTGCGCCCGACTGACTGGAGTAACCGCAGTATGGCTGACATTGGCTTCAGGCTGTTTCCTAGGGCCGCAGCATGCCGACACCGCCAGCCCCGCGGGAATGTCATAATACAGCGGTTTGGATGCCCTCGGCTTGGCAGCGTTCTCCCAAACGCCACGGCTGCGGGCTGGCGGTATGACCGCCAAAGAATAAAATTAGCCTCTATGTTTTTCGACTTAAAGAAATGCACTACTATAACATAGATCAAAACAGCACAACCCTACTCAAAACATTAGCATATTACCATTTTAAGTCCTAAGTCTGAAGTGAGATCAGTGGGCATCCAATGATCCACTGGAAAAAAACGCACGCTATATTTAAATAGTTTAGAATCGTGTCAAAATAAGGTACAATGCTCCAACTTTTGTAGTAATTGGAAGCCTCTGGCATCACTATTTTTCTTTCATCTTTAGTATTTTTACAAAATGTAGGTTTATTTGTTGTGGACCTGCAGCATCACCCAGAAACAAGGACAAGTCAATACCGACTCGTAAGCGAGATTTATTTTGCTTAATGTGGATGGTAAAAAGAAGGAATTATACTTAAATCGCATTAAAATATACACACATTGCTACTTTTTAATGTTATTAAATGGAGCCAGGAACTTGCTAAGATGAAAAGAGACCCTCATTTATCACCCACTCCAAAAAACAAATAGGAACTATTTTTGGGAAAGGGGGGAAACAAGAGTAAAAGTTATCATGTGGACAAAATAAAAAATGAACACACTTCATGTTATCCTAATAATTATATTTACTTAAACAAATATAAAGGTCTGATATAATAAAATTTGGACCTGAATGGGCATCTCCCAATGATTACAACTGTATCCTGTCTTGCAGCATCATGTCACCAACTCGCCAGCTCTGCGCTTACAACGTTAAATGTAGTTTACATTTGGGGACAGCTAATGGAGCCGATTCAGTGCAGAACGAGAGGCTCCGATTATGCTTCTCAATATTTGCTACTCAAAACACAGCAGCCAAAACAATTAGAGAGGCACCATTTTTCCTGCCTCTTTCTTTGCTGCTCCATAGTCAAGAAAAATGCCTCTTTATTTTGATTCACTTGTAGATTCTTTTATATTGTTTAATGCATTGATTGTGCCTTTGGTGATGATCGCGCTCACAGCATTGTAGTGTTTGGTGTATCTGTTTTTTCTTCCAGTCTTAATTGTCGGAGCTCTGTGCCTGTTCCTGTAACTCGACCGATCCGTGGTCCACGCTCAATCCCTTTGATTCGGTGCATGTTCCGTCTTTGTTTTTTCCCCTTTGCTGCCCATTATTGTTTATTCCCTGATCCCCTGTTTGCCCCCAGAGCCTTTGCGCAGCTGCAGTGTAAGCGGCACGCCCCTCCCAGGAGGCGAGGTTGCATGTGTAGCCCAATTGGGATACAAGCGAATGCCTCTGAAAAAGCTTGCCGGAGCGTCTTTCTCTCGTGCTCGGCAGCTTCCCAATTGCATCACTGGTGGCGCCTCTCCCTGGGCTGCAATAGTAGGGGATGATTTCCTGCAGGCAATTGAGACCTTTGAGTCTTTTGGGGCATTTTTTCATTAGCTACTAAGCTATTAACACCTTGCCTGCGGCAGGAATTCCAGCCCGGTGCTGGACATTCCAATCGCGGGCGTGGTCGTGACGGAACCATGCCGTCATGAGCACAGCCCAACCGTGACTCATGACGGCATGGTTCCGTCACAAGCATCGAAGGGGTTAACAGGCTTTTTACCCTGATTTAAGCAGTGTTCACTAATTTTTGGAAACTTGTGAATGTTAATTGGTGTCTTGCTCCCAGCTAGTTGTTCCCATTGATGTCCTGACCCATTTGAGCTGGGCAGGGCTGTAATAATTTCGATTTCTGGGTCTCTTAACCCCTTCCCTCCTGTGTAGCTCTTGAGGAACAAAGCACTGTGTTTTCGGTTGACAATACGGACTCGGGTATTGGACTGAGGGAAGGATAACTGTCCCCCTGGAACATTTTCAGGGATTGTGGCATTCATTCACGACGATGAAATAAATAAATAAAAAATATTCATCATAACTGATGGACGATTTTTAGTACAAGAGGGATACTCACCAATATATAAATACAAGCCCTGATGAAGTCCAACACTGTTTGAACGAAACGCGTTGACTGGAATGTTTTTTACTGATTGGATTTTACGATTGTGAATAAAGCTGGAACTTTCCAAATGGACTGAAGGAATCTTTGATTAACTTGCTTCCGGGTGCACCATTCCACTCTTTTGTGTTGTCAGCTCTTGAAGACTCTCTCTGGATATTTTGATTGTGGGAATTTTCCCTCCAGTGATCATGTCCGACTATGAGACATTTGATCAGTGCCTTGAAGTCTATGGCCCAAATGAAGATGAGGATTATTGTTACGATGAGGGCATGGAAGAAATTATTGATAAATCAGCCCAAATATCCCTTGATAAAGCCCTCAGCTCGGCTCTGCAACCCATTTCTAAACATCTTGATGAGCTTGCAAGCCACCCCTCTGCCCATTCCCCGTCTGGAGGTCCCTCCCTTCCCCCTCCTACCTTCTCCACAGAACTCTCTTGGCCCCATTCGGATGCCATTATTAAAATGTCCCAAGGAGCGTTGCCTGATCACGCTTACAGTGCAGGAGCTCACTGTGTTCTCCCCCTCCCCCTGCCATTTCTCCCACTACTGACACGGATACCAATTCGCCTTCTTCTTCGCACAAATCCCAGACTCCTAAACGCTTTAAGAAACACATGCGTTGACACACCCCTTCTCTTACTACCCCTTTTACTTTTGACCCTTCAGAGATTATCCACCCCAGATCCTCCGATTGGACCCTCTCCTGCGGATTCTGACTATATGCAACAACATCTCCGCAGAGGGTTAAAAAAAGAAGCCCCGTCCCGACAAGTCCAAACGCCCTAGGCCTGATCTCCCTCACAAGACTGCTCTCATCCCCGACTTGGATGCCATTATGCTAACCTTCTTAAAAAAGTTCAACAAGGACCCTTAGAAAGGTATCGCTAGAGCCCTCCGGGCTTGTCAGGATAAACTTCTTGATGTCTCTAGCCCCTTGGCTAAGATCCTTAAACTGGCCCTCGATGCTCAGGAGATGGGTGCCTCCATTCACCCTGAAGTTCTTGCTGGGTGGAAGCAGGAAGCGTTCTGCCTCCCAGGTAACGCCAACTGTGCGCTGGCCTCAGAGCGCTGCTAATCTGTACTGCTGCGTATCAACCCTCAACTGGTTGAACTGGCTTCTGCTTAACCAGGCCCCTTGGCTGAGGGACAGATATTTGGAGATCGTTTTATCAAAGACATTGCTAAATTTCACAACTCTTGATAAGTCCCAATCACCCTTGAAGAGGATGTTCAACACCCTTTTTGACCGGGCCGTTTGTGGCAGAGGATGCTCAACCGGCTGCTTCAACCAACAAGGGCCTCCACATGGTTTTAACCCAACGTACAGAGGTTATGGTCAAGACCCAGCCCAAGCTGGCTTCTACCCCACGAGATCCAGGGGATACCAAGGTCAGTTTAGCAGGGGCCTCAACAGCAGATATCGCGCCGCAACAACCAATCTACTGGTAATGAGTCCTTCTTATCAGTCGACTCTTCCTCTGGGGGCAGGTTACGCCATTTTCTTCTTAACTGGGCCAAGATCTCATCGGACTGTTGGGTGCTGGATACAGTTCAGGGCTATCGTTAAGAACTGTCCCACACTCCTGTTGAACCCTCCCTTCCCCCTCCTCTACTTTTTCCCCACCAAGACGTGTCTCTTTGAAATTCTAGAACTTTTGACAAAACAGGCTATTGCACCAGCATCTGCAAGGTTTCAGCAGCAATGTGTTTCTGGTTCAGAAGAAGGGTTGAGGTCAGAGGCTGGTTCTCAACCTCAGAATTCAACCCTTTTGTAATTCATCGCCACTTCAAGATGGAAGGTATCCAGCAGCTGAGGGATCTGCTCCAGGAAAGAGATTTGATTGTTAGTCTCGATCAAAAGGATGCCTATCTGTCAGTCCCCATTTGTCCCTCTCACAGACGATATCTTCAGTTCAGCTGGAGAGGTCAGTGATACAAGTACTGGTCCCTTCTCTTTGGTCTCTCATCAGCCCCCTGGGTGTTCCCCAAACTACTGAAACCGGTGGTAGTTCCCCAGATGGGGGTTTGCATGATCGTCTATCTAGATGACATGATTCTCTTGGCACAAGACAAAAATCAATTGCTGCCGCAACTGTCTTGGGCAGCGTCTCTGCTCCAGGAACTGGGGTTTATGGTCAACTCTAAGAAATCCATGATGACCCCCTTGCAACAGATTGAATTCTTGGGGTTTCAGGTGGATTCTGTCAAGGCCCAATTGCTGCTTCCTCCTCTAAAGGTGAAATCCAGCAAACGGGAGTAGAGGTCTACTCTATCCAAACAGATGGTGTAGTTGAGATCCATAGCTCGGATTGTGAGATTGCTAGTGTCTTCGATTCAAGCAGTGTTCCCGGGTCCGTTACACTACAGTGCTCTTACGCGCTTGAAAATTCATTATCTGCTTGACTGTTTCAGTTACGATCAATTGGTTCCGTTGTCCCCCGACGTCCAAGAAGAAATTTATTGATGGCATCTTCACAAGGAGGCGTGGAATAGCAAGACAATTTTGGGGGCCTCCCCACTACATTATCATCGAGTCAGACGCCTGTTGTTGGGGCTGGAGAGCAAGATGCAGAGATTTTTCTACCAGCTGTCGATGGTCATGCGTAGAATTGCGACTTCACATAAACTGTTTGGGGCTCCTTTGCCATAAGGTCCCCTTCTCCGGTCAAGAGCAATTGCTGTATCCTCCTATGGATGGACAAATTCTCAGCCGTTCGATATATCAATCAATTAAAGGGGACCAGACCCCGCCTTCTGGAGGACATAGGTCTGGAGTTTTGGGACTTTTGCCTTTCTCAGATGATAACGGTTCTGGGAGAATTCCTTCCGGGCAAGGACTACCTTGTGGCGGATTGGAATTCCAGATCCCTGGTGGATCGGAAACTCCATCCTCGTATCTTTGAGAAGATTGTGCTTTCCCTGGTGCAGTGTCAGGTGGACCTTTTTCCTTCCTGCTTGAATGCTCAACTAAAGAATTTTTACAGCTGGAGACCGGATCCGATGACCCGCGCAACGGATGTATTTCTGCAGAATTGGACAGGTCTGGTGAACTACGTGTTCCCGCCATTTGCCATGATTCAGAGGGTCGCGGCCCAGGCTAGGCAACAGTTAACAACTCTTGTGCTGATTACTCCGGTAGGGAAGACACAGCCTTGGTTTCTGCCCCTTCTGGAAATGTCAATAGCCCTTCCCATTCTTCTTCTTGTATTCTCACATTTTCTCTTGGATCCAGTGGGATCCCTGCATTCTCTGCTTCTACACGGCCAGTTGACTCTCATGGTTTGGAAGATATCGGGAGATATGGCCAAATTGAGGGTATTTCACCGGCGGCTGCCGCTTTTATACACCAGGCTTGGGCTCCTTCCACCCGCAAATGATAGTTTTCTGCATGGAAGAGATGGGTGAGTTGGTGCCTTTAACGGGATGTGGATCCCTTGGGATCCGAGTAAAAAGATATTCTGAATGTCCTTTCTGAATGTGCTGAATCTGGATTATGTTACAGGTCAGTAAACAATTTCAGTTAGGCTTTGTCTGCTGGTCACAACCTCATTGATGGAAAGCAGGTAGGTATCCACACTCTGGGCTGTAAGTTATCGAAAGGTATTAGGGTGGCTCACCATCCGAAGCAAGATATTCTCAGTTATGGAATGTGGCAAATGTTCTGCCGATACTAAAGCCAGGGACTGACAATTTTGAATTATCCTTCAAACAACTTTCCGCTAAATTAACTATGCTTTTATGTTTGATTTTGTGCCGACGAGTGTCGAATGTACGAGCTTTGGACCTTGCAGGTACGTTGTTTACTCCAGAAGGTGTTTCATTTCTTATTTCAAAACGGACAAAAGCTATGTCTCAGTCCATTGGCTATCCTGCTTTTTCTCACAATGCAAAGTTATGTGTAGTAAAATGTCTAAAGGTTTATGAAGAACGCACTTTGGCTCATAAGACAGATCCTCAAGGTCCTCTGTTGTTGGCTATCCAGAAACTTTTCCATCCAGTTTCAGCAGCGACCTTGGCCCGTTGGGTCGGCTGGGTCATGTTGCGACCTGGCATTGATGTCTCCAGGTATGGTGCTCATTCAGCTAGGGGAGCCATGGTATCCAAAGCTTTTGCCTTGGGTTCTAGGCTAGAAGATATTCTTCGCACTGATTGGTTTTCTGATTCTATATTTAAGAGTTTTTATTATAAACCCATTGTGCATGTTTCTTCTGTTATGGTTTGTCAGCTTTTAACCAGCACAATCAGAGCCTCCGGTCCTGCCATAGAATAGAAAATTTTCTAGCATTTGCAACAAACATTTTAGATTCCATTAAGAACACTGAGGTAAGGATTATCCCACCTGTTGGGACTGGTAAGCTGTATGGTATCATTGAATTATAAGTGCCTGTTCTGTACATAATGTTAATGTTGTCCCGCCCTTGTGATTCAGTAAGGGTTGAGATCGGATTAATTTCTTACTTTTGTTTTCAGACTCCGAATCCAAGCAAAACTGAAGCACCTCTGCTGTCCTGTTTTCTGTGGACTGCGTTCAAAGCTCTGGTTGGAGTACTACAGAGCTCCTTTCCACGTTGAAGGTCGATGTTCTGCACTTAGGTGACTCTCCATTGAGTGTCTTTATGAACTGTTCTTTTGTTCCTTTAATGGACATGGTTCTCTTACATATCCCTCTTAGAAATTGTTAGAAATTTGGTTACTGGTTGACTGGGGTGTGAGCCCTGATCAAGCAGCAACCACAGTCCTAGTCAGGGTAAGGCACAAGCAACCCCAAATTAACCTGCGCTCAAGCCCCTGGTAGCTTGGCACAGAGCAGTCAGGCTTAACTTAGAGGCAATATGAAAGGTATTTGTGCAATACTTCAAACAGTAAAACAGTGAACAAAACAAGACCAAAACGACAGAATCCAATTGGTAGAACTAGAGATATTGAATTCTAAAGCTTTTGTAGTGAAAGATATCTCCAATAGCGCTGGTGCTTCTTTGCGCTATCTGGTGGTGCTGGTCCAGGACAAAGTCACAAGTTCAGGTCGACCGCGATGGGGCGCGGGCCGGCTATGGTGATCCAGGTAGGCCCATTGAACAAAGTACCTAAAATCCTGGTTGCAGAGTGTTACATGGATCCGGGTCGAAGATTGCCGCACAGATGGAGCGATGCTTTTGTCCCGGGATGAGGCTAGGCTGCGGTGCGAGGTCCTGTTGCATCGTCATTGAGGACCCCATCGTCGGGGCTTGCGATGTGTAGTCCGGTGTTAGGGATGCGGTGCAAAGCTGGCGAAGCGTCAGTTCTGAGGAGCTATGAGGGCGACGAGGGTCTATGCGACGAGTCCAATCCACGCAGCAGGGGCGATGCATCAGTTCTGCGCTGGGATGTGCCACTCGGCAGAGAAGATGCTTTGGTTACGCTGGCAAGCACCTTAGACCCACTTCCCAGGGTCTAGGACTGGGGTAGAACCCCTTGGCAGGGTAGACTCACAAATGCCAGAGTCTAGGTGCAAGGTTGTTGGAGCCTGTTATGTTCCTGAGGCTTCAGATTAGAAGTCCAGCGAACTAGCCCTGGAATCACTCTAAGTTCTGGGTTCAAGAGATGCAGGTCCAGTCCTTCTCACCCAGGCAAGGTCAGCACAGCAAATCAGGAGTCCAACAGAGTGCAGTCCAACAGAGTGGCAGTCCTTCAGCAGTACATCAGTCCTTCTTCCTGGCAGAACATCAACAGGTGGGTTCGAGAGATGCAGGTCCAGTCCTTCTCACCCAGGAGGCAAGGTCAGCAAAGCAGGAGTCCAGCAGAGTGCAGTCCCGCAGAGTGGCAGTTATTCTTCCTGGCAGACCATCCACAGGTCCAGAAGGGTACTTAGGTGGTGGTATCTGAGGGCCTTCTTTTATACACAGTTGTGCTTTTGAAGTGGGGAGTACCTTCTAGAGGCATAGCTTTTAAGTTCACAGATGCTCTACCTTCCCTGCCTTGGCTCCGGACTAACTACAGGGGTTATGCAGACCTGTGTGTGGGGACAGGACACAGCCTATCCAGGTGTAAGTGATGTTGGGTACAGCTCCTCCCTCCCATCCTGCCAGTGATGTTCCATTCAGTCACACCTAAGCTCCCATTGTGTGTGGTTGTCTAGGAGGAATACACAAAGCCCAACTGCCAACTACACCCAGTCATGTGGCCAGAGACAAGCACCAAATGGCTAAGGCAAGAAAATGTCAACTTTCTAAAAGTGGCATTTTCAGAAGTTAGGATTTTAAATTAGGATTCCAAAGACACCCATTTTGAACCAGTAATATATTCCCATTAGGAAATTACACTTATAAATGCAATAAGGTACTCCCATTGGTACCCTACAGGAGATACAGGCCTTTCAGTAGAAAAAGAAAAATGTAAGATTTTTTCGCTACCAGGACATGTAGAACTTAAAAGTACATGTCCAACTTTTTAAATACACTGCACGCTGCCCTTGGAGCTGTCTAGGGCCTATCTTAGGGGGTGACTTATATGCAGTAAAAAGGAAGGTTCGGGCCTGACAAACGTTTTATTTTGCCAGGTAGACATGGCAGGTTAAACTGAACACATGGGCTCTGCAATGGCCTGAGACATGTTTAAAGGGCTACTTAAGTGGGTGGTACAATCAGTGCAGTGCTACAAGCCCACATAGACCTCGATCCCTCTGGAATGCATGCCATAAATGAAGCAGTACAGTGCCTTATACGTTTCTTTCACTACTCTTATCTGGTTGAGAGGTATCTTGCTCACTTCAAAACTGCAGTGGGATTACTCAAAGATTTAATTGCCTCTAGCAAGAAAGTTTCAATGGGTACACGCATCTCTAACTTGCCATATATATCTCACAACAAGAGATACCTTATATTTAATCTTCTCCTTGCACTCTTTACACGTTAGTAATCGAGGCAACAGCACTTTAGCCTTGCCGATGGACTCATTAAACTGACATTGCATCATTAAACTGCCATAGCTTTGTAACCATCAACTCAAATGTACCAGCTTTCTTTTCTATGGTTTGGATCACAGTTTCAGCCCCTGAAACAGTTGATGAGTTCAGCATACCTTTCAGCTCTGTGATCTTTATCTTGATTCCATCCACCTTTTGTGGAGTCTCTGTGATGGCACTATTAGTGCCTTCTCACTGTAAGAAAGCTCAGTGGTGGGGGTGTGGCCAAGATGGCGACCGGAGCAGACGTGCTCTAAAGAGCTCCGAGTCTGCCCGCATAATTAATCTGTAAATAATGCCCATATGCGGTCACCGAAGCCGCAAAAAGTAGATTCGAGGAGTGGAGGTCGGAGAAGAACGCCTGAAGGGCCCCGACTACTGTGATTGCTCCTGGAACCATCGCGTGGGATGAGGTGCTGGGCTGCGGACGGAGCCGGCGGGCGAAACAGGCTGCCGTCTGGGGAGCGCTGTATGGCAAGTCGGAGCCCTCCTATTCCCCAACAACGTAAGCAGGATTTATGAACCCTTGCCCTCCATGAGATGCATTGCTGACAGCACGGAGCCGGGTGACGGAGAGACGCAGGAGGCCTGCGTGAGGGAGATCGGCCGCAAACTTGAGCGGTAGCCGGCCTTCGCGTCCCTAGTACTTCCGTCAGCTGCAACGCGAGGTTGGTGGAGGGGAGTGGAGGCTGGAGTGATTTGGCGGAGTGGGAGGCTGTGAGGTGCCGTGGAGGTGCTGTTTCCCCCCGTTGGAAACCAGCTCAATCCTCAGGTGGGGGTGGAGGAACCACCTAATCCAGCCCTAAAGGAGTCGCATGCGATGCATGGCCTGGTGGAGACCTGAACAGACAGACTCGGCCGCAGACTCGAGCGGCGCCTGGCCGTCGATCCTGAAGCGCAGTGACTGGGTGTGCAGTGCGGCCCAAGACGAAGGTGACTGCTGGCGCGATATAGCCGATCCGCCGTGAGCGGATGGTGGTGACCAGTTGGGGGGAAAATGGGAGCGTTCGTGGTGGGGGTGAGCCCCCCAACCACCTCCCCTCCCACATGGCGCAGATGCTGGGATAAGCGGCATAGGCCTACCGGTAAGAAATGAACAGAACTGAGCCCTCAGATGGCACCGGATTGAGACCCTGGTTGTAGCCCACTCTCTCTGGTTATTGATACAGAGCGGGCATGGGTGAATTGAACGCCGAGCAGTGCAGAGCGGCCCCGCTGGGGCCCCTGGATGTTACAAATTGTTGGTGAGACACTGCGTGGAGGTCGCTTCTGGTGGGGTGGGGCATTGCCCTTCTTTAACTCCTATCCCCTCCCCCTTCTCCCCTTCTGCCAGCTGAAGAGGAGAAGCGAGGCCCCCCCCCCGGAGCAGTAGAAGACATCGGGGGGGCAGTACGAGAAGAAGTGCCTGTGGAGGAGAGGGGTCTAGGCCTGGAGAGAGACTGGGCCTCCTGGGGAAGCTTTAAAGTAGGCGCGAAGTGGATCCGTCAGCAAACCAGCACACTACAAGAATAGAGCAGCCACTATTCGTGCTGCGGTTCCCTGACGGGGAGCCCTAGCGCCACAGATGGGGAAAGATAGGCTGCCACGTGGTGCCCAACAGACAAAAATGGATTAATATACAGCCCGGGGAGGCGCATTGAAGATAGATGCCGCACAAGAGAAACAGCCTGAAAATGATAGTGCCCAACAAGCCCCCACGGGGGCCCAAATACTGGCAGCAATAGAAGCCTCCAGCATAGCAGTAAAAGCCAAGATAGATGCCGTGTCTTTGGACGTCGGACTGCTGAGAGTAGACCTTCGCGCCGTTGCGGAACCCTCCCTGGCCACGGAAAAGAATGTCACAGACCTTCAAGGTGAGGTCTCCAAACTGAAAACAACATTTACTGAGCTGACTGCCAAGACGGCCCTACAGAAGCGCCACGCTGAGGACGCGGAGGGTTGCTCGAGGAGGAGTAACCTTAGATTTGTAGGATTTCCGGAGGGGGCAGAGGGAGCACTCCCGGAGAGCTTCCTAGATAAATGGGTACGAGAAGCGCTTCAGACGGTGGAGCTTTCCAACATCTTTGTGATTGAGAGGGCACACAGGACCTTAGTGCCCCTGCCCCCTCCCAGGGGCCTCGCTGAGAACACTTATCACAAAGGTACTCCATTATAGAGACTGGGGCAATTTCCTGAAAGCAGCGTGCCGAGAGGGGGATCCTGCGTTTGGTAATCACATCATCAGGATCTTCCTAGACTACACCCGTCAAGTACAAAAGCAAAGAACGTCGTTTGGAGGAGTGAAGCAAAAACTTAGGGTGATGGATCTCCAATATATGTTGTTGTAGCCAGCCAAATTGAAAGTCATACAAGGGGGCCGAGCTCATTTCTTCATGACTCCTGAGGAAGTATGGGACTGGTTGGAGGTGCATGGGTAGGGGAGTACTCTGCGGCAGCGAAAACTGCCTCGACGGAGAGCTGGCCCCAAGAAAAGAGGAAAAAGCGGCACTCGGACCAGAAATCCTAGTAAAGCTTCACGCTCTTCCCAGAGGGTCATCGTACGGCAGGACGGATCCTTAGACCTAGAACGTGTGGATACCGACACGGAAGAAAGGCAGTCTCCCGGACTCGATCCGAGGACTCAACAGGCAGAGCGAGAGTCAGCCAAAGCTTTGCTGGAGGTAGTCACTGCGTCGAGTTCAGAAGCCAGTACAGGGGATATAATAGAGGACACCCCGCAACAAAAAGACTTGTGATCAACTCCCCTACGCCTCAAGAATAGAGTCGATATTGGTGGGTGAGAGATGGCAATGAAAGGGACATGACAGCCCCCCCCTCTCTCTCTCTTCCTTCCTCATTCATTCTGTGCTTATCTCTCTACTACATTGCTTCATTGTTCCCCTGTTCCCTTCCCAGTTCACCTCTGTTCTCACTCCCTTTGATTCTTTCTTTTGGATTACCAGTATCTCATTTATCTGGTTGTTGATATATTTTCTTTGGCATGCGTGAAATTTGTATAAGTGACGAGTGAGTGGTCTCGCAGATTTAGGTGTGCGTCAGTACCGGAACAGGAGGCGTAGCACAGCAGTGCATGCCTTCTGGACTGGTGTAGGTTATATATTGGATGCCTGATTGCTTAGAAATTGCAGTTTGAAGTCTGATTGACAAATTGCGTGATTATGTGATGTTCCTGTTTGGGGAAGGCGCAATGGGGAGGGAAAGGGAAGAGTTGAACAGATATGGGAATTCACGTGTTATGTTATGCAGTGTCTACCCGGGGGGAGGGATGTGTTCAATGTTACAGTTATGATTTTTCGAATTAGTTTTCTTGAAACTTCTACGGGTCGTGGCGGCGACCGGGACAGGCAAGTGGGGTGCGACGGGTGTGGGTACTTGTTAACTGCATGATAAAATGGGACCGTTTAGATTCGTAACGTGGAATGTGAGAGGGCTTAATTCATTTGTGAAATGATACAGGGTCCAAACATACCTATGGAGACAGGGAGTGCAGGTAGATTCAGAGACACAAAAACTACATAGGAAATGGAGAGGACAGTTGTTCTGGTCAACTTACTCCACTTATGCGAGAGGGGTGGCAATTTGGGCGGCCCCGCAGTTTCCCTTTCAAGTCCAAAGGTACACCTCAGATGTCGGGGAGGTAGATCATAGTACATGGGGTGCTAGATGGCAGGGAAGTGTGTCTGCTGAATGTATACGCCCCAAACATAGATGATGGGGACTTCTACATTGCTCTAGAGAATTTATTGCTTCAATATGTGGGGGTACCACTAATATGGGCAAGTTATTTCAACTGTGTACTCGACGGCGACCTAGATAGACATCCCCCTAGACTCCACACTAAACCAAATATGAGCACAGCCTTGCAAGAAGTAATGAGCCGCATGCATTGTATTGATATTTGGCGGGAATGGCATTCCCACAAGCAGGGATTTACCTGTTATGCGGCATTGCATGGGGTCTCCAGCCGACGATCGTTTTTTGTTATCGGAGGAATCAATGGAAGCCGTGACGCAGGTGCTGGGGCGTTTCCTGTCAGACCATGCTCCGGTCTTACTAGACTGGGGACCAACGCCTGTACGGCCACGAGTTACGCTATGGCGCCTTCAGCCGGAGGTGCTCCGAGACGGACCCTTTCGCGAAGGGCTTCGAGCAGATGTGGCAGGCTATTTCGATACGAACTGGGCAGCTGCAAATAGTAGAGGTACTGAGTGGGATGCACTGAAAGTTGTAATCCGGGAGCAATGTCTCTCTAAAATTGCCGGGATAAAGAGGAAACTAGAGAGGGAATTGGTTGAGGCAGAAAGCGAGTTAAAGTTAGTGCAACATGAAGAACAACGGCCGGAAGCTGGGGGGACTCCCTCTTACAGGCCCAACATCGAGTCAGCGAGATATGGGATAGGCTGGACTGCCTCACTAGACGAGAGTACCAACAGTTACTCCATAGGGAAGGCGATAAGTCGGGGAGATTATTAGCATGGCTGCTTAAGCGGGAATGGCCACCTCCTCTAATATTCTCGCTGAAGCGCCTGGATGGCACTATGTCCAATACACAGGCAGAAATCAATACTCTGCTGTGCGGTCACCTATTGGAAATCTACAGAGGGTTTTTGGGAGTAGACCAGACCACAGACAGGGGATTTCTTCCTGAGGTACCTCTACCCCGGCTCACAGAAGACCAGACAGCAAGCCTAGAGCAGACATTAGTCTGGTAGACTTACAAGACGCTGTGAAAGCTATGGCGCGCTGCAAATCTCCCGGCCCAGATGGGATCCCGGTCGAATTTTACCAGACGTATGCAGACTACTTACTCCCGCATCTGTTGGAGACTCTGCAGGAAGCTAAACAGAAGGGCGTGCTGCCCCATGAGGCACAAACCGGGTAAAGACGTGAAGGATCCAGGATCCTACAGACCGTTATCAATGATGAACGCAGGCATCA
This sequence comes from Calotriton arnoldi, assembly GCA_963921515.1. NCBI lineage: Eukaryota > Metazoa > Chordata > Amphibia > Caudata > Salamandridae > Calotriton > Calotriton arnoldi. Next base: position 1,375,826 of record CAWUFW010001657.1, read on the forward strand.
AACTCCTTGCCAAAGTTCTGGCCGGGGAGTAACCTCACTGGTACACGAGGATCAGTGTGGATTCATGCCAGGGAGAGGAACACATAAATATACGGCGCCTCTCAAATGTATTACGTTCCGTATCAGACATTGGTATGCGAGCAGCAGTAATCGCCTTAGACATCCAAAAGGCGTTTGACACCGTAAGGTGGAAGTATTTATGGGAAATTTTGCGGAGAATGGGGCTGGGCAAATAATTTGTGTCGTGGATTAAACTACTTTATCATCGGCCAAGTGCTAGGGTCAGGAGTGGAGGGCTGATTTCGGAAGCCTTTGCTATTGAAAGGGGCACAAGACAGGGATGTCCACTGTCGCCACTCTTGTTTGCCCTGGCAATGGAGCCCCTTGCAATTAGACTGCGACAAGACATGAATCAATGGGGTATACCTGTAGATGGCCGTACACATGTTATCTCATTGTATGCATATGATGTGCTCTTATATGTTCGGCGCCCAGAAGAGGCTATTCTGGTGCCTCAGGGTATCCTAACTTCGTTTGTAGCATCGTCGGGCCTACATGTGAACTGCCAAAAAAGAGTGGTCTTCCCGCTGGCAGCCCTGGCGACTGAGGAGACACCAAACCTCCAATACATTGGGTTTCAATGGGAGAGCAGCCACTTTCGATACCTCTGTATTCAGTTGGCGCAAAAACCGGAAGCACAATACAGCTTGAATGTGCGAAAAGTCATAGATGGACTCAAAGAGGCGGTGAAATTCTGGAATAGACTCCCCCTCTCAGCCATCGGCAGGATAGCAATGGCACGGATGGTGATGCTCCCGAGATGCTTGTATACACTCCAGAATTCATTATGTACAATTGACACACTGAACAGCCTCTTGATCTCCTTGGTATGGGCTGGAGGACGCAGCAGAGTTATACTAGATGTTCGATATGGATGCAGGTGACCTGGGTCTCCCGGACTTTAGGCTATATCATCTGGCGGGACTGTTAGAATATGTTTATGGTTTTGTAACGCGCACAGCTACTCAAGAGTGTCCCGGCGCGAGCCCAAGAGACAGCAGAGGGAAAGAGAAAAAATAAGAGCCGATAACACCACAATATGCAGCACAATGGTGCACAATGGTGTGCAGAGGGCCAGAATACTGAAAAAGAATTGCTGGCGAATCGGAATACAGACATGACCCTCCCAGGTTATCTCATGATGGGCTCACGTTCCCCTACAGATTGCCCCCACATAGTCCGACAAGTGGCGACGGCATGGGAACAGGCAGTCACCCTGATCATCCGAAGGGCTCCATATGCCACAGCACTCCCCCTGCAATGGCTGCAGGGCTTTTCCCAAATTCAAACAGTAATGGATATTATGCAGTTGTATGAAGGGGTCTGTCTGGCAGCCGGAGATTTATATGCCAATGGAACTTTTTTTACGTTCCAAGAGGCAAAAGATTGTTATCAGGTCGCAGATGGACAGTATTTGCAATGTGCAAAAATAACACGCACGGCCCGGGAGATTTGGACCTCAATCCCGAATGAACCGGTAGAATCTCACACAATGGCATTAATTCTGGACCCTGGTTCCACCAGAGGACTGATTTCGCGTCTGTATAAATCCCTAAAGGCGGACCGTACTATTGAGCTCTCTCAAACTAAAGAAAATGGGAAGCAGACTTACCTGCCCCACTTACAGAGGGTGAGTGGACGAGGGCATTTGCACAGGTTCGCGAAGTAGCTAGTAACGCCAGATTTAAATTGACTCAATTTTATTACCTACATCGTGCATACCTGACACCCCAGCGGTTGGCGCTTTTTAATCCTGGCAGATCAGCAGCATGTCCCAGGTGCGGCTCTGACCCGGCCACTTTCCTTCCTATGGTCTGGAGTTGCCCCCGTCTTCAAGCGTATTGGGAGCAGGTGAGACGAGAGATAGATACAGTCACAGCACTGCATGTTGAAGCCTCACTAAAGCATTGTCTACTGGGAGTACTTCCAGTTCCTAAAAAAGGGATGCGCATGAGGCACAAATTTGCGCTCCTAGGCATGAATGTGGCAAAACGCAGAATCGAAATTCACTGGACTCATAACGCACCCCCCAATATAGATAAATGGAGGGCAGACATGCAAGAGTGGGGTGTGGCGGAAGAAGTTCGTTTAAAAATGGTCCGTACGGAGGAGAACGAAGAGAGGCATTTGGATGAGTGGAAACAAATGTTAGAGGACCTGCATTCACAAACTACCCAACTCGCAGACAGGGAGGATACATTAGACAGCCCACCACTTACACACAGACTAGATAATGCAGATACCCCTCACCCATCTCCTGCACACATATAGGCAAAACGAGGTCCCAACTGAATAATTTTTTGCCCATGAATAAGGTTCTCATTCTTGAGTGCCTGACCCCCAAACCCTAGAATAATTTCTACTATCCGCAGAAGATGGTACTGAACCGGTTGCCGCCGCCTACCCTCCTCTTTTTCGTTATTGTTCTTATATTTCTCTTTTTTCTGATTCACATACAAAGTTACGGTGTTGTTACTGTGTATTAGATTCCCCATTATTGACATAGGCCCTCAGAGCATCTAAGAGAAAGTAGCAGAGAAAAAGCCTATGTTACACAAATGCAAAAGTGAGATTTATTGTGTCCATAAATAGATAGCCCCGAGCTGAGATGTCAAAAAAAAACACACAAAAAAACCAACAAAAATGTATGTAACATTACTGTGAGCTTTATGTACAACATTGTCAATAAAGATAAGTTAAAAAAAAAAGAAAGGTCAGTGGCAGGACTGTGTTGCACCTTCTCAGAGTGCATCTGGAGTTTAAGGTGAAAGTAAGCTTCCATCAGCGGTGGCATATGTGTCCTCTGGGCAGATGTGCTGTTTAGTAGCAAATGTCCTCTTTCTTTAGTACCTTTGATGTGTCCTATGTTCTCTACCACCAGCATAGTCTAGATTAGCAAGATTGCAAACCTTCAGCAACAACCAGAGCTAGCCAGGTGACGACAGCCAACCCTTATTGGGTGCCATCGATCACCAGTGCTGGGCCCATTCAGCAGTTGCCCTGTCTGCTGACTAAGGCACAAAAACTCACCAGCGTTTGTAGGCCCACCCCTGCATCCTAGGAACTGGTGCCAACGCCCTCTCACTCCACCCAGCATCCCAAATCCATGCATCTGGCTGTGTGTGTCCTATCTTAGACCACTCTGTGGTAAGGGGATAACTACACTACAAATAAAATTCCCCAAAACCATTGCTCGGTCTGGGATCCAGCCTAAATCTATGGGAGTAGAACTGGTTAATCTTTCATCACAGCACTGAAGGGCTTGGGCAATCCTCCCAAGGATCACAGACTCAATGCAATGGAGTGCACGAGAAAATGCCCCAATACATTTATTTTTGGTAAAACAGCCAATATACCTTAAAGAGACAGGTGCGCCTTTAAAAAAATGTTAATACGTAGTGCAGCATGCAGTGGTTGCCTGGACCACTATCGGCACCTCTGAGAATATCTGCACAATTCTAAAAGCGGAAATTATCCCACGGGGACAGCTTCTCCTTTGTAAATTTTTTACCACCCCAACTCGTGAGTCTGTAAATGATCAATGGTTTGTAAACACAATTGAAATCACAAATCATTGATCTATTACATTCTGGGTTGCAAATCAGAAGGGTACGCCCTTTTTACAATACTTATTATTTTAATAAACCTTTTATTAGGCATTGCAATAAAACAAACATACATTAACAAGTGAATAGGACAGAAGAGAAGCAGAAGACATTAGAGTAAGTTCTATTTCTCACGTTTCAGTCCGTCAGACAGTCAAAGTATTTCTACTGTTCAGGCGTATGATGTGGGCCCATGAGGCAGAAAGTTAACTAGTTGAAAAAAATTCCGAATAATATATGTAGAATTCTGTTAGTCCTGGAGAAATGTACTTCTTGGAGAAAAAGAAGGAGAGAAAGAGAGTGCAGGAGAGAGGAGGCGAGGGGATATACCAAGATTCAACAAGAGTGGTCAGATAGTGTGGCTGTGTTTGGGTGTGAACATCTAACGGGGACCATAAGAGTCTTGACTTATGGTCAAAAGTTTGGTTAAGGGTGATGTTGTCCATGGTACTAAGAAAGCAAACCAAGGCCCACCAAGTGTGACAAGATATACATTTGAAATCTTTCCAATCGCAGAGGATCGTCTTAACATCCAGTGTGAGTAGCAAGTCAAATAGTATCAGTTCAGTTGTGTTGAGTGGAGGGGGTTTGAGGAGTGCCCAGGGGCCTAAGGCGAATAAAACTGGGTCTAGAGGTACCTTGCAACAGAAGATATTGTTAATTGTTTTGTTGATGCTTTGCCAATACGATTTGAGTAGCGGAAGCAGAAGAACATGTGGTCAAGGTCCCCGACCTCTGAGGAGCAGTTTCAACGTTTTTTTGAGTCAAGAAGGCCTAATTTGTCTATCAGGGGTCCAAAAGGTTCTGTGTAGTAGCCAGTATTTGCATTGAAGCAGTGTTTCTGGGTTCTCACTATAAAATGAGACCTACTGTGCGGATGTGCCGAGGGCGTGCCTATGGCAAGCACGTCTGCACCTGTCCGGGTCCAGGAATCATGGCTCTTTTCAAGTAAGCAAGCTTACATACTCTTCTCCACAACTTTAAGCTTTGCGAGAGTCTTTTAATGAAAGCTGTCTCCACTCCATTTGTTTATTTAAAGGAGAAACCACAAGTAGACACTGCTCGCTTTCCCTCCCACAGACCATTGTTCCTAAGCCTCCCATCAATGAGCAAACCATCCGTAGAATGTTTCTGATTATCTGCAGATCGCTTACAAAACATAAATTAGATCTTTTTACTTTCTTAGAAGAGGAAAAACTGGATGCTGTATTTTTGACGGAAACATGGCTACATGCAGAATCGGGGACAGACCTTCTTCAAACCCTTCCCCCTGGATATGATATCCAACACAGAGAAGGTGGAACTAAGAGGCTGGAGGAATTGCATTCATCTTGAAAGATATTTTCAGTTGTCTCGTCGGACCCACACAGGTCTTAGATTGTGAAAGCATGACTTTTGCAATCTCGCTTTCCCCATCAGCACTTTTAGGGTATTTTAGTATATAGACCACCTGGATCAAGTGGTAAATTCCTTTAATCCCTTCCTGAAGTTGTTGCTAATTTGGCTAGTACAAGAGCCAACTTTTCTCTGTTAGGAGATTTTAACCTACATTTGGATGAGCCCATGAATACTGAAGCTTCCAATCTTCTTCAAGACCTTTTAGCAATTCAGTGTTCGCAAATGGTGGTAGGATCCACCTATGATAAATGGCATCTACTTGACACTGTCTTCTCCAACAATGAAATGCTAAAGGTTCTAGACCCAGTCTCTGTAGCCTGGTACGATACGCAACAAGTCTGATCACAGTTAACTTGGAAACTTTGTGCCGCCCTTTAACCTTAAACCAATTAGCGGCAAAGATTTACCTTGGTCCAAATTGCCTGTGGAGCAATGGAAACAAGTTCTCAGACACCAGACCTATCTTAGATCCAAACCCAACCCAAGCCAAAGGAAAGTTTTCTCTGTGGATTGAATCTACCCTTGATCAGGTCATCCCCCTAAAGACTTTCACCAGGTGAACTAAGGAAAAATGTCACCCTGGAATACACCCAAACTCCGTAAGTTGAAACAAATTTGTAAAAGGGCTGAAAGTATATGGAGGAAAGATTATGGAGAGATAAGCAAACATAAATATAGAGACTCAATTAGAGCTTATCAGGTTGTAATTAAAAGAGCACAAGCACTTTATTTCGAAGCAAAAATTAATCAAGACGCCAATTGCCCACGTGAAATTTTCCATATTGCAAAAGCCCTTCTCGATCCATTTTGTTCCGGCCCTATTTTGGAACAATCCCCCTTACGGTGCAATGACCTGGCTAGGTTCTTTCATAAGAAAATCCAAGATATTTATGTTCCTCCGTTCCCCCTCTACATGTATTTCCAATTTTGATGATGACCAGGCACCAAAGTAGGCTCCTGGAATTCCCTATTTTGACCTCAAATAAGCTCACAGAGATCCTGAATCAAGTCAAGTCAGGATCCCCTAATGATCTGCACTCCCTCCCCCATGAATTTTAGCGAGAGTCATGGACTCGATACTCCCCTCCTTGCTTGAATTAATAAATCTATCCGTCAATACTGGATGTGTTCCATTGGCATGAAAGCATGCCATGGTCAAAGCATTGCTAAAAAAGCCTAACTTGGATCCCTTGATGCTAGGTCATTATCGTCCCATTTCTCTCCTTCCAGGGATTAGTTAAATACAAGAAAAACACGCTAACCAGACCATGTCAGAATTTCTAGAAAGCCATGAACTATTGCATTCCACCCGGAGAAGACAGAGGTCCTCGTCCTCGGACCCTCCCCCACCGCTTGGGACACAACCTGGTGGCCCACTGCCCTCAGCAGCCCAGCCACCCCCACCGACCACGCCCGGAATCTCGGCATCTTACTCGACTCCTCCCTCTCCATGACCCGACAGGTCAACGCCGTCGCCTCCACCTGCTTCAACACCCTCCGCAAGACCTTCAAATGGATCCCCCCGAATCAAGAAAAATCGTCACCCACGCACTCATAACCAGCAGACTGGACTACGGAAACGCCCTCTAAGCCGGAATCAACAAGTCTCTGCTCCGCAAACTTCAGACCATACAGAACACTGCAGCCAGACTCGTCCTCGGCGTCCCTCGACATGAACACATCACCCAACACCTGCGAGACCTCCACTGGCTCCCCGTCGAGAAGAGAGTAACCTTCAAAATACTCACCCACGCCTTCAAATGCCTCCACAACACCGGACACCTATACCTCAACGAGAGAATCTCCTTCCACGCACCCAAGAGAAACCTCCGATCCGCCGACCTCGCCCTCGCCGAAACTCTGCGCATCCGCAGAGCCAGAACGGACGGAAGGGCTTACTCCTACATCGCGGCCAAGACCTGGTACGAGCTCCCGATCGACATCAGACCCGCCCCCTCTCTGAACATCTTCAGGAAGACGCTCAAGACCTGGCTGTTCGACTGAGCGGAGCTGCTTAATCCCCCTACCCCCCAGCGCCTTGAGACCCTCACCGGTGAGTAGCGTGCTTTACAATTCCCTTATTGATTGATTGACTCAAACCGGATTTTGACCCATCCATGGCACAGAGACTGCTCTTCTGGCAGTGGTGGAAGAATCTAAAAGACTACTTGATTAGGGAGGTTCAGCTGCCATTATCTTGCTCAACCAAAGCTCAGCATTCGAGACAGTAAACTACAACATCCTTGTAAAAAGACTTGTGAATGCTGGAATCACCAGACGTGTTCTCTCTTGGCTTCAGCCCTTTCTTGAAGATAGGACATTTCAGCTCTTTGAAGAAGGATGCACTTCCGATATCTGCCCTCTAAAATATGGAGTACCTCAGGGCTCGTACTTGAGCCTAACTTTGTTTAATATATATATATATGAGGCCACTTGCAGATATCGTCCTTCCCTTTGGGATCTCAATAGTTACCTACGCTGACGATACGCAACAAGTCTTCTCCTGTCGTGTAGTTCCTGAAAAAACATAGGATCTGGGCAATTGCTGGACAACATAAACTAAGGGATTGGTGTCTAGACTGATTCTGGACACCCCCCACAGGATATGTGAGCCTACAGACAAGCTAGCTCACAGTGCCACATCTAAGTCCCCGAACCCTACCAAGGAGCGAATAGTTTCTTGCAACCATTGAACATGACAACCCTTGGCCCTTCAGGGATCGTGGGAACAATACAGTATTTTTCGCTCAATCAATTGTGCTCACTTAGTCTCAGAGAGATACACAGAATAAATGTTGGGGACGTTTTCAATAAGCATTTATTGAACCAGCGTCATTCTAGTATAAAACATGTTTGCTGCGACAATCAATACACAGAAGCAAATGTAAGAGAATCCAAGCACCAACAGAGTAAACAGTAGATACATTCCTACCATGGTGCTAAGCAATGAATATATGCAGGCATATATAAAAACAGTAATCTTAGAGTATTCCTACTAGGCGTACCCTACCTAAGTGTACCTCAATGTACCTAGCATGTTGTGGGTGTAAAGCCAAGAATCCCCTAGGAAAGAGCCAACCCCATTACCTGGTGGGAGAGAATGAAGGACCCCATCTTGGTCAATACTTGGACACCCCGCAAGGGATGTCAGACCGCTGCGTGTTGAAGCTTCAGCATGCAGGGACCTCTGTGTCCCTGCTCCCCGCTCCCCATCTTCGCAAGAAACCTCAAAACCTGGCTCTTCGACAGACCCCCTCCTTGATGGAATGGAACCTGCACCCCCCCCACCCCTAGCGCCTTGAGACCCTTACGGGTGAGTAGTCGCGCTTTAACAAACCCCTGATTGATTGATTGATTGATTGTCACTGTCAGCGTAGAAGCGTCTCCTCTCATTACCTAGTGAAGGTGTGGTTCTTTTATACCACAGATGTAGCCTCAGGGTTTCTACCACAATCGATATGTTGTGAGTACGATTAAGTAAATGTGCCTAAATCAATAATTGTAATTATGTAAAGTAGCCCTGTCACCCATGGATGAAGATAGTGATGACTTTTGTACAAGATACGTTAATCCTGTTATGTACGTCATGTGCAGGGGATTAAGATATGATGCTGAGAATCCTTATGCATAATAAATGACGGTAGTTTCAAGGAAACCAATCAACATTTATTCAGCACATAACTGGGTAAAAGGTCATTGCTAGAACCGTTATACAGAACAAGGTAGGACAAATGTAGGTAAAAGGTTGCTTTGCTATTTAGGCCTAGGTAAGGGAACACAACACTCCCTGACTCAAAATCAAGATTCACCTCCTTATTATCTAGGCCTCTGCCCTGCAAAGGTGGCTAAGTGGATGGAACATTCTTGTCTCAAACTTAATGGGGACAAAACTGAGCTCATGCTCCTGGGCAACAACCTAAACCTGGGTCTGAGACTGGACTGGTCAAGTTGTTTAGGTCCATCTCCTCCCCCTAAAACCGCCATTAAATCCTTGGCATGTGGCTGGATAAATCCCTCAAGTTTGACCATCAGTCAGTGAAGCTTGCAGTCACCTGGTACGGCATGCTCAAAATGCTTCAGAAGATTCTTCCTCTTCTTCCTTTTATTGCAAAGAGGCTGATAGTCCAGGCCCTCATCCTCTTTCGTGTGGACTATGGTAACTCCCTTTATCTGGGAGCTCCAAAGGCCACAACAAGGAAACGTCAGGTGGTACAGAACTGTGCAGCGCGATTGCTGTTCAATATACCTAGGAAGCAATCCGCCCAACAAGCTTTGAAATTTTTTCATTGGCTCCCTGTGGCTGAGAGTATTAGGTTCAGATCCCTCTGCATAGCCCAAAAGGCACTGTCGGGCAAAGGACCTCTGATTTCCCATTCCCTGCTTTCCTTCTACCTTCCTCGAAGAACCTTACGTTCCTCTAATGCGGCCAAAGTACCCCTAGTTAGAAGGGAAATATTTGGAGGGCGTTCCTTCTCATTTAATGCGGCCAGGCTGTGGAACACCCTCCTCCTTTCTCATCGTTCTATAAATCAGCTACTTCCTTTCCGGAAAATGCTGAAAACCTGGCTATGCCAGAAGATTCCCCAGCAATAGAGAAACTAAAATGAATACCCTATTGCTTCTGTGCCGCACTATCAGCGCTGGGATGCCTACGGTAGCTACATGCTCTATAAGTGCTTCATAAGATAAGATAAGCATCATTTAGGAAATCTTCAGTTTGGTGGCATGTTTCCAGATTTGTGACCAGTTGTTGTCAGTAAGGTTGGAATAGCCTTCTCTAAAGCCAGAGTCTGACCAATCTTTTTGCATTCATGAATGGTGTAAGAACTTGGTTCATGGAGAATCTTGTAGATTTTCGACGCGTGGTGAGTGAGTCAAATTTCATAAGAATATTTGGGGGCTGAGGTTTTCTGAAATGTTGGTTGTGATTGATCTCTACTTTGAGTTTTAGGAAGTTATAAAATTCCTTATTAGGGATGCCTGAAGAAGCCTGAAGTAGGCAGAACTGGATGGGGTTGTCTCTATTGATCACATCTTTGAAATATAGACTATTGCAAGATTCCCATGAGTGCCAGTGAAGAGCCTTACCGTCGATTTTTATTAGTGGGTTGTGCCAAATAGATGCATATGAGGAGTGTTTGACTCGAATTGAGCAGATCTTGTCTAGTTGTTTTACAGCGAACAATGTGTCTCCAAGAATGTTTAAGGAGTGTTGCGGTTTAAAGTGGTTAATTGAGATGGACGCGAGCAGCGTAAACAGTTGGAAGAGGTCTTTCTCCATTCCTATCTATAGGGGAAGTGGAAGAGGGGGATTCAAACTGAACCAGTGTATGGCTTGCTGAAGTAGGAAAGCCATTTGCATCTTACTAAAGTTGGTTGGCCCACACCTCCTTTCTCTTTGTTAAGTAACAGCACTTTGCTAGCAATTTTTGTTTTTTTATTGTACCAGATGAATTGAGTGGTGTATTTCTTTAGTATTTTGAAGAAATAGTCTGATAGTTGAAGGGGAAACATGATGAAATTTACTTGTGGATCAATTAGCATTTTTGTTCATTCTATTCTGCCCCCACACGTCATGTGTTTGGGGGACCAAGTTTCAATCAGATCTTGGGATCTTTTTCAGCAAGATATTTTCAGTATGTGTGTGGGACTCAGAGAGGGATTAGCCTAGATGAAGGCCTAGGTATTTCAAGTGAAGGTTTTGCCATTTGAGGTCTGTGTTGCTTATGATTGTGGGTGTGCAGAGTATGTTGAGTGGAAAAACTTCAGTTTTTTCCTCATTGAGTGTGTAGGCAGAGGCATTGGAGTAGGTATTTATTGTCTTGAGGATTTCCAGGATATCTGTTTCTGCTTCTTCAGAAAAGATGAGGATGTTGTCTGCATAGGCTGCGACTTTATGTGGTATGGAGTTAAAGTGGATGACCGTGATGATGGGGTTGTGGCAAATTTCTGAGAGTAGAGGTTGTATGGCTAGGAAAAAAGGGTAGCGGTGAAAGGGGACATCCTTGCCTAGTCCCTTGTGAGTGACTGAATTTTTCAGAGAGGGAGGCATTAACCCTGACTTTGGCGGAGGGGTTGTCAAAGTACGAACACCATTTGTTCAAAAGAGGGTCCAAGGTTAAATCTTAAAAAAGGCAAGGACATCTTATCGAAAGCTTTTTCGGCATCCAGGGCCATGGCCATTACAGGTGAATTAGGGAGGGGAGATTTTTCTAACACATGTGCAAATAATCTTATGTTGTCACAGGCCAATCTCCCTTTTATGAAGCCTGTTTGAAAGGGGTAGTTTCTAGATGGGAACACTTTTTCTAACCTTGTGGAAAGGACTTTTGCATTTATTTTGGAGTCTACATTAAGTAGAGAGTTTGGTCTGTTGGTTTTGGTGTCTAAGGGGTCTTGTGGATAACTGACATTATAGCTTCCGTAAAGTTTGTGCCTGTTGTGCCACTATGGCTGTAGAAATCGATTTTAGTTGTGGCGTGAGCAAGGATTTAGAGATTTTATAGAAGTGGCTTGTGAAGCCATCTGGCCCGGGGCTTTTTTTTAGTTTTAACGTTTTGATTGTGTCCTCTATTTCTTCTGTCTCTATAGGTTTGTTAAGAGGGATTTCGTCAGCTTCAAAGAGTGAGGAGAGGTTTATGTTTGTGAAGTAGTTCTCGCAGTCCGCAATTTTAAGGTTATATAGTTTATTGTAGTAATGGGCAAAGCAGCTTGCGATTTTTTTGGGTTCAGTTTTTGTTTCGTTTGCTTTTTTTTTTATAGCATTAATCAGGGCACCTGGGCTTTTCACTTTTAGGTAATTGGCAAGAAATTTCCTGCCTTTATTAAATTCGCATAGTGCTCGCTTTATAACTATTCATCCAGGTGTGTGCTCTCTCGCTTATGAGCTTCTTGTACTGGTATTTTGGAGTTTTCAGTTTGATTAATGTTTTTAAGGAGTGCTTGGTGATAAGGAGGCTCTCTAGTTGTTTGACTTTAACTTCCAGTTCTCCAAGGGCTTTGTTAGCACATTTATTACTGTTGCTCATGGCACTAATCATTTTGCCCCTGATAGTGGCTTTAATTGCCTCCCAGAGGGTTTGAGGGGATAAGTCTGGAGTTGCATTTTCTTTGAAGTAATTTACTATTGCGCAGCGCATCTCTTCTCTGCAGGAGGGGTCATTTAAAAGCATGTCATTGAGGTGCCAGAGTCTGTCTGGGCTTTGGGAGTTAGTGACAGAGATATCAACCGAAATGCAGGCGTGATCAGAAATTAAAAAAAGGAGGGAGTTAGTTTCTGATTAGTGAGTAAGTAGTCTAATGTTGAGTGCGAATTATGCACGTTTGAGTAGCAAGTGAATTTACTGCCTGTGAATTGAAAAGCCATTTGGGAATTCATGTAGTCTTTTATACAGGTCGACCCAAAATGTGGTGCAATCTGCACTAGGTGCATATAAGTTAACAATATAAAGTTCCTGGTTGTCTTTCATTATTTGTGTGATGACCCATCTGCCTTCTGTGTTGTTAGTGCTTTTGATTACTTTTCTTCCTGCGGATCTGGCACAGATGGTGAGGACACCATTATTTTTGTTTGAGTCAGGTGAGCTGGCCAATTCAGAATATCAATTGTTCAGGAGATTTTGGGCTATGTCTTTATATATTCTGTTTGAGCAGGAGGATGTCTCCTCTTAGTTTGTGGCAAGATTCAACTATTTCCTTCCTTTTTACCAGATGATTAAGGCCTTTGATAAGATCGTTAAAGTATTATTAGGCATGGTAATTTTATGTGATTTATGTGATTACTTCGATCATGGTTATATTAATTTGTCGGGGAAGGTGTAGTTACATAGATAGATGTGTTGGATCTGTGATTTGGTGAATCTAGTCACGTAGGGTTGAGATATGCCCTGGGGTAGACAGGGAGAGGGAGGAGGAGGCGAGAGGGGTAAAGGGTAATGGTAGATGATAGGCGAGATGAGATAAAGGGAGAAAAGTGGGAGAGATAGGAAAGAGAATAGGAAAAGTAACAACTTTAGGGGAATCATAAGCACACAAGAGGTTGAGACAGTGGTCACCATGGAGCCACCTGTTGGAAGCGTCAATCTGAGGAATTCAGCAAGACGGAGAGGGAAAAGGTGTGACAGCCAGAGGACATGATAAAAACGGCTGAGATTACAAGTAAATGATGCTGTCGTGCAAGAGGTTTGAGCTTTCAAGTGTTACCATTCCGATAGTAGGGCATTATGCGAAGATTAGTGGAAATACCTGTTGTAAGCGGCTTCTTATGACATAGATCATGTGCATTACATTTCTACAATGCTGCATTATACTTTTCATGACAGTGTCAATGATGTTACTATTTTAAGCTTTATGTCTAAAAGGCCTAGGGGATGGGAAAAGTCTGGCTCATCATTAGAATGTACATTCCATACATGTAATTCTGCATTGTACATCATCTTAGTATGTCATTTATGTTACCATGTTAACATGCTACATATCATATTACATTACATATGCATCATAGTTAACCTTCTGTAGTAAAATACGTCCCGTACATTATCCTGTAGTCATTTATGTTGTCATGTTACATTTCATGCATAAAGGACCCAAGAGGGAAGGAAATGGGACAATCCTAGCTTATCATTAGCATTACAATTCTGTAGTGAAACGCATTCTGTTCATTGGGTTAAGATTGGTAAAACTGCAGACAAGATTGTTAAGTACATGCAGTCTTCACTCAGACATCTTAAATACTAGAGAGAGAGGGCATTATGGTTTGTATTGTTATGCTATGTGTTGTTGGTACTTTTGTGTTGCGATGTGGTTGAGTGATATGGTGATGGAACGATGGGGAGGAGATATTATAGTGGCTGGCGCTTAGTGGTCATCATAGGGTGGTTGTGTTCAGGTATCCTTAGGTGGAGATCACTATAATAGAGTCACATATCCCTTCGATGGAGTCATACTTGTGCCAGGTAGGTGTAGGTGGATGTAGATGAGTGTACGTCCCACTGTAATGGTTTTGTCCAGGAGTGGTTTTGGGTTGGGCTTTGAATGAGAATTGGGGGAGTAGGTATTAGAGTGTAGGTGGAAACGGTAGAGTAAGGCACCGTGATCATGTCATTTAGTGCTTGATGTAATAGGAGGTTAACCTTGATCAACATTGACCAAAATAGATGAGACCTAAATCAACAAGTTGACATAGAGCACCAGAGCTGCAACAATAATATGAGCTGTAACAGAGAACTGTGAGGGTAGAGTTCTTATCATTCTTATCTGCCTAGGCTTAAGATATCCGATCAAGCGAAATCAGTGTTTCTCAATATTAATGAGGCAGTATAAAGATAGTAATAATTTAGCTTTATCGGACCACTCCAAGAAGAAAAGAATGTTGGGGTGGTCATTGTGCAGGGCTAGTGAAGTTGAGGAACTATGAAGACATCTCTTCTTGTTGCTGGTTCGATAAGTAGGTTTCGAGTTCAGAGGGTTCATCGAAGACGAAAGACTTTCCCATGTTTGAGATTCAGAATCTATCTGGCCCGATGAAGGAGAAACTGATGTTTAAGACTGGAAGGGGCACATGCATCAAAGTTACAATTTATGATTACCAAATAGCGATTATTAAGGAATCGCTATTTGGTAATTGCAAATGCCTATGCATGTAGGAATCGACAAAAAACTGCGATTCCTTAACATTAGCTAATAGCGATACGGAAATTGCGAATCCCTATTAGCTAATGTGACTCCATTCATTCCTATGGGCCTACAGGCCCATAGGAATGAATAGCATTGCATTCGCTAATTGTGATTACCAACTGCAGACTGCAGTACCAACTGTTAATCGCAAAGAGCGAATGCAAATCCAAGGGTTCCTGGGGGCCTAATGCCCTCCTGAAACACACCACAAAAAAAGGTAAGTGTGCAAATGTAAAGCACACACATGCCCTAAGGACATGTGTGTGCTACATGGCACTTTGAAAAATGCATTTTTGTGCATTTTCAAAGCATACACACATTACCATCAACTTGAAGTTGATGGTAATTAGCGTTTCCTAAATGCACTGTTCGCATTTAGGAAAGGCTGCATGCATCGGCATTAGGGAATCGCAAATTGCGATTTCCAAAATGCATTCGCAATTTTGGTAATCGCCAAAAATTGAGATTACCTAAATTGCAAATGACAAAACCTACATGCATTGGAAATGCCCCATTTCGAACAGAAAAAGGCTTGAAGCATGCGCCCCTATGTGAATTCTGCAGGGCAAAAAAGCCCTTCTTTCTGAAGACAGTCTGTTTGGCAAAGTCTTGGGCTAGTCCAATAATCTTGTCGTTCCACATTAGTGATTTAGTCTTCCTCGTGTGTGCTAATATAGATTCGGATTGCTGTAATCTGAGAGGCCTGAAGAGAGTGGTTGTGTATTTTTTGCACCCGGGATAGGTCTGGTGGGCATTCTTGTATGCTCTTTTGATTTCAAATGGTCAGTCGAATTTCATGCCAAGGGTTTGCAGAATCCATTGTTGTAGAAACATAACGTAACTGTCTGTTCCTTCCAGTAGTCCGAAGATTATCAGATTCCCTCTTCTGTTCTTGTTTTCAAGGTCGGTGATGGTTCTGTAGAGGGGGTTGATTTGTTTGTTTGTACTTTGGGCAGATGATTTTTTTCTCTTTGCGGTTCACATCCTCCATTGCATCTATTCTTTATTCAGCTTCTACAGTTCATAAGTGTAGTGATTTGAGGTCATTTTGCAAGGCTGAGATCTCAGTTTGTAAGAAGTCAGTGTTCGCTTTGGTGCTTTGAGCCAGTTCTGGGAGGGAGGAGAGGTTGTGGAGAATCAGGTCCATTTTTTTACTTACATCTAGTCTTTGGTTTCTGTTTGACAGGTGACTCAACAACCACTGGGTCTTGTTTTGCCCTTTTGATTGATGCTTTCTGGTCTTTAGTTTCTTCATTATCTTTCTTATCTCTGAGATCTTTTTTGTCAGCCAGTCTGTGGAGGATTCAATCTTTGGGAAGTTACACTGAGTTTCTCCTGTTAGTGACAATGTGATCTGTCAGACTCAGATTCTCTCCACGATTTTGGCTCTGCCTGGCTTAACAATTTCTCTGCAGGTTCTGGGCCTGCTCTTGGGCCTGCATTCTTTATGGATTATGCTGCAATTCGTAGATTATACTGGTATTTGTGCCTGTGTTCTATGATCGCTGGTGATCTGTTAGTATTGCTGAGATCGCCAGAGAGTCTTGAGTAGCGTTGGATGGATGGCTGTGTAGCTCTCCCGACAGTTGGCAGACAGTTGGCTGATACTGTGCCCTGGTATTGTTATTTTTATAGATTTTTGTCAAATTGTGAATTTGATAAACCTTTGCCCACCTTTACTAGAGAATTGGGTGTAATATGGAGTCAGTCAGGCTGCATGCTCTTGTACTTGTTTTGCTCATCATTACTCTTTTATTCGTTTGCTATTTTGGGTCAACCCATTTATGTGCCATTTTTTGCTGCCAGTTCCTGGGCTCTGTCCAACTAATGAGTTCTAGAATTTTCCTGGCGTGTATCAAACAAGAAAGCAGATATCTCTGTGGACTTAATAGGGAAGGCTTACTCAGTCTTTCCCATTATTGTGCTGTGTTTAGTGTGTAGTATTTAGCTAGATATTGTCCAATTGTTGCTTATGGGGGCTTTGTGAGAGTTAAGATGTTTGTTTTCACTTTCACTTTTCGCCACAATTCTGTGGCAATCTGAGGCCTGGTGCTGCCTGGTACCAGTGCTCCATCCACAAGGAGGCCCAGTGTTCCGGTGCTCCAGCGGTGCCTCCACCACGTTCCAATCCTGCGGCCTGACCCCCACCTACCTGGCGATTTGACGAGGGCTGCAGGAGGCCCGCCACAGGGGGTTACCAGATGTAGGAGATGCTAGCAGGCGGGCCTCTTTCCAACCGCTGGACTGCCGGGAGCAGGGATGCAACGTTGCTGGGCAGCGGGGAGGTAAGAGCTGCTTTCAAACAGTTCTGTTCGAATTACAGTGCTGGATACAGCTATGCACTGCTATCAGTACCTTGCGGCGGGCAGGTGGAGGTTGAGTGTGTGCTAGGGTGTTATTGTTATTTATTTAGCGGGCACTGCAGTGCAAGAGTGGTTATCGCCTTGGTGTCGGAAGGCCGGTGAGTGTCGGTATAGCAATTACAGCATTATAATGCTTGAAGCGATTGATGTAAACACACACCCGGTTGTGGTGTTGGTGCACTTAGGTGTTAAAGGTGCAGGCAATCTGATCTAGTTTCAGAGTCACTGACGTCGCCAGATTAATCAAAATGGCAGGTCTCCAATCCCCTAAGCCCCAGAGAGTGGAGATGGTGCAAGCGGGTGATAAGCGTTTGGAGGGTCTGGGGGGCGGCGGGTGCAGTTAGGGTATATGAACCCTACCTTTGTTCGTCATCTCAATTGTTATTGAGTGTCACGAGCATTAGGATGCAGATTGTCCTCACTTGTTCAGCCATCGAGGCTCTGCCATCTTTGTGAGCAGCCCACATCGCTGCTCACGATGAGTTGTCAACATCTTCGGCAAGTTAGCAGTTAGAGGGAATGTGAGTGTAGCTGAGCGTAAAGGGGTCTGTGCAGAATGTTCTAATGCAGTTTTGGATGGTGGATGCCGGTGGATTCTGGTCCTTTTGGTAGGAGAATCTCCTCGGCTGTTGTAGCTCCCACTTTAGGAGGCCATCTTCTCCGGGCTCAAGCCACACCCCCTTCTTTACAATACCTTTTAACTATGCTTTGGAATGGGTCTGAAAACATACTAGTGTGTGTGATTCAACAAGACTTATGACTCACAAAATGCTTTTCGTACTTTGCAAAAAGATATTTTACATTAGTAAAGCATGTGATTTTGTGATTAACAAGCTTTGAAACAGCACAATACCTTTGTACATGTGGCTCTTAGCTCTGTATTACGTTTTTGGAGGTAACCTGTTTGGGGAAACTTAGTGCATGTAAAAGGTAAAGCATCAAGCTACATTTCTTGCCACAGCACCCTTGTCATGACTGGCAAGCAAACACTAGATGGGTCCATTATACAGAGCCAGAAACAGAGCTTAAAATGAACTCCAATGCTTTGCATTCACTCCCATCAAAAAGCCCCACCTTTCCAGTCAGTGCACGTTCCACACAGAGTTACTCAGTGCAGCACAAGACGTCATTTAGCACCGGCAACCTTTCTTCATTCTTCTTTACACTGCTCATGCGGTGTTCGTAAAAAGTGGCTGGTAACCACTGTCATAGCTATTCACCCCATGCATTTTACTATGAAAGTCTGCTGCACTTGTAGGGGCGGCGTTTGCGGTGACCCAGCATTACAATTATTCGTTTTTGGCAATGTTGAGCTACAATCTTGTTGGATATTATTATTTATTGTATATTTTAATAAGGCTTTGTGAATGGAAATCGCCAGACGATTGATGCTGATTCTGCAATCATTTCTTGGTTACAGTGAATCACATTATATAACTGCATTTCTTTTAAAGATAATGCTTAATAAACTTTGTAGTGGTTTGGTTTATAACGGATTAACTGTTTTGTATAGATTTGAGGGGCTGGACTGCAATAAACAAAAAACTCACCAGAAGGCTGAAGACAATTCAGAACTCGAAGGCCAGAATCACTCTCAACCTCACACACCGCACTTGCATCACACCACATCACACCGAACAACACAACACAGATCAACTGGTACTCATAAATAAGCGCAATTCAAACTCCTCACCCACACTTTCAAGGCACTACATAACACTGGTCAAGCATACCTCAACAATCTCATTTGCTTTCACAAACCTTCCAGACGCCTCCTCTTTTGCAGACTCCCACTTGCACAAATCCCATGCATACGAAAAACCAGATCTGACGGGTGAGCCTTCATCATTCCGAAAGCATGGAAGGACCAGCCGCTACACATAAGAGCCTCCTCCTCACTTCTTGATTTCCGCAAGAAGCTGAAGACCAGGCTTTTCTAGCAGGCCACTAGGCGTGCCTAGACTCCCACCTGCTCAGCACCAGGTTACCCTGACCGGTGACAGGGTGCTCTACAAGTCTGCATGACATAACCTTGCTGACTTAGTAAAAAGGGAGATGTTTCAGCAGACCATTTATAGGGAATGCGTAATGAATAAAATCATATCTGCGTAGCTCAACAACTATTCCCATCTCTTATTTTGGTATCTTAAATTATGTACAGTATTCAGCACATGAAATTGGAAAGAACAGCAGTACTTTTACGCCACTTACCAACATTAAGAAATTAAACAAAAAAGAAAAAGGAACAAAATAGTGGCATTGGCTGATACGTTGTGTGTACACTGGTAATCAAAATTCAGTTCTGTTTCCAGTGATTTTTTGATCAAATATCATTACATATGCTTACATTAATTAGATGAATCAGATAAAAAACATCTAACCACAGACAGTACTGATGTAAGCACCCACTAACTACATGCTATTAAAGTCACACCATCATTTTCCATCATTGTAGCCGACGGGGACACTGAACACTTAAAAAACGGATAACCAAAAAGTCTGCTTGTACCACATACTTTTACATCTTAAGGCCAGTGCCCTCTTGGTTAGCAAGAAAGAAATAAGGAGTAACAATGAAAGACCTGCATGTAAATAACATATGAAGAACAAACAGCCAGCACACCTATACTGCAGCTTTTAAAATGCTGCTTTCTGCAGGCATGCAACTCTCAAACAAAAAGCCAAGAAGTAGCTGCGAGTCATGCTGTTAAACCACAGTACCAGGAGTGCGGATTACAGGCAAGTGTTCAGAAAATGAATTTTTGACAGTTATATAAATTACAGCAATTTTCTGCAAACCAGAGGGAATTCCGAACTTATTGTGAGGACAAAACAGCTAGGAGCAATGTTCAGGAGAATTAGTCAGGCTTTGATGGGGGCAGGGAGGAAGTGATGGGGTAAGAAGAGTGCTAAGGGAAGGGATTACACGCAGCTGTTTTAAAAACATGAAAGATGAATGCAGGCGCCAAGCGAGTATTCTGAATGAATATTTCAGTTGAGAAAGTGACCACCAATGTGAAGGTCTTTTTTACTGAGGTCGGCTGCAAATCATGAAAAAATGCTAAAAGAAAAAGGTCTTCTGGGGCTGGAAATGCTGGTCAGGACTGACATTGACTAAGTCCTGCATCATTAGAATATTCCCTCTTGGCTATTTGTTGGTACTGAGGCATTGAGATTGTTTAGTAATAGTCTTAAGGACACAAATACATCAAATTGCACTGTATACAATGTGCAAACCAGCACACAGTGGGTTAAAGGTACTAAACACTATTTGTTTTGCATCCCACAGACACTGACCCACTGTAAGGCCCTGCATCCCATGAAAACTAAGTCAATGCACTACATACAAGTGACACAAACCCAGGGAACAATAATGAATCATACCACACAATATCCTTTGGAGACTAATTCTTAAGTCTGACAATGAACAAAGTTCATTAACTTCACTAACTCACTGCTCTTATATTGCAAAGTTTCGTGGGGACATCAAGCCCTAGAAATACAAATCCACTGTATGCAACCTGTCACAGCATTTTAGTCGTGGCCCTAATATTAGAATATCGGGGAGGAGCATGCTGACCTCCACAGCAAGTACAATTGTCAGGAGGTTTGAGTGACACACTGCTCTTTGGATCTGTGCATTGCTATTTCGGCAAGAACAGCGAGCAGTGACACCCAGCAAGCTTTTGAAATAACAAAAAGTTGGGAGGGTTGATTCTGTGTCCATTCTCGCCACCACCAAAATTACCAATGTTGGAGATGACCACCTTTTGCATGGTATGCCCCCCAGATTTTTGCCTCCTTTGGCCAAACCCTTTTTTGCTGGCCATAGGACTCTGTGCACTTAACCCGTACTGACCAGAGGTAAAGTGCTTGTGCTCTCCCTTCTAAACATAGGTATATTGGCACACACCTAATTTGCACATTAAATTTACTTACAAGTCCCTAATATATTGTACTACATGCACCTATGGTCTGTAAATTAAATGCTTGCACCACCCACTACTGTAGCACTATAAACCATGTCTCCAGACTTGCAGCCTTTGGGTGCAGTTTTAAACTGCCATTTCAACCTGGAAAAAACAAAAACCTTTTACTAGGCCTAAAACTTCCTTTATAATACCTATATGTAACGCCTAAACTAGACCCTAAATATCCATAGGGCAGGGTGCATGCATTTCAAAAGTAGGACATGTATATTAAATGTTTTGAATGTCCTGGGAGTGAACATCGAAAATCGATTTTCATTGTGCTAAGAGTAGCCATCCCATAGGGAAACACTGGGTTACATTATAACAATTTATAATGCTTAACTTCACTTTAGGTGCAGCTAGAACCATGATTCAAGGAATCATTTGAATGGTAATTTAAAATTCAAATTAATGGACAAGTTGGATTTTATGTTACCATTTTAGAAATGACACTTTTACAAAGTTATTTCTCTGCCTAAGTCAAATGTGCCTTTCTGCCCCTGTCTAAGGTCATGTGACTGATAATGGTTTGCCTGTGGTGTTGTGTGTATTGCTCTATGACAGTGGACAAAAGGCTTGGGTGTGGAGAGGTGTTTTTCCTTCTGTGAGCAGGATGGCCTGGGGGTTGTGCCAGCCCGTTTCTGGGCACAAACGTGTGACTACCCTGTCACTGGCTAATGCCGCTCACACCCGCCTTCCGACAGGGCAACAGCGAACTGAGAGGGGTGAGCAGTGTGAGCGTGAACGAGGTGGCCTTAGAGAGCCGCACTCAAGAGAGGACCCGAGGAATCCACAGAGGCAGCCCAGCCAGGTCTGGGTGCTGCCTATGGAGGCCTCTGCGAGCCCCGCTCAGCCCCGCCTAGTGTCTAGTCCATTTCGTCCCTGCTGCCTTTCGTGCCAAACTGAATCCTCCCTGGCGAAGCTAGCAAATGGTGGAGTAGACGAGCTGAAGAGCTGCTTGTACACCAAGTAAGAACTGTATGTCCAAGGAGGTTGAAGAGCAGGGATTTGGGAAGAAGGCAGGGAAGCCCAAGCATGGAGTCAGATGCTGAGATCTTTTACAGAGGTCAGGCCCGGGTCCTACCGTGGGAACGGCCCAACCAGGGAGGTGGGGTCTGAGGGCAGTCTGGGTAATCTTCACTGTGCCTCCCAAGACAAATCCCTTGCATCCAGCACATGACAACAAAGTATGCGAGGCAAGAGGCAGCAGAAGCCGCTGCATTGCAATCAGCGAAAATCGGCAGAGACTACAGTCAGCAGGAGATCCCACTCCTCAGTTGGACCCAGAGATGAGGCTTCCCTATTTATCCAGGGGGAGAGGTATTATTTAAGATCCGCCATAGTGCAACGAGCATGCAGGGAATCTCGAAGAAAGATCGAAAGAAAGGGAATACAATGCGCTCAGGGAAAAACAGAGCGGCGCAAGGGTCAGGAAAAAAGAAACAAACTAATAGATCAAGGCAAGATCCCCCCAAGCAGGACTCCCCACTGGATTCAGTCGTATGCTTGGACGATGCAAATGAGAAGAAATCCCCCCCCCTCCAAGTAACAGCCGGGAAAAAAGAGTTGAAACAAAAAGGAAAGAGGGGTATAAGATAACCGATTTTTTAACGACAAAAGGACTATTTAAACCAACAAAAATAAGCTTCATCAATACCAGTCTTCCATTAGATCTAGAAACGGCAACCCAAGGAGACTTTGAAATAATCATGCAATCAGATCTGGAAACAGATGGAAAACCAACAGCAGAAAGTGACTGCACTACTAGGATGAGAGGTCAAGGCCAAGAAGATTCTGAATATGACCTAACTTTGCAAAGTACAGTAATAACTAAAATATTAACAACAGAAGCAGAAGTTTCTAACTCAAGTCCAAGAGATTCCCTCCTTTCGTTAAATCTCAGCTGCTGGGATGATCCGGGCCCGAGGGTCGAACTAGATCAGCAACAGGATCCATCTGGTCCATTAGGACCCAGGGAAGTGCTTGAACAACCTCTAATCAAATTATTAGAAACAACACCACACCCACATAACATGAGTAAACAATGGATCAATCTTCCACAAACCCCATTTTTAACTTCGCAGGGAGTGGTCGGGACCCAGTTAGATACAAAAATAACTGGGCCAGGTCCATTTGTAGCAGGAGGTATTCTTACATCAGATAAAAAGTTATCTATCGTTGGGAACACATCTCCATCCATCTCAATAAGGAAAATGGAAAACAAATTGCTCTCGTTAGAGGAACAAGAGTCAGCACCCAGTAGTCGATCCTCCCCCATAACTATCAATTAAACTAAGGATGCAGATGATCGAGTTCCACCCAGTACATGGGGTGTACTCCTATCGACACTGGATTCAATTTCGACAGCAATCTCCCACCAAGCGGACAAACACGACCTCCAAGTGGACCTTCTAAACATTATGGCAACCTACATAGACGTATTGACAAGAAGCTACAGGCACTTAATGATCTGATTATGAGAGCTCAAATGTACAAGTATACACAGAAAGTCAACTGCCAGTGTACAATGGCAGGCGACAATCCGCAAACCTTATCCTCAATCTTGTCGGATATACTGACGGAAGTAAGAGCGCAAGCAGTAAGGCCACTCATGAGGCAAAGAGTTCATGAATACAAGGGAAAAGAGTCAATAAATACAAATGTCATACCAGAATCGCCTCAAAAAATGAAAGAGAACAGTTCGATCAAGCAAACGCCTCCTTTTGAAAATAATCAATCAACAAAGTCAACTACAATGCAAATAGTAAAAAAAAAGAAAAGTGAAGCTAAAGATATAGCTGAAGCGGAACCGGCAGTCTCAAAAAAGGAAAAAAAGAGGTTGAGAAAAATGCGTAATAAAGGGAAAACAACTCAACAAAACAAAATATGGCAATTATTTTCCCAACATAAGAAGGCAACATCATTGATACAGGAGATCTCAAACAAGGCGGAACTAGAATCTGAAGCGCAACAGGTAGAAACATCAGCGATCAAATCTAAAGAGAAAACTACAATAACAGGCCCAACCTCCTTAGTTAAGACCAACAAGCTTTGACTTCAGTCCACCAGGAGTGTGCCACCAATTTGCAACAAATAAAGGAATATAAGAGTCTGGATACCTTGCAACAAAGACCATAAGAAAAAGATTTGCTTAGAATACAAGAATTAATGTATTCAGTGAACAAGGATAAAACATATGCAGATCCGAAGCAGAGATGCACACAAGTGCCACATGGAGATGGCATACTGCCAGTACAAGAGCCACTCACCAATTGGGAGATCGTAGGCTTCATCTAGTCACCCACCCTTTACCGAAGATCGATCTAGAGTTACAGCATACAATAAACGGAAGGCATTCAAATAAACTTTTGTGAATCCCAAACTACACTACGAGAGGGCTTTTTGATACTTTAAACAGGGACTCAATCATAAAATTGATCAAGGAAATAAGGCATAATGCCGACATGAAATCCTCCAACTTGTTATCAGTCAAATTTAAACCTCATCCATTTACGAACAACAGAGAGGCAACAGTAACTAACTGGACCTCATCAGAGATAGTTGATCATTTAATGACACATCATCAAAAGTTCAAGGCCTGGGGGATCGAGTTACAAAAGATTGAGTCTCCATGCTATCCACGGTCTCTACTTCCGTTAAAAGAAAGCGGGGGATCAGTCCTAATGGGTGCCATTGGCACTAGAACCAACCAAAATTTTTTCCAAAACCTAAAAATCGTCTAGTCCTTAAGTATGGGCCTCCTCGGCGGGAACTCTGAGGAATATTATAAGTCCAACCCAGTAACAAATCAAGAAGGAGCATGGCCTCCCAAATACCATGTCTACATGCAATCCTGACAATATGTGATAAGGACCAGAAAAAAATCTAAAAAACATCAATATTTGCTATTGGACCTCCCACGGGTTAAGAAATCTGCTACAAAATAACGAGGTCATGGAATTCCTCCTCAACTATGATATCAATATGACACAAGAAACATAGAGCTTAACTCCACTACATATTATAGGTTACATTGATCATCCCGAAACGGCAACAAAGTCATCAAAATTCGGTCACCCCAAGGGGGGCCTGTGCACATTTTTCTCGACAGAAAAGTTAGAAACAGACAAAATAGGTCCTGGCAACAAAGTTGGAAAATCCGAAGACAAGCATAGTACAGAGGACAATTATCTTAATGAATGTCTACATTCATCCAAGAAAAGAGACAAAAGAGGAGCATATGAAAATCCTGTATGAAATAATAAAAACAATGCAGAGGCAATATTTTCAGGCGCAGTTTATCATCTCAGGAGACTTCAACACAAATCTGTTAAAAAATCTGAATAAATATCACCAAATTGGGAACAAATTTAGAAGTCAGCTGGAAGAACTAGGGCTAAGACATCTGAACGGAAATTCAAAAGAGGATTCACCAGCATCAATCACCTTTTTAAGCGGAAAAAAGAGCTAAACTATTGATCATACGCTAGTTAGTGAATACGTAATACCACAGATGTACAAGTTTCAAAGTATCCTACGCACGGAGAGCGATCACCTTCCTTAAACAATTCAATTCGAACACAAGTTTGATCTGATGACGCCATCCTAGGAATTAATTTTGGCGCCCTGTGCATACAATCTAATAAGTCTAAAATGGGAGGGGGGAGGCACAGGGATAGAGAAGGTGATCGTAGAGGTATAACTTTGTGTAGGAATGAAAGAAGCAATAATAAATGAATTAAGAAAACACGCAACCAATCAACCGGAGGACGGTGAGCGACGAAAGGCTTGGGAAACCTTAAAACCCATCTTATCGGAAAAATTCCCAGCTAAAAATAAGCCATCTCAGTATAATTTTAGTAGGAAACATAACAGGGATACTGGTATGGTACAGAATTACGCAAGCAAAAACTTCAAATATTGCATGAAATAAGTACAATTACAAATCTGTTAAAACAAGGATGAAGACCAGACAAATTTAGACTTAAAAAATTAAGAACTCAATATAAGAAAAGTTGCCGCAAAGCAAAAATAAGTCATGTCACCATCTGGAACAAACTTCTCTTGACAAGAAAACAACGAACAGCAAAAAATCTGGCAGCTGATAAAGGCTCAGACTCTTGGAAAGACCAGACAATAAAATACAGGGATTAATGCAGCCATGTGGGAGGCCCATGTCCGAGCAATGCACACAGAACCAGAGCCCAAAGAAAAAAGAGACAGTCAAGACGGAATAATTGAAAGGAGGGTGGGCTCCCCTCCAGTAAATCAGACATCCCATGCGGTCCATGAAGAGAACAATATGCATATTGTCCATTTGAACAAAAACAATTCTGAGGCAACAGATAAAGATCAACTAAAGAAAATCATAAAGAAATTAAAATCAGAAGGCGCAGCGGGACCGAATGGCATCTCGAAAGCTCTCTTTAAGGGAGAAGTAACATACGGGGCCCATTATTTGCACCATTCGTCAATGAGTTGTTCCTCACAAATAGGATCCCAGAGTCCTGGTAGGGTACTATTTTTCACCCAATTTTTAAAAGTGGGAATCTGTTACTTCCAACAAATTATGGACTCATTGCATTAATAGATATAGAGGATAAGCTTTATGCAGCCTGCCTACTTGAGCATCTAAACAAATGGTCAGAAGACAACAAACATATCCCTCGGACCCAAACAGGATTTAGGGTCGGTGCGGGCACGTTAACAAATCTTACTGCATTAAGTCTCCTAGCAGAAAATGCCAAAAATAAGAACATGCAGCATTTGCCTATTTCGTGGATCTCAAGTTCGCTTTCGACCGAGTGCCCCGAAGACGCTTATGGGAAAAAATGGCTAAATGGGGCATACCAAGCAAATTACTGAACGCAATCAAAGAATTATATACAGGAACATGGGATCAGGTAAAAATAGGGGACGGCAGTTGTGTGACAAAGAAAAGTGTCACAAATAACGGATTAAAGCAGGGGTATGTGTTAGTCCCCAGTCTTTTCAACTTATATTTATCCGATCTTGAAGAATCTCTTCGGGAAGTAAAAAGTCACCCACCAACGCTGGCCCAAAAGGAAATTGGATGCCTTCAGTATGCCGATGATATTGTGCTACTAAGCCAATCCCCAATTGGATTACAACGCAGTATGAGTGCATTAGGTAAATACATGGATAAGCAAGGACTAAAACTAAATTTGACTAAGACAAAAGTAGCTCGGTTAGTGAATTCCAAATATAAGACATACTCTTGGTACTTGGATGGAAAAAAAGCTGAGGTTGAACTCACACATAAATACCTTGGATTTAAAGTCGAACACAAAATGAGTTATAAACAGCACCTAGCAGCTATGTTGGCAAAAGCCCAAACGCTCATATATAGTTTCAAACTACTAAAAAAGAAATTAAGCTGTCCATCATATGGCCATCTACTTTCCGTTATGCGTGTTCAGTTAATGCCTTCGGTGACCTATGGAACCGAAACAATGAGGGGTCATGAAGTATCAATCTTAAACAAGATCCAAACAAAAGTTTACAAATCCGTCTTTCACATCTAGAAATCAGCGTCTCTGGCACAAGTTCGTCCTGAGTTTGGCTTGCCCAAACAAATATTCCGGAACAAAGGCGCATTCATCAAACTAAGCGGGAGGCGACGCGCATCCGAAAGTGGTTCTATCGACAACCTTCGTGGGAAAGAAATCGAGATACAAAAATAGAACATAAAAGGCTCTTGGGGCTTCTATCTAAACCAGGTTATTGAGGATCTTTGATTGCAAGACATTTGGAATGCCAGCATTGGGAAAGAGGACTTTAATGAAGTGATTAAGTTAAACATGATTAAGTTAAACATTAAACACCGGTCCTATACTACATATGTGAACACTATTACGAAGACGTCATGCCTAGACAGTGATTAATTCATATGTCAACTGGAAGCCACAGGAATATTCATTAGCTCACTTCTCAATGGCCCTAAAACATCAGTTCATGAAATTTCGCTTCAGCCTGTGGGAAACGAAGGATCTTATCTCTTTCTGGAAAGACCAGAATCAAAACCAAGACTGTCGATTGTGTAACTACAAACAAGAATCTTTAACACATATTCTCTGCGTATGCCTAAAGTTCATGACTGAAAGGAAAAGATTACTGAAAGAAACATTTATGAAAATGAACAATCAAGCCTGCAGAGAAGCGGTAACCACTTGGTTAGGCGGGTTCTCAATCACCCTAGTCTGCTGGGGGGGTAAAAATTTGAAATCTGAATTTAAAAGAATTAGGACATCTCTTTGGAACCCTAAACAGATTTTTTGCATTCTAGGAAATTACAATAATTCGGCCCAATAAGTCTGTGTAAAGCAGAAGCACTTTTTTCAAGGTCAAAGCACTTTATGGATAATGAACATGATCCGTCTATTTACGATAAAAAGAGAAATTAGCCACTGTCTTATATTATTTTGATATCAGGTTCATAATGATGTTAAAGCACTTTATGGACAAAAGAATTGAATTCGTCTTTATCAAACGTCCAATAATAATCCATGGTTTTATATTTTTACAATAGGTTTATTAATGGATTCTATTATGATATGTTATGTATGCAAGTATGTTGTCTTGGTGTAATTGTTTTAGCAGACCAAACACTTGAATAAAACTTTGACATTGCGTAGGCATGCCCTCCTTTGTCTTTCTAGTGAGCTTGGTTCCAAACCCAGTGAGGGGGAAGGCTGCCCCAGAACTGGTTTAAAATGCCTACAAGGGAGGGTTTGCCCATTATCATAGCCACACCTCTGGGTGGGCACAAGGAGCTCTGACTAGGGGGAAGTAAGTTATTGCCATATTGGATTTAGGTAGAGAGGGGCACAGAGCAAGCCCTTCAAAAGTGGGTAGGGTCGATCCTGGGAACCTTTACCCCATTGGTTAACGAGTGTCGAGGAGTTTCCCACACCCACAGGCTGGCAGTGGGCAGAAACGTGTTATCCCCAGTACCCTCCTCAGATCACTTCTGGACCTATGTAAGAACAGAAGAGGATTGGACCAGCTGCCTCTGGCCTGAGGAGAGCATTGAAGACTGGACATGCTCTCCCTCTTGTACCCAGGACAAAGAAGTGGACTATAAGACCGACCTCCTGTTTGGGCTACAGATACACAAAAAGCTAAGAGGCCTTTTTGCTGCATTCCCAGCTGACCTATTCTTACTCGATCTGCTGGCCTCAGCTGGAGTGAGTCTTGACCCCCAAGTGCTGTCCCCAAGGACCTGGACCTTAGGCTGGAGGTAAAGTGTACTCCTCCCGAAGTTTCCTGAAACATGGGTTTTAGAAACATTTTGCTAACTTTTTGCTTTGAGAACCGAAGGGGTGCCAAGGCCAACCTGCCAAGCTGAGCCGTCAAATGACCATTGCCGCTGGGCCAAAGATCCAGGTTGCTCCTACTACATTCTTCTTCACAGCTGTAAATCTGATTCTGTGAGACCTAGTGAAGAAGGTGTCTGGCCTCGTGGAACCTTGTTCCGTAGCATGAAAGAATGCACATGAATATCAATGGCTTTGAGTAGGGGTATGAATGCCCTTCTGAGATATCACTACATGGAAAGATTGACTGGCTCAGATTGCTTTGATTGGAATAAGCACAGAAGGCCCAGAAGTGACCACAGCACTGCTGCAAGTGTGCCAAAATATTCCTACTGTCAAACTTGAGACATGCCCATTTTTCTTTTGTCCTTCTCAAAGAACTTCATGCAAAATAACTTTTGCTACAATTTAAAAAAAATGACTGTTGGACTTGGCTCTCTCTGCAGAGACACCTCAAAATGTTTGTTGGCCTTAGGACCCTGTGCACTTTACCATTGCTGACCAGTGATAAAGTGCTTGTTCTCACTCCCTAAAACATGGTAAAATTGACTTGCACCTCATTGGCATATTTAATTTACTCATAAATCCCTAGTAAAGTGGTATACCATATACCAACGGCTGGTAAATTATTTGCTACTAATGGGCCTGCCACACTTATTGTGCCACCTCCTTAAGTGGCCCGCTAAACCATATCTCAGGTCCACCATTGGAGCCTGTTGGCAGTTTTAAACTGCTAATTTGACTAGAAAAAATAGCCACTTGCCAGGCTGAAAACTCCCTATTCAATACATACAATTCACCCCTAAGTTAGGCCCAAAACAGACCATACTGTATGGTGCACTGTAATTAAAAAGTTGGACATGCACAAGTTTTATGTGTCCTGGTAGTGAAAAACTTCTAAATTCATTTTTCACTACTGTGAGGCCTACCTCTCCCATAGGATAGCATTTGGTTACCTTACTACATTTAATAAGTGCTACCTTTTAATTGGGGACAGGAAGAAAAGTCATGTCTGGTGTCTGAGGAATTGTAAATAATAAAGTCAGATTTTAAGTCACAATTCTGAAAATGCCACTTTTAGAAAGTTGGCATTTTCTTGTCCTAACCATTTGGTGCCTGTAGCCTGTTTCCTGGACACATGAATAGGTGTAGTTGGCAGCTGACTTTCTGTATTCCTCCCAGACAACCGCAAAATAGAGGGACTAAGTGTTGCCTGGATGGGTCATCTCAGGCAGGATGGGGGCACAGCTGTGCACAGACCCACTTGCACTTCAAAAGACTGTGCTTTAGCTCTCACACAAAGAAGCTCACATTAGCCTACTGTGCCTGCAGATAGACTGGGACCAGGACAGGGTGGCAGGAAATTCCAGACAATTCGGGGGGGGAGAGGGGGAGCAGGCCTACAGACGTTTCTCCCACATCAAAGGGGGCACCAGGTATACAAATAGGACCACTCTCCAGTTCACTTTTGGACTAACTGCTGCCTGAAGCCTGCTCTGTGCCCTCTGTTTGAGAGCTGCTTCTCTACATGAGCCCAGAACTTCCAGAGTGACTCCAAGGGCTAGTCGGCTGGCCTCCTGATTAGAGCCTCAGGGACTGAAAAGAATCTATCCATCTTAAACCTAAACCTGGACCCAGCCTAAGTGAGTCCTGACCTTCCTAGTGGTACGCTTCCATTCCTGGACCCTTAAAAGTAGTGCCAAAGGTGCCCAGAAAGCCCAAATCCAAAACTTGAGTCTTAGAATTTTTTTTTACCAAAAAGTGCTTTAAGAACCAAGAGATGACAGGGACATATCTGTTCTTCGATCCGCCCGAGGTGCATTACTAGCTCCCACTATGTTCTTCTCCACAGCAGCATATCCTGTTCAGTGGCTCCTCTCAGAATGGGTATCCGGCCTCGTGGAGCCCTTGTTGACTGGAGCCTGCAGCTTTGTCCAAAATGTAGGAATCTTCACAACAACTTCGACAAGGGGCTCCCTGATGACGACGCCTCTCTCGGACACCGTCAGAGATATGGAGCTGTGTAATTTAGACTCCACCCTCAGTATATTTTCTATTCAAATGTTACAATATATAATCCTTATATTTAACGTGTGCATTAATTCATTAACTTGTGTATTTCACATTTATGCGTTACTATATAACGCTGCGGTGCACATTTAGAAGTCACAATATAGTAAATTAGATTTGATAAATAACACATGCATTTGCCCTTATTGAATATTCATGACTGTACTGATGACAGCTTGCATTTGTATGGTTAATAATGTTATAATTTGCTCCCATTTTGATTCTCAAGTTAACTTAGCTTGACCTTAGGCCTTCGCTAATGCTGTAGATTTTTAACAGTCAGCATGCTGCTTGTTCATTTCTTTGCAGGTGCAATATGTTTGTTTCTTTATGGAACATTCAATCTGTAAAATTTGCATTCTTTACTTATCGATTTAGAGTGTGTGAGCATCTTACATTCCTGCCTGTAATGATATCTTTGGTTAACCCTTGATAAGTTTTATGATTGAAATAAACTAATAATCTGAAAATAAACTTTTATGGTTACATACCATCCTCTGTCGTCATTATAGAATTGTATTGGTTTATTGAGATGCAAAGGGCTTCTAAATGCTAGCTCTTCCTCAATGCTTCAAGGCGACGATCAAAGGTCCATACGACCAGTGGGGAACTCAGTTTGATGTGTATACTAAGAGACTGCGGTTTAGAGACCACTGCTCCATCAGATATTAGGATGTTGGCAGAATTGGAATGCTGAGCCTCTTCAAGGAGGTCCACTTGGAATTATCTAAATCGAGACATAGCATGGGGGAGATGCTTGATACTAACTGTGATGCCCAACTTTTCTAATGAAGAATTGAGTCAAGAAATTGCATGCAGTGTGGAAGAACATGAAGACACTCTTCAAGGTTTCCTGAAGATTTATTGATAACAGTGAAAGAGCAATCTACATGCAGCAGGGGTCCAGAGCAACTGTCTCATCCCGGAATGTGCTCCCAGTCTCATTAGATGGTTGCATGAGCTTAATGGTGTTCCGTGAGCACCATGAAACCACATGAGAACCCCACAAACAAATTAGTGTAAATTCCATCCCAAATTGGAAAACAAACTTTAAACTACTTGAGAACAGAAATTCATGTTCAGTAAATGACAAAAATTAATCACAGAACAGTTTATTAGTGTACGACATAATCCTTAAATCTCTGTGGCCTATTTATGGACTGCACACTACCCCTCACCATTGCCGCGGCATCTTTCTCATTACCACTCACCACATCACACACAGCATTCTCTTTGTGGTCCTACAATACAACAAACTTTTCGTCCTTGCTTGCAGGTAGCAACACCACACGCAGGAAAACCCACCAACACCCAAAAACAATTTCACTATATTGTTGGATTATGAAATTTAAACAGCCACTTCCTCACCAACACAGGATTTTTTACTTAAAATTGCCAATCCTCAATCTAAAATATCCTTTCTCACAGAATCGGAGTGCTTCTGGTATCAGACCTAGACTTGGACTCTCTGCACACCCACTTGATAGCTTCAACTTGCTCTACTGCTTCACCAGCTATAGGAAAGTGGATTAATATTTGTGGTAGACAAGTATCCACCTAAGAGGATACGGCCACCACCTAGTAGATGTCACACAAATTAAATTAACTTGTGCTCAATTCCTCGTTACATGACACAAAGCAGACAGACAAAGGCAATGTGTTAAGTATTTAGGTGATGTGGGCACATCATTGACACCATTGATATGACACACATTAGTTCTGTTATACTTGATTTGTGCATGTCACAGGTTTAAGTGGGACCTGGCTCACTACATTATTTATTTTGTTATTGGACTAAATGTGGTTCTCATAGTTCTATACAACTTTTTTGTTTTGTTGTAGTTACCCTGACGAAGGGTCGTTTGGCCTAAATGCATTTGGTCTTTGAAACCATTGGATGGTACAATTGGATTTGATTGGTGTAAATTGTCATTTCGTGGATTTATGAGATTACATCGCAATGTTAAAGGAAAAGCACAATATGTAATGCAATTATCATTAAAAGAACAACCAACAGCCGCTAATCAGTTGGCATATTATTTCTAAACACATTATCATGAATTGTTGAACCTACAGGACGCACTTTAGTGCATCTTCGGACTGGGAAGTGGGCACACTACAAGCGATAGTGCAAGTATTTAGGCAGTGCATAAACAGTCGAAAAAGTCACACAAAACACAACAAGCACCACAACCAATTTTTAAATACACAGAAACTTTATTTTGAGTAAAAGAAGACCAAAATGACAAAAATCCAATAAGGGGAACAGGAGAAATGATTTTTTTAAAGAATTAAAGGGAAAGGGCGCTAAGACAGACAGGGACCTTTGTGCAATTTCAGTCTGACCGCGATGGAGCCCGGGTCGATATACCAAGTGGATTGGCCACTATAAAAGTCTGGCAGTCAAAAAGTTCAGAAACGTTTCTAAATCCCATTTCAGAATGGGGATTTGTCACTTTCTTGGAGAAAAATGCTGAAATTGTTTTCTAAGTCTCAACACAGAATAGGATATTTTGTGAAGAAAAATCCTCTCCAGGAAGGACACTGCTGAAACTGAGCGACTCTCATGGAACCGGAGGCTGTATGTCTGAAGCAGCCTTGTCTTGCTAGAGCACTGGAGCTTTTGGGATTTCTTGCTAAACATTTTATAAGTCCCAACTCAAAATGGGACTTAGTCACTTTTTCAAATGTGCAGAGGTCTTCACGCCAGACGTAGCTGAAATCCAATTAGTTTTTTGTTGTTGTTTTTTTTGCAGAGTTTTATATAGCGCGAACTTGACCCGCAACCGAATCGGGTATCAGAGCGCTTTACATAGCACCAGTTACATTACATGAGGACACACATTCATTTTTGTTAGGCACGGGGAGATTAAGTGATTTGCCCAGAATCACAGGATGTTCAGCGTCATTACCGAGACTCGAACCCAGTTCCCCAGGTCTGAGGTCGAACGCCCTAGCCGTTAGGCCAACTCCTCTCCCTTAGTTACTGTGGAACTGACAGTTGTATACCTTTTACAGAGGATCCTGCTGAAGCTATGGAGGAAATATTTTCAAAAGTTTCTAAACTTTCTTCTGGTACCCAAACAACCATAGGAGTACACTTCTAAGACCCTCAGGACATCAGGGGAAGGCACTTAGTGACTCTCAGAGTGCCAGACAGAGGACAATAGCAAAGTCTAGTTCACTTGAATTCTTCACAGAAATGTCCTTCTGAACATATTTATGTTCCTGGAGCCACTCAGGGAATCAGCTTTATGATCCTTGGGTTTCTGTCCTTGGATTTAAAGTGAAAGAAGATCGAACCTCCTCAGATCCTTCTCACAAGTCACAGATGGGAAGTGCAGCAGATTCAGTCTGCCTACTATGATTTCACAAGTCCTGAAGTGCTCTGAGGAAGGCTGGGTGAGAGTTCAGCTTTGTAGTCTGTTGATGGGGGACAACGTACAACATTACCAGTCCCTCTCTGACCAACTGAGTAAATTTGCCCAGGCCCTTGCC
The DNA here is from genome assembly GCA_963921515.1 of Calotriton arnoldi. Lineage (NCBI taxonomy): Eukaryota > Metazoa > Chordata > Amphibia > Caudata > Salamandridae > Calotriton > Calotriton arnoldi. The sequence continues at coordinate 1,410,802 of CAWUFW010001657.1, forward strand.
TACCTACTTTTTCAGAAGTTCCTGTTTGGTGTTCTGTGAAAGGTCCAAAATGCAATGTGACAGGGCAAATCCGAGACGACCAAAATTTTGATCCACACTAAACTTGGGCTATAAGAGCTGGGGGTGTGTAGGGGAGCGTACCATTGAAATGACTAGTGTCCGTCCACATTTAACACCAACATCCTGTTTGAAGTAAGCCTTGCACCCACAACATAAAATGAGACAGATGTCCAGTAAAGCAAAGCAGGGTCTTTCAGTAATGAGGTGGGATTCACAAGATTAGTGATCTGAGTCTTTTTGATCCATTTCAAAGACAGAAAAGTTTTACATGTGCTTCAGACAGGTCTGCAATGTAGGATTTAAGACTGGTGTGCAAGCAGTAGGGGCAGCAGCCTACCTTGAATAATCTACTGAGCTCAGATGGGTCATGCTAACCCACTGAGGTTGACAATGACATTCAAAGTGGCATATTGTGCATCTCCTGGAAGGAATTTCACATCTCATCACATGCATTGCAGGGCTAGTTAGCAGCTGCAGACTAAGGCTAATTAGCAGACAGTGGTTCAGGAAAATAAATCTAGCTTTCCTGAAAGATATATCTCCTAATTAGTTAGAAAAATACCAGCTTTACCAATGAATTGTATTTTTTAAAATGGGTACGAAAAATTCTTGAACTTTTTCTGTGGTTGTTTCCTACTGTATAATGCAGAATTAGTAATTTAATCTGCTTTACCGGTATTTACTGCTTCTTTTAATTTACTTACTGTAGGTACACGCTAACATTCATTTAGGCATGCACCATTTCTAGACACTAAGCACTCTACCTTATGAGCAACAAGTTAATAATAGGGGTGACTTACTAGAGCTTATAAGAGGGTTTTAGGCCAGTAAAAGCGCTTATTTTTACAGGTCTGCCTGCAAACATGCGAATTTGCAAGCTGCAGGGGTTCAGACCTCAGCGGAGGCCTCTGTCATGTTTTCAGAGACATAAAGAAGATGGAACAACATAGTGCTTCAGTCCACATGACATATTTTTAAATGCCATAGATATAATTTTTTACACCGTATTGAATGGCCTTATTGTAAAGTTAAATATGCCAATTGGGTTTTAGGCCAATTTTAATGTGTTTTAGGGGTCAGGGAAAATACAATGGGCCATGAATAGCAACGTCTCAGTAGTTGAGTTCAAAATTATCAGTAGAAGAGTCCCCTGAAAAAAAGTAAAAACTGGGGATGACCATCCAAAAAGGGATCAATGGCAACACAACCTAAAACAGACATTAGCTGAAACAAAGAAATACCAGTGGACACAAGGCGTAATTTTGTAAGACTAAATGAGATACCGAACTGCCTTCACCACAATCATTCTGTTTCCAAACAATGCTCGAACACCTTCCATTAACACTTTCCTAAAAAGCTCTACTTTTCCATTACCTTGGCAGTGGTAATGTGTAGTTTTGATATGCCTAATAACACACACATATATCAGAAGAAACAATCTGCTCCCCATTATCAGTAAGCATATCTTTTGCGACATTCACCCTTCTGAATAGCTATTGAAAAAACATCAAGAACATTCTTCCTCCTTAGCTGCTTCACACACTTGACAAATGTCCAATTAATACTATAAAGATTTAGTATCTCATGTGCAGAGGGAACAATCATAAAACACCCCAAAAAATCTACTCTGTGTCTTTGCCATGCCATTTATTGTTTGAAGACAGCATGCTCCACATGGTCTTCCCTGAACAAACCTTTATCACTATTATGGCACCTCACGTATTCTAATGTTTACCCTCGGTCAACAGCAGGCCACCAATGATCATTTCTGACTCTCACTCTGGTGATATTAATGCTCAGATGACCACTGTTTTGCAGCTTCTAAGAGTTTCCTACGGAAACCAGTGGGTGGACCCAATTAATCTCCTCGCACCAACATCTTACTTTCTAAGTACAACTCTTCAGTCTTTTTTCAATACAGCTGCAAACCCACTGTAACTTCTTCCCTTTAGGGCAATCTTAAATGACACATTCCAAACAAATGTCTAGATCTAATCAATTTCCAGGCCATCTCTGGCTCCTGCTATGCTATACATTAGGCAAGATTTGTGATTATTTAAGAAAAATCAATTCACTGCACTTGGGGCCACCTTAAAACACCCTCAGGTGTACTCACAGTCTGCCTTAAAACAGCCTGCTTGCCACCAATCTGTAGAAAGTCCAAGAACACAAAGACACTCCTGTAGTTTTCCTGAAGATTTATTGATAACTGGCAAAGAGCAGACTACATGCAGCGCTTGCGTCAGGGCAATTGCCTCGTCGTGGAATTTAATTCCTACTTCAAGCTCCGAGGTGCATGGTAGGGTTCTATGAGCTTCATGGGATTCCATGCACACCATAAAAACTCCAAGAAGGAAACATTGCATTTGTCCATTGTGTAAAGCATTTGGGGTCTGGGGCAAGGTTTATGCAGTTCTAAAAATCTTTGAAAAAAGCTATGAAAATGTTGGATGGTTCTGTAATGCTGTACAGATAGTGGTGACATACACACACACACTAAATATTCCCTGTTTTCCTGTGACAATGTTACATTGCTTCTCTTGTTGCTATTGCAAACTGTCTCCCAGACATTTGTAACATATATTTTTTATTCTGCAAAGCAATTGACTGATTCCACTACAAAAATATCTAGAACAAAATTAAATAAAATTGGCGGATTTAGTTGATATGCTTAGTTTCCTGCATGCACAGCAGAGACCTTTCAAGTTTGGGAGGTTGCCTGGAATTTGTGCTTTGCAGTTTTTCGATTCTTTTCTGACTTCTAGAGTACTCGTTTGCTGCTGATGAGATAAAGGGTGAAACAGGAAGTTGAGAGTTTTGGTTTGATGAACACACTTTTATGAGAGTATGTGTGTCAACTGTGATCTTTTGGGTGGTGTTAAACGTATTCAGGATTCATCTTCAGCTGTTCTGTCTGAAGTGGATGCAATGGTGGCGACGTGATGTTGATAGGGACGTCCTTGAAAAAGCAATAATGTTTTTTGGCAGGTTCAGGATGTTTTGGATGGTGATAAGTTAAAGGGCATTTCCTTTGAAGTCGGTTGGTTCGCTGATGGGACAAAACTGAAGATTGTTTTCTTTATAGTCTTGTTAGCAGCATCTCCCGAGAGGTTGAGATACCCGAGAAAGATGTTGTTGCAGTGGTAAATGGAGAAATCTCTTTCCTTAACTTGACTTTCTTCTCATTTGAAAAATGTTCTGCTACAACAGTGGCCATGGTTAACCCTATATAACGAGGCAAAATAATTAAATAAAAATCGTAAGATAGAAACAGTTTTTACTCTGAGTGGCATTAAGCCCAATAGAGAACCTGGATGGATCAACGCCCATCAATGAAATACATAGGGGCCGATTCCGATCTCGGTCGGAGGCGCACCCAATACCATTCGGTCGGGAAAAAAGCCATGCGAAAGCCTGTTTCCCGACCGATCCGTACAGCACACCGAACGAGCAAGTACGATGCGCACAACAGCAAAGAATCCGGCCGAGCCGTACTCACCCAAACCAGGTCCTGTTCTCCGACCGAGGCGAATCCGGAAACGCCGAATCGAGTCGCACGGAAGGAAAAATGCAGCCCCGTCCGGCCGGACAAGTACGATGCGCTTATTCTACATTTACTACCGGAACAGGCACGGACGCGTACGGCGCAGAAGGTAAGCCAGACACCAACCACGAAACACATACAACACGTACACGACACATCACACACACACACAGGGATGCAGAATATACTTACACCAGCAACAGCAGCACCATAGGGGCGGGATGCCCATCACCAATGCCACATATGCACACAGGGGCCTGAATGCGCACCACCACCCCTACCCAGGGGTGGCATGATGCCTACCACCACTACCACCCTCACCCAGGGGGGCAGGATGCCTACCACTACTACCACCCACACCCAGGGGGCAGGATGCCCACCACTACTACCACCCTCACCCAGGGGGCAGGATGCCTACCACTACTACCACCCTTAGCCAGGGGGCAGGATGCTTACCACCACTACCACCCTCACCCAGGGGGGCAGGATGCCTACCACTACTACCACCCTTACCCAGGGGGGCAGGATGCCTACCACTACTACCACCCTTACCCAGGGGGCAGGATGCCTACCACTACTACCACCCTCACCCAGGGGGGCAGGATGCCCACCACTACTACCACCCTCACCCAGGGGGGCAGGATGCCTACCACTACTACCACCCTTACCCAGGGGGCAGGATGCCTACCACTACTACCACCCTTACCCAGGGGGCAGGATGCCTACCACTACTACCACCCCCACTCATAGGATGGACAATGCATGACACAACCAGCACACCACAACCTAGGGAATGCAAGAAGACATCCCCCAACACCATGACAAGCGTGTGTAGACTGTGTCAAATGCCTACAACACCGAACATGACTTTGAACATACAATGTGACCCCCTAGCACATGTGCCACACATATATGTGTGTGGCACCCACAATGCAAGCAGGCCATGACCATTGTGGCAATGGGGTCCAAACCCCCATCATCACAGTGACCAAAAGGTAAGTGTGGGGTCCATAGCTGAAGCACATTTCGAACATTGTGGCAATGGGGTCCAAACCCCCATCATCACAGTGACCAAAATGTAAGTGTGGGGTCTATAGCTGCAGCACATCTTGAACATTGTGGCAATGGGGTCCAAACCCCCATCATCACAGTGACCAAAATGTAAGTGTGGGGTCCATAGCTGCAGCACATTTCGAACATTGTGGCAATGGGGTCCAAACCCCCATCATCACAGTGACCAAAATGTAAGTGTGGGGTCCATAGCTGCAGCACATCTTGAACATTGTGGCAATGGGGTCCAAACCCCCATCATCACAGTGACCAAAATGTAAGTGTGGGGTCCATAGCTGCAGCACATCTTGAACATTGTGGCAATGGGGTCCAAACCCCCATCATCACAGTGACCAAAAGGCAAGTGTGGGGTCCATAGCTGCAGCACATCTTGAACATTGTGGCAATGGGGTCCAAACCCCCATCATCACAGTGACCAAAAGGCAAGTGTTGACAAAGTAAGAGGTGCAACTGCCAAACTGCATGGATGATTCCTGGTCACAGATTGGCAAAGTAGTGTATGTGTCCCATTGCAACATAAATTGGGGGAGCCAAATCCTGCAGTGCAAATAAGACATAACTTTGGCCATGTGCAGACAAACAACACCCATGGGGGCTGACACCGTCAACAATCATCAATGACACAATGACAGAAGTGACCATCCGAATGCAGACCCACATATTTGCACCAATGGGCACACACATGCAGATACCCTGTGGAGACTGAAGATGTGAGGCGAACAGATACCATACCATGGCAGCAATGGGACACACAATCAACAATTAGCAACAAATGAGGGCTCCCGTCCCATCAGCCTGGTCATGGAAGTGCCAACGGAATCATCAGCACAGATCCAACACACTTGTATAGCAATGTTGCACTGACAACACAGATGAGTCCTTCCCCATTGATGCCCAAACCTGCATGTTCACTGGAGATGGCCACACGGTCAGGGAAGTAGACGAATAGAACAATGGCAGGCACAACAGATGTGCAGGGGTGGAAGCCACAGATGTGAAATTGCCAATCTAAGTAGGAAATCCCATTGCCAAATACTGAACACATGACACCCTCAGATGCTGCTATGGATGACATGGATACACCACAGGATAGGACACATTCCCCCTGGACCACATGGGTTCCTGCACAGTAACACTTCATTATCATGAGACCAAATATCACCATCACTGCAGCAAGGGCATGGTTAGCATCATCAACATCATGTACATCAGAAGCAAAAGCACTAGAGAACAGAAAGTTGCTTTATTCAGCATATGTGGCATAAAAAGTAGAAGTCCGGTAGAACATAAACAAAGGCCAATGGCCAGTCCATCAACAAAGTCACAAGTGGGTGACAGTGGCAGATGCCACCCTACACATGCCTGCACAAAACCAGGGACAATCCACTAGGAGGGGCAACCGGGGGGTAGGCCAGGCACCGCAGGGACAGGATCAGGGCTCACCAGGAGGAAGCAGGGAAGGGGTGGTGGGTGCTGGAGAGCCACTGACAACTGCAGTGGAGGTGTCTGACATGGTGTGTGCCGGCACAACTGGGGGCATGGCTCAGATGTTGTGGGTGCCGGCACGACTGCAGTGGACCCTGCAGATGGAGTGGACAGGTCCGCCACTGCAGTGCCCAAGTCAGACAGGGTGGTAGTGGACTCCACTGCAGTGCCTACCACCAGGGGAGGAGAATGGGGAACAGGCAAGGTGGGCTGGACAGAGGGGAGGACACCCTCACCACATCAGTGGCACAGACAAGCGCAGCGGGGGTGTGGTGCCGGGAGAGCAAGTGGCAGGGGGAGAAGGCCGGAGCCTCTTGGGGATGGTATATCTGTGGGTGGGGGAACCTGGGGCAGGGTGTGGCGGGGGCACCTGTGGAGTGGGGGCCTGAGGGATGGAGGAAGGTGACCTGGTGCTTGAGCTGCAGGGCGGCGGCGGGGTCTTGCTCTTACCACTCCGTGGGGACTTGCGGGTGGGGGCCTCAGTCTGTCTGCGCCTGGGGGAGGGTGTCCGGGGGCGAGGGGCACTCTGCTCCATGTGGGGGCTTCCTCTTCCCCCTGGATGCTGGGGCAGCTGGATCGGGAGGGGAAGAGGCCGAGGTCACTGAGGAAGAGGCGCTGGGTCTTTGGGGTTGCAGGTGAGGCAAGGGAGGGTGCTTTGGAGGGAGAGGCAACTGAGGACTGCGCAGTGCCCGTGGATGCGTGTGTGTGTACCAGGGCCCCATCCCCTGTGAGTCTGGTTTCAGTCCCCTGACTGTGCGTGCGTGTGCGTTTAGTTTGTGGCGTGTGTGTCTGTGTGCTGGATGTGTGTGTGCTGGTATGTGCCTGTGCCGGTGTGTGTGTGCTTGGGACGGGCAAGGTGCTGGGGAGTGTGGATGGAGCAGAGGCAGGAGGGGTGAGGGACTGTCTGAGGAGGGACACTGCTGCCGTCAGGGAGGAGTCCATGGACCTGTTGCCCCTCTGTAGGTCAGACATGCCCGATGAGATGCCCTCCATGAACGACACCAGCTGAGTCAACAGTGCGGTGTGCGCATGGAGGACACTCAGCATGGCTGTCTGCCCTACATGGAGCTGGCGAAGGAGGCACACAGACTCCTCACTCAGGGCAGCAGGGGACACATGGGCAGGGGGTGCGGTGCCTGGGCCAAAGGAGACACGCTCCCGAACATGGGAGCCTCCACGGACCTTGGGAATGGGAGCCGATGGGAGGGCGGTGGTGGTGCTGGTGGCGGGGACAGCAACACTAGCTGGGGTGTGGTGGCTGCTGACACCCGCCTCCACAAGGGAGTCATCCTCCGAGTTGCTCTGGTCCTCAGCTGAGGTGGATGGTGCTGAGGATTCCTCGGTGTGGCTCCCCTCGCCCTCCGTGCCACTGGGTCCCTCCGACCACTCCTCGGCTGCTGACCCAGTCTGGCTCTCTGGCTCCTCCTGGTCCGTGGAGCTGTCCCCTTCCGTGGCCGTGGATGTATCTGCAAACAATGGGGAAACAGACAGACATCAGTCACCTGCACAAAACGCACACACCACTGTGAGCACAGCACATCACAGAGCAAGCCCTGGCATCATTAGTTGTACATTGCTAAAAGTGCCCTAACTGAACAGGAGAAGCCAATTGTCAGTCTGATGCCAAGCATGGCACTCACATCCCACATGGCCTTGCACCCATCTGTCTGGTGTCTGTTGGATTGCAACACCCCAGTGTGGACACATGCACCAAGTACACAGTAGTTGGACAGTGCAGAGGACACGGTGTGGACACATCACAGCTCTTGCCACTGAGTCAGTACAGGTTTCCGGATGAAAGGGATGCCCAGAGTCAAATAGGAAATGCATGTGATGCATACCAGCGACAGACACCATGATGCACCCATGTCCTGATAGCCAGCGCCACTATGGTGTGCATGTAGCACATGTCACTCCCCTGCAGGACCACAAATAAGTTGACACATGCCATGGCACAGGCATGACTGTTAAGTCATACATCACTGTCTCAGTGATGTATGACTTGGCAGCCAGACAACAACACTATGCACTGTGTCACAATAGTAGGTCATGGGGAATGCAAGTCCTGGAGCTGCACAAGTGCACATGTACATCCCCCACACAACACATCATCTCAACCCTCATCTGTCTAGGTCACACCTATTGGACATATGGGAGACCTGTGACACTACCCTCTAAACCTGAGCCCCTCACAATTTGCTGTGAATGGGGAACAGCTGCCTGAACATCACATTCGCATACCCCAGTCTGCACGGGCAGCTGATCAAACACCTATGTGACACACAAGTATCGTCTCCTATGGTCACATCTCCAGGGGCATGCTGAGCCCCTACCAAGAAACACCCCAGCAGTCCTGGCAACTAATCCACAGCACACTGACACAGAGGCAGACACCGGAGGGGTCAAATCACTGTGCACAATGTGTCAGCTGATACACGGGAGTGGGAGTACAGAGTGCATTGCATGGCCTGGAGTAGGCATGACTGTCCTGCTCCACATGAATGAGGGATGTGCCCTGGACAGTGGATAGCTGGCTATGTATGTGTGACACACGTAATCTGCACACTCCTGGGGCACAAACATTGTTCCCACCCGCTGCATGGGCGTGTGCCACATACCCCAGGCACATGTGGTGGCTCAGCTCAGCAAGTGGACCGCATATCAAAGCAACACGCAGATCACATGTCCAAACCCAGGCGTTGTGTGAACAATGGACCCACCCATGATGCCCACAACAGAGTTAGGGAAACAGATGCTGTCCCCCACCTTTAGTGAAGCAAACTGCAAGGACACAGTCCCAAGTGACACAATTCCCTGACTGTAAGGGCCACACCTGGGTATCAGATGAGCAGTGGGCAGTGCACAATAGAGGGACATGGCTCCTGGACAACATGACTGCTGCACTGTGGCAGTTGAACCAGGCCAGAGGAGGGCACAAAGCATGTAATACAGAGTTCACAGTGCAGTCTTTGACTCACCCCTCCTTGCTGCTGTCTGGCCTTCAGCTGCCCATCCAGGTCTGGAAAGACCACCGCCAGCATCTGGAGCATGTGGGGGTCAGGGTCCGTGTTCCGCCCCTCCTGCGAGGAGGCGACAGCTTCAGCTGGACCCGTGCAATCCTCCGGGTCCAGCCCCGAAGGTCCTGCCACCTCTTCTGGCAGTTGCGGATCCGGCGCTTGTAGACCCCCACGGACCGGACAGCCCGGACGATGTCCTTCCAGATTTCCTGCTTCCGATGGGCATTAACCTGTGAGGATGACAAAGTGAAAAGGCCATTACCCCACATGCAACATATCCGTGCATGACACAGTTGTATATACATGTCTCAATCACAGGGGCACATGATGTACACAGGCAGTGCAAAGCTGACCATGGACAGTTTGCCAGACGTCACTACATGGTATCATTGCATGGGAAGTAAAAGCATGTTCAAATGCACCGTCACTGCACCATACCTGTCCAATGCAAGTCACTACACACTATGGGGGGTGACAACTACTCAGTGAGCCTGCTAGCCAGTGGCGTGCAGACTCTCAGCCTTGCTAGTCAGACGAAATGCACATTCAGAAAGGCAGTGCACAGAACACTCACCTGCTCCCCTGGTGTCCCATACAGCTTGCTGTACTGTGGAAGTAGGCTGTCCAGCAGGGCCTGGTTCTCTTCAAGGCTGAAGGCTGGGGCTCTCTCCACAGTACGTGCCATTGCAGGGTCCAGAGGGGCAGAGACAGCAGCAGTGCAGTGGCAGATGTCGTCTTGGAGCATGTAGTGCAGGCAAGTGAGCTCTCAGGGGAACAGCCAGCAATATATATGTGCTGGAGAGGCAGATACTGTCCCTTGTGTCCAAAGTGATAGGTCCAAGTCGTTTGCATCTTCTGAATCTGGCCAATCCATGGAATAGCAGCACCAAAACACGCCCACAGCATCCTTCAAATCTTCAACTTCATGACATACATGATTTTGCAACATTGTTGTGGGTGACCAACTGATTTTCCAGCAACCGACTCGTTCGAAATTCGAAAACGCGTCCGTTGCCAGGCAAGCCCATTGTCAATGGGTGCGCACCGATCGGTCCATTGCGGTACAACGCGCACAGGGGTACAACGCGTACCGCACACATTGAAAGCAATGGGCCGGCCGGAGGCACCGATCGGTCCATTGCGGTACAACGCGCACAGGGGTACAACGCGTACCCGCACACATTGAAAGCAATGGGCCGGCCGGAGGCACCGATCGGTCCATTGCGGTACAACGCGCACAGGGTACAACGCGTACCCGCACACATTGAAAGCAATGGGCCGGCCGGAGGCACCGATCGGTCCATTGCGGTACAACGCGCACAAGGGTACAACGCGTACCCGCACACATTGAAAGCAATGGGCCGGCCGGAGGCACCGATCGGTCCATTGCGGTATCAACGCGCACAGGGGTACAACGCGTACCCGCACACATTGAAAGCAATGGGCCGGCCGGAGGCACCGATCCGTCCATTGCGGTACAACGCGCACAGGGGTACAACGCGTACCACGCACACTGAAAGCAATGGGCCGGCCGGAGGCACCGATCGGTCCATTGCTGTTCAACGCATCACTGTACATGTGACTGGCATATGTCAGCATGCCTGTCTCAGATGGACATATGCCAGCCACAGATAGCTCCCAGGGAGTGAGGGGCACACCTACATCACGACAGCCTGTCCAAACTTTATCATAAGGCATGTAAGGCTGCATTTCCTATTGTGTGTATGTTGGTGTACATGTTGTCCTGTGGGTGTCACCTGTGGGCAGCCACCCCCAGGCTGTGCACGTGTTCATGGGGACAGGATCCTGGGTGTTACGTGTACGTGACCACTGTGATGTGCAACTGTTCATATCTGTGCATGTGCCATGGTCACATTTCACAGTGGTGTATGTGTATGTCATGTCACATACCCCGTGAGTCCCATGTGGGACGGTATGTTTGAGCCAGGGTGTCCCAGTGGCACAATAGTGATGGTCCTCCACAGTCTTTGTGCATGTGGTGTTTACAATGTCTCTGATTTCATGTGCACAATGGGAGACAGTCTCCACATCCACGTTGTGTGTGCATGGACTCTGATGTTGTGCGTGTGTGTCACAGACGTCCATGTCTGTCCTGCCGTGGCAAGTGGGGCCACTACCTGTGGGGGTCATGGTTGTTTTGCTGTGGTGTATACATGATACTCCATGTAATGCCAGTGTCCATGTGGCATTACAGGGACCCTGGGAATGTACCTGTCGTTGAGCTGTGGTGCCTGGGGCACATCTGTCCTCACATGTCCCTGTGGGGGGTTATTGTGACACGGCAGCAGGAGATGGGAACTGTGACACGGCCTCATGATATCCAATGGGCCAACCTGGGACTAATTGATGCCACCTGTTGGACCGTGTTGACAGATGTTGGCCATGTATGTACCAGACATGTCCTTCCGGTACTGCACACTTCATGTAGTTGTGCCTCATAATGATGTATGTTGGGAACTTGAGTGTGTTCAATGCCGCATATGTGGGGTGACTGACAATCTTGCTTACTTCTCCTCTGCACTGCAGGAGCTCCTGCTGTCCATCGGCCATTCCCAGACCTGGCAACGATGGTGGAACGGGACAGAATCCGACGGTACCGCTTCACCAGGCAGCTGATTGAGGATTTGGCAGTGCAGTTGTCCCCACATTTGCAGCCTGGCCGGCCGTATCCTACAGCGCTGACCCCCAAGGTGAAGGTGATGGCAGCCCTACACTTCTTTGCCACTGGTACCTTCCAACATACTGTGGCGACTGCTGGTGGGATGTCACAGACCATGTTCAGCCGTGTGCTCCGCGATGTTTTGGCGGCAATGTTGCTCTTCCTGAACCGGTACATCTATTTCCCTAGACTGCGACGACTCACTGACGTGAAGAGTGACTTTTATGCCCTGGGGAGGATGCCGCATGTAATTGGCTCCATTGATGGGACACATGTGGCTTTGGTACCACCACAGGCCCAGGAGCAGGCCTACAGGAACCGCAAGCACTACCACTCGGTCAATGCACTGGTGGTGTGTCTTGCAGATATGACCATCTCACACGTGTGTGCCCGTTTCCCTGGTTCAGCACACGATGCCTTTGTGATGAGGAGTAGTCGCATCCCCAGGATGATGGCACAGATGCAGAACCAGCGTGCCTGGCTTGTCGGTGTGTACTGACTTTGTGCCATTGTGTGTGATCTGATCTGTAGTATTCCGCCCACTTTTCCAAGTCAGCTAATGTGCACTTGTCTGTCCGTAGGTGACTCGGGATACCCCAACATGCCGTGGTTGCTGACACCCCTCAGGAACCCTGTGACACCTGCCCAGATGCGCTACAATGAGGCACATGGTCGGACCAGGAGAGTGATTGAGCGGACCTTTGGTCTCCTGAAGAGCCGCTTCTGCTGCCTGGACAAGACCGGAGGGTCCCTCCCATATGCCCCTGCGAAAGTGTGCAAGATTATCATCGTCTGCTGCATGCTCCACAACCTGGCAGTGCGGAAGGAGTTGCCTCTCATCCAGGATGACAATGACCAACATCCGCCACCTGTGGAGGATCCTGGCCTGGACCACGATGCCAGTGACGATGATGATGGTGATGGTGATGTCCGCACACAGCTCATCACCAACTTCTTTAGCTGAATGTGAGTATCCTGAGGTGTCATGTCAATGATGTGAGTTGGCATGATGTGTGGGTGGTGCTCTGGTGCTGTGGGAGTGTGTCCATGGGCCACTTGACTGGATGTGTGTTGCGATGTGTGGTGACAGGTGGGCTGTACTCCCCAACAGTGTTGACATGCTAACTTGGTTCTGGGTGGGTATCTTGTAACATGTATTGTGCATGTGTTTTGCTGTTCTGTCCTGTACTCCATTGCTTTTGACTGTGTGTCATTTCTGTCCTTCACAGGGTACTTTCAGATTCGTTTGGTCAACTGTGTCCACCGACGACGTGATTGCACATCCAGGCTGGTAGCTGTTGTGTCCCTACAGGTGATGTGCGCCACACCCATGGACTACCTTCCTTCTACAGTTGTTGACTGTGTGCCCGCTGCCAGGTGGGGTTACCTTGCATCTGTAGTGGTTACAGCATGTTGCAACTGTGTAATAAACCTGTGCTTCACTTTGTGATGTGCGTTGTCTGTGGTCACACATTTGACTGCCATTTGCTTACTGCACCTGTGGGCTACTTGACTACAACTGGGAATGGGTGTGGTGTCTGTGCATTGCACCGTCTTCCCTGGCAACATCAGTGTAGGCAATGAGTCAGATGGCCTAGGTGTGTATGTGTCGTGTAGCCCTGGTGGTGTGTCTCCCTCATGTGTGTCACGTTTCCTGTACTCACATGCCTGTGTTGTCCTTGCTGTTGCAGTTCGCATACACAGTGTAATTTTGCAGTACATCATCCCCATAACAGCACCCACGTTGGAATCACGACAGAGGCAAGTATGGTGTATTAGTGTGTTTATTGTGATACATTTGTGTTAATAGTGCATAGGATGGGTTGTGCTGTACATGAATCTTGCAATCCCAAGTTCCTAGGTGAATTGAAAGTCCGGGTAGACAGGATCCCCAGTATCGGGGCCACAGTTGTCTGACACATTGGTCCAACTTGTACTCCCCATGCAATGTGTGGGAGTAGTGTTGCCGTCAACAGGGTGAACAGTCTGTGCACAAAGGTGAACATCCAGAACAGGTTCAGGCTTCCTGGGAGTTGCGCTTGGCCATCGGCCTCTCACTTTTCCCTCCTCGGACGACCCCTCTTCTTGGGGGGGAGCCCTCAAGTGCAGGCTGCTGCGGTGCAGGGGACTCTCCGCCAGAGTCCTCCTCCTCCCTGTGGCAGTTGCAGTTTGTTCGGCACCAGATGTTGTTGGCACACAGGGAGGTGTGGACTGGTTGCTGTTCATCTGGCGGAGGCATTGTAAAATGTCCCTGTGCACCGCCGTCATCTCATGCAGTGCATCCCACTTGGACTCCACGCGGGACATGTGTGAGTCCACACGGGACATGTGTGACTCCACGTGGGACATGTGGGAGTCCAAGCGGGCATGATGGGCAGCCTGCTGCTGTTTAATGTCTCTGAGGAGCCCCACTACCTGGCTGAGCTCTCCGGTGCTGGACTGGTACGCATCAGCTATGCGTACCAGTTGTGGGTCATCATGCACACCAGCAACGTCTGCAAGCAGCGACCTCTGTCTCCCACCCCTCCCACCACCCCTGCTGACATGTGCAGTGTGTGCAGTGGCACGCACAGATAACCCTGGTCCACCTTGGGGTTGGTGGTGGTGGTGGTGGTGTCCATGGCCCCAGGTTGGTCCAGGGTCACTGTGCTGGTGTTGCTCCTTATTCTGTCCATGTCGGCAGGGATGGTATTCGTGGTGACAGTCGTTGTAGGGGTGGGTGCAGGGGTGCAGCTGGTGGTCCTGCTGGTGCTGCAGCTGGTGGTCCTGCTGGTGCTGCATGTTGACTTGCACCGGATGTGCCAGGTTGTTCTTCATCGTCCGAGGAGGACAGAGGCTGTACGACGCCAGTGAGCTCGGCATCCTCTTGAGCCTGGGACTCCTCAGCGTCTGCTGCTGTGTCCCCATCATCACCTGTTTTTGGGAGACACAAACAATGTATGTCATGTTTCTGCAGGCATCAATGGTTGACACACATGACAGTTGTGACTGTGCCTCTGGGTGCGGGCCTGTACATTGCATTGTCCTGAGTCGTCACAGTCAGGGGTTGATATTGGTGTGGCACATTGTCCTGCATTATTTGGGCATTTCTATGTATTTTCTGGGGTGTGAACATGGTCTGCATTGGTTGTGTTTGGTTGGCAGTCGGACCTCCTTCCCACCCACCCAGCCAGTCCTTTATCCCACCATGGAACGTGCTTGCGTTGCAGGGAGTGTAAGTTGTCTCTCAGGATGTCAGTCAGTGGTGTCCTGCTGTTTGTTGGTGCACAGTTGGCAGCAGGGCCTTGTGCTCCCCACAGCAGTAGCCAGTGTCAGCCATCTTGTGAGTCCTTCTCCACTCCCTGTGATGTGAGCATGGTTCAGGGTGGTGTTGATGGGACAGTTGTGGGGGTGACCAATATCAGTGACTACGACTCCCATCATGCTATTGCCTCCACCCCCATTCCCAGCATGCCCATGCTTCCTTCCTTTTGACTCTGCTTCCCTGTGGGGTGGGCTGGCTGTGCTGACAGGATGGCTGGGAGTGTTGTCCTGGCAGTTGTTTGGCTAAGAGTCCCAAGAGTGTCCCTGTGCTTCACACAACATAACCCAGGGTGGTGGTTCTTTGTGGGATCTTGTGTTAGGATGGAGGGCATTGCATTCTACCAGGTGGGTACTGTGGAGTTTGTGTTGGGGGTGTGTGTGAGGGGAGGTGCTTGTGACTATAGTCAGTGCTGCAAGTCCCCCTTCCCAGCCAGCCAGCCAGCCAGATATCCCACCATGGAACGTGCTTGCATTGCAGGGAGTGTAAGTTGTCTCTCAGGATGTCAGTCAGTGGTGTCCTGCTGTTTGTTGGTGCACAGTTGGCAGCAGGGCCTTGTGCTCCCCACAGCAGTAGCCAGTGTCAGCCATCTTGTGAGTCCTTCTCCACTCCCTGTGATGTGCGCATGGTTCATGGTGGTGTTGATGGGACAGTTGTGGGGGGCAATATGTGTGACTGCGACTCCCATGATGCTATTGGCTACACTGACTTGGCCAGCATACACAGAATTCCTTCCTTTGAGTGGTCTTCACTGTGTGTTGGTGTTGTTGTGGTGGCTACATGTCTGGATGTGTTTGTTAGTTCTATTTGTGCCACTGCCTAGCTGTAGTTGTAGTTGTTTGTACATGTGATGGCACAGTTGGATGTGACTTTTTGATGGCATGTGTTGTGTTTATCTGACTGACATACACATTTTGGGATGATTCTGTTCTGGTTGCTGTGTAATTGCTATGAGTGCATGGTTTGACTCTCCCCTTGACAGTGATGTGTGTGTGTTTTGTGGCAGTATATTGTGTACATTTGTTGTGTACTCACCAGGCTCTGGGATGTCCTCTAGTCCATATACGCTCACTGGCGGAAGGATGGCCCGCACCTTCTCCTCCCAGGGCCTGAGGTATATTGGCTTGGCAGGAGGGCCACTGCCGGTGTGTTGGCTGTTGATGTAGTCTTGCTTCAGCATTTTCCGTACCCTCCTGCGCACGTCATACCACCTGTTCTGGATGTCCGTCTTTGTGCGCCGACATGGTGATTGGGCGTTCACCCTGTTGATAATCCTCTCCCACATCTTGGTTTTCTGCGACATGGGGGTCTGTTGGACCAATGTGCCAAACAGCTGTGGCTCCACCCTGAGGATCTCGTCTACCATGACTTCCAATTCACTATCTAGGAACTTGGGATTCTTCTTGGGGGCATGGTGATGGTTGGTGATGGTGGGTGATGTGTGTGTTGGTGTGCAGGTGAGGGTGTGTGAGTGTGTGTTTTGCTGGGTGTATGTGAGGTAGGTATTTGTTGGTGTGCTGATGGTGTGTGGCTTGTGTGAGGGATGAACTGTGGGTGTGTGGTTGCTTTCTCTTGGGTGCTGGCAGTGGAATGGCATTTGCAAGGGCTCATGGTAGTGATTTGTGTCCTTTATATAGGTGGAGTTGTGGGTGTGTCTTTGTTCTCTGTCCCCACCCCCCCAGTATTTATTGGCTTGTAATTGCTTGTTTGGCCTTTTTTTGGGTGATTTTTCCTTTGTGCTGTTTGTGTATGTTGGAAACGTTCTTGTGACCGAGTCGGACCCTGCATTGGTCTCGTACGGTGTTCTCCGTTTCGTTCACGCTGTGTTTGTGCAGTTTTCTATGCTGCGTACGCGTCGGTCGCGGTGTATTGTGTTGCTTCGGCTCGGTTTTGTATGCGTGGTCGGTCGTACGGCTTGGCCTCCGTCCGACTCGCTCGTGGTTTTCGCGCCTTGCATCGTACTTTGCGGTTTGGAGTTCGCGTGTACGCTTTCGGTCGGATTTGTTCCGGGTGCGTGTCGGTCGGTTGGATTCGCGTGTTTTTCCGGCCGGATTGCTGCTTTCCGTGCGGCTCGGTCGGTCGACTTTGTTTCGGTACGTGTCGGTCGGATTTTTCGCGCCTTGCATCGTACTTGGCGTGTCGTGCGCCACGGGTACGTGTCGGTCGGTATTTTTTCCGGATCCGAGTCGGTCGGTGCTTTTTCCGGCCCGAATCGGAATCGACCCCATAGTGTTTATGATGGACTTGCACTTTACCAGTCTAGACACAGGTTAATGTGTATACTTTTTTATTATATATAAAAGAAGAATTATCTGTTCATAAATTCTAGGTATTTTTTTCTGGTGATGTACCTCTGTTGTACAGTGAATCATCATTTTCCTAGAGCACATTTAAAGTAACAGAGAACTGGTGGACATGGATAGAGAACACAATATATCCTTTAACTACTTCTAATACACCTTGAACATGAAAGTTGCACACGTGCTTTTATTAAGAATAGTGTCAGTGAAGTCCAAGTTTTTGTACTCTTGAGCAAGAAAATGTGAATTAGAAAGACATTTAAATTCCACTCAATTACATGTGGCCTTTGACAGAAGTTCACTGACAATCTGGGACCACAGCTGGTGGCCTGCAGAACTCGGACCTACACCCACACCGACCGACCATGCACGCAACCTCTACATCATCTTCAACAGCCAACTGACCATGAAATGGCAAGTCAACACAGTCGCCTCCTCCTGCTTCCACACACTTCGCGTGCTCTGCAGAATCTTCAGATGGATCCCAGCCAACACCAGAAAGACCGTCACTCAGGCCCTCGTCATCAGCTTTCTTGAGTATGGCAACGCCCTCTATGCCCGCATCTCCACCCAGCTCCTCAGAAGACTCCAGGCCATACAGAACGCTGCAGCCAGACTCACCCTGGACCTCCCCAAAGGAACCCACATCGCCCCCACCAGAGAGACCTCAACTGGATCCCCATCCAGAAATGATGCCACGCCTACAAAGCCCTCATCGACCCAGGACCTGCCTACATCAACCATCAACTGGACTTCCAATAACCCCCAAGACACGTGCGCTCCTCTTCACTTGCCCTCGCACACACCTCCAGCATCCATCGCAGCAGTGGTCACTCCTTCTCTTACATCGATGCCAACACCTGAAACGCTCTTCCCCTCCAGCTCCGTACAGCACCCTCGCTGGCAGACTTCAGAAAGAGACTCAAGACCTGACTCTTTGACGAAGACACAGTGCACAGATACCACTAGGGGCGACACTGTTGTGCTTTACAAATGCTGTTTGATTTTATTTTATCTAAGAAACAAAGGAGGGTGCTTTGTGGTATTTCAACAAGTTTGTTCTCAAAAAGTAACATTTGCTGATTATGATTTTGTAATTGCTTCCAAGGTGAGTCTTGGACAATGTATAATGTACACTTCAAAGGACTGAATAAACAATACTATGTAGGAGCGGGACGGATTATTTTATTGTGCAGTGGGAACCAGAGTACAATCCAACAGGGCACATAGGTAAGGCTCCAGATTTTTGCAAGGAGCTCCACCTACATTTTAAAACTAATCCGAAATCGAATGGTGCAGCAGATCTTGAAGAGTTTGAGGATTTGCATTGTGAAATTTGCATCTAGGGTGGCAGAAGGGTTTCCTTATAGGAACCCAAATCATTAGGCAAATCCTATTGAGCTTAAGTCATTTTATAGAGAAGGAGAAGCAATGGCCCTGGTGTAAAAAAAAAAAAAAAAGTAAATGCATGATCCTACAAATCCTGTGAATGCTCCAAAATGCTGTATATGATTCCAGGCCCTTGAATTTAGGTTAAACGTTCTAAAATGGACTTATCAGTTTTTATAACTACTTCACACCTGATAACAGCTCAGGTTCAATACTAAACACATTGCTGGTTACGTTAGTGGACCAACAGCTACACTATCTAGCACTCAACACGCCATTGTCAGATATTTTTAAAAAGGTTAGTAACTGGGCAAAGGAATCAAATAAAAACTGTCTGAAGAAAGCTTGGCTGCCTGTTCAGCATGTTCTTCCGTATAATCAAGTTCCTCTCTCTCTCTGGCGCACTTGCACACATGCAGGTATCACTATTGTCATATTTAATTCGGTAAATCTGACGTAAATGTTGTCTATCCATGAACAGTATGAGCACAATACTTTACCGGACTAAGGAGCTCCTAGACTCTGTTCTAGCTATTACAACATAATACATAGCCCGTTGCTTGGTTACATGTACAGTGCCTGAAATTGGATCAGCTGTCTTATTTGAAAAAGTCCCAGGAAATGTTTGGCATGCATTTTTTTAAAGTTATTCATATGTAACCAATAGCTCATACACCGAGGAAGTTATCCTTCCTGAAAGTAAACTATAATGGAAGTCAATGTAATTTGTTTAGATAGACAATTATCTCTATATTTTTCAGAAATATTACATTTGATGTCAGTAAAAGCACGCACGCCAAAGCTGTCAAAAGACACACTTGGACTCACACAGCTTAAAAGAAAAATGTATTTCTAAAAAAAAAAAAAAAAATACGTACATTGTTCCTTCTCAGCGTGCTAGCTCTGAAGAAATCCTGTAACATATTTTGCTGCATCAAAGCTACATATGTGAATATTGTACTGAATATGTAATAATTGTTGCAAAAAATGATCGAATTAATGCATTTTTGTACTAAGATTGCCAGTTTGTATAAATGGCAAAATGGAAGCTGGAAGGTCCAGTCAGTGTTCATTACAATCAAAATGGACTATTGATGCATTAATGAAACGTGCACTGGCTGGCTGTGTGATTGAGTCCAGACTCTGCTGCACAGTCTTCAGGGACATTGGTAGAGGCCTTGCTGCCGACTTTGTCGACAATTTTAAGATATGGGCATTTGGAATGTTCGTCACTAGATATTCGCCTTCTTGGTGAATTGTTATAATTCTTTCCCACTTTTTTTTTCATTTTTGGGATAATTTTTCCTTTTTCTTATTTATATTAATTGATGTAGTCATATTTATTACTTTTTATTTTAGAGCACGCTGCTAAGCCTCCGTCAAGGATGCACATAATAGGAAATGGCTGAACGAAGAAGGTAGCATGATGAGAACAAGCATTTGCAATGTAATAGGTCTCGCATTTATGAGAGTTTGAGTTATTGGCATTGTAAATGACAATGCCTTTTATTTATGTGTTGTTTTTAAAACAGATAAATATAAGGCATTGTCATTTACAATGCCAATAGCTTAAACTCTCACAAATGCGTGCTATAAAAATAAAAAAGAGCGTTAGGAGAAAGCGTGTCCTGCCTGTAGCAACAGGCAGGACAAAGCTATTTGAGAAAATAGCGCTCGGAGACAGTAATTAAAGCCTACCGAGCAACAACACACGTAACAAGGGGTGTCACCATCGGAGGTTACAAAATCAATCAATCAATCAATCAGGGAGTTTAAAGCGCGCTACTCACCCGTGAGGGTCTCAAGGCGCTGGGGTGTTTGCAGCTCCGGTTCAACCAAAAAGCCAGGTCTTGAGGCTCTTCCTGAAGGTGTGCAGAGTCGGGGAGCGTCTGATGTTGACTGGGAGCTCAATCCAGGCTTTGGCTGTGGTGTAGGAGAAGGCTCTTCCACCCGCTCTGATTCTACAGATGCGCGGAGTTCCTGCTAGGGCGAGGTCAGCGGAGCGGAGGTTCCTCTTGGGTATGTGGCAGGAGACTCTTTCGTTGAGGTATTTGGGTCTGGTGTTGGGGAGGGATTTGTAGGCGTGGGTGAGTAGCTTGAATGTTACTCTCTTCTCGACGGGGAGCCAGTGGAGGTCTCGCAGGTGTTGGGTGATGTGCTCATGTCGTGGGATGCCGAGGACGAGTCTGGCCACGGTGTTCTGGATGGTATGGAGTTTGCGTAGCAGGGATTTGTTGATTACAGCGTAGAGGGCGTTTCCGTAGTCCAGTCTGCTTGTTATGAGTGCTTGGGTGACAGTCTTTCTGGCTTCAGGGGGGATCCATGTGAAGGTCTTGCAGAGGATGCGGAGGGTGTTGAAGCAGGTGGAGGCGACGATGTTGATCTGTGGGTCATGGTGAGGGAAGAGTTGAGTATGAAGCCGAGGTTCCGGGCGTGGTCCGGGGGGTTGGGGGTGTTGCCGAGGGCGGTGGGCCACCAGGAGTTGTCCGAAGGATGTGGACTTCGGTCTTCTCCGAGTTGAGTTTCAGACATTTGCCGCTCATCCAAGCTGCAACGTCTTTCATTCCTCCTTGGAAGCGGAGTCTGGTGGTTTCGGGGTCCCTCATGAGGGAGAGGATGAGCTGGGTGTCGTTGGCATAGGATACAATGCTGAGTCCATGCTGTCTGATGATGGCGGCGAGGGGGGCCATGTAGATGTTAAAGAGCGTGGGACTGAGCGATGATCCTTGTTGTACTCCGCTGTTGATCTCTGTGGGTTTGGAAAGGAAAGGCGGGAGTCTGATCCTTTGGGTTCTGCCAGCGAGGAAGGAGCGGAGCAAGTCGAGGGCGGTTCCGTGCCAGCGTCGTGGAGTCTGGTTGCGAGAGGGCGGTGGGCGACGGTGTCAAGGCTGCGGAGAGGTCGAGTAGGATGAGGGCTGCGGTATGGCCTTGGTTGAGGAGCATGCAGATGTCGTCTGTGGCAGCGAGGAGGGGGGGTCTCCGTGCTTTGGTTACTGCGGAATCCGGATTGGGAGGAGTCGAGAATGGCGTTCTCTTCGATTAAGTTTGTCAGCTGGGCGTTGACGATCTTCTCGGTGACTTTGGCTGCGAAGGGAAGGAGAGAGATGGGTCGGTAGTTTTTCAGGTCCGTCGGGTCTAAAGAGGGTTTCTTGAGGAGGGGCATGACTTTAGCGCGTTTCCAGTCGTCGGGGAAAATGCCAGATTCGAAGGAGGCATTGATGGTGCGTCGTAGCTCGGGTGCTATAGCGGCGGCAGCTCTGTGGAAGATGTGCGGCGGGCAGGGGTCCGTGGGGGCTACTGAGTGAGTGCTCTTCATGGTCGTGGTGGTATCTTCGGTGGTGAATGGGGTCCAGGCGGTGATGGTGGGCTGGCTGTCGACCCTGGAGGGAAGGGTGGTTTCTGGAGTCTGCTCGCTGAAGTTGTCGTAGAGGGCCTTGATTTTCAGGTGGAAGTTGGAGCCGAGCTTGTTGCAGAGGTCCTGGGAGGGAGTGACGTCCGTTGCTTCGCTGGGGGGTTTGGTGAATTGCTGGATGATGTTGAAGAGTTCCTTTGAGTTGCTGGAGTTGGTGAGGATTTTGTTCCGGATGAAGGTCTTCTTGGTGGATCTTATGCGTTGGTGGTATTCTGTCATGGCGTTCTTGTAGGTGGTCAGGTCTTCCGGGGTTTTGCTGTTTTTCCATTGTTTTTCGAGATGTCTGCAGGAGCGTCTGGCTTCTTGGAGGTAGGTGGTGAACCAGGTGGCCGTCAGGGGGCGTTGTCTGTCAGTGGTGCGGAGGGGTGCGAGCTTGTCTGCGCATTTGGTGATTCAGCGGTGTAGTTCCTTGGCTGCAGAGTTGGCGTCGGTCGAGGCGGGGGGAAGGTGGGTCGTGGATGAGGGTGGAGTTGAGGTGCTCCTCTGCGACCTTGCTCCAGTTCCTTCGTCGAGGGCGTGGAGTGGGTTTGTGAGCGTGGCGGAGTTGAAAGAGAAGTGTACACAGTGGTGGTCTGTCCAGAGGGACTGTGTGGTGTGGCTGAAGCGGATGTTGTTCCCACCTGCGAAGATGGGGTCCAGGGTGTGTCCAGCCTTGTGGGTAGGGGTGGTGACGAGCTGTTTTAGTCCGATGTTGGCGAGGTTGTCTAGGAGGGCGGTGGAGTTGGGGTCGCTGAGGTTGTCTAGGTGGAAGTTCAGGTCTCCGATGAGTATGTAGTCCATGGAGGCGATGGGGTGGGTGCGATGAGGTCAGCAATGGTAGTGGTGGGGAGTCGCTCGTAGTGGAGGTGGAGAGTCGGAGGGAGCTCTTGTATGCGATGTGAGTCGTCCTCCTGGGCGGTTGGGACGGTCCTTCCTCTGGATCTTGTATCCGTCGGGAATGGCAGTGGTGATGTTGTGGCGGAGGAGGTGTTGGTCCAGGTTTCTGTGAAGAAGGCGACGTCTGGCGAGAGGGTGTTGAGGAGGTCCCAGATCTCTACGGCATGTCTGTGTAGGGAGCGCACATTGAGGAGGATGCAATTCAGGGCTTCGGTGGTGCTGGCGTCCGGCTTGGGTGCGGCGGTCGTGGGGGTGTGGAGGGTGGTGAAGTACAGCCAGCAGGAGAATTGGCCGTGGGTGGTGTTCGGCATAGATAGCTGGCAGTTGCTGTTCCTTCCGGGGTTCAGTGCGAGGAGGGCAGCAGAGTCGTAGTGGTGGGGGGTCGGAGGACCAGGGTCCCTGGCGCTGGTCGCGGATGGGCGCAGATGTGCTTGCCTTTGGCGCGCAAGCGGTGCGGCCGCCATTAAATAGGGGAGAGGGAGGGAAGCGTAGCTGGGAGGCGGGAGCAGGATGCCGCAGCGGGAGGGGCCGCAGGGCAGCGGCGGAAAAAAGGGCGGTGAAAAAATGGGCGCAGAGGATAAAAGGCACAGAAAACAGGCAATACCGAAGTACAGAAAATAAAACAAAATAAGTACAGCAAATGAGACTGTAGATAAAGGCAACAATACAATACCAAGGCAGGCAGAGAGCGGGCTCAAACTCTACCCACACCGGGCAGCGGCAGCAGCACACCAGCGGAGCTGCAGGGGAGAGAGCAGGTCTCGGACCAGGAGGTCAGAGGTCTTGCTCAGATACCCGCACAGCGGGCGTCATTAAATAGGGGAGGGAAGCGCAGTTGGGAGGCGGGAGCAGGATACGTCAGGGGGAGGGGCCGCGGGGGCAGCGGCGTGGAAAAAGGGTGGTGAAAAAACGGGCACAGAGGACAAAAGGCACAGAGAGCAGGCAATACCGAAGTACAGCAAATAAAACAAAATAAGTACAGCAAATGAGACGGTAGATAAAGGCAACAATGCAATACCAAGGCAGGCAGAGAGCGGGCTCAAACCCTACTCACACCGGGCAGCGGCGGCAGCACACCAGCAGAGCTGCGGGGGGAGAGAGCAGGTCTCTGACCAGGAGGTGAGAGGTCTTGCTCAGATACCCGTGCAGCGGCCGCCATTAAATAGGGGAGGGGGGAGAGAAGTGCAGCTGGGAGGCGGGAGCGGGATACGGCAGGGGGGAGGGGCCGCGGAGGGAAAAAGGGCTGTGAAAAAAACAGCCACGGAGGACAAAAGGCACAGAAAACAGGCAATACCGAAGTACAGCAAATAAAAACAAAATAAGTATAGCAAATGAGACGGTAGATAAAGGCAACAATACAATACCAAGGCAGGCAGAGAGCGGGCTCGAACCCTACCCACACCGGGCAGTGGCGGCAGCACAATAGTGGAGCTGCGGGGGGAGAGAGAAGGTCTATGACCAGGAGGTCAGAGGTCTTGCTGACAAGACGGTACTAAGGAGGGACTACTAAGCCTTTTAACCAATGAACAACCACAGTTTAGAGTGGATGATGAAACAAGCCAATGAAAAATGTGGGCGGAGAGTAGGCGGAGCTTCAAGTCACTACCTCCACACAGCATGACTCGCAGAGCAGTGCATGCACTGCCCCTGCTCGACCTAAAAAAGAGAGGGTGACAAATGTTGCTAAAAAAATTAATAACTGATATAGCTCCTCTGAGATGCACAGGGAGTAATAGAGAACATCCGCCCAGCTAACAGACCAACAGGGATGGAGAAAAGAGGAAGAGTGCAGCTGGGTTTTCAGATACCTTCTTTTAAAAGAGTTTTTGGGCAGATGGGTTATTAAAATCAAGAACCCATGAAATAAGCACCAAGAGCCAGGTTTCCCCCCAAAATTTGCACATCTGTAGTTGTGTGCCAAGGATTTAGTCACAAATTCTATATTTGTCTTAATACCCAGGGAGTTAAGTTATCCCTACCTACTGGGCGGGTGACCCATGATTCTTCCATCAACGCTAACTTGGCGAAGAGCCAATTCTGGGACATTCAGTCCTGTCAGAAACTCGACAGGTTGTTTGTGAGGGATCACTGACATAATATCGACTACAAAAATATCCCCATACACAAATATCGACACACAAATATCGACATCCACAATATCGACATCCTATCTTTAAAATGTAAAATAAAAAAATATCGAGAAAAAAAATATAGATGTAAAAAATATCGATGTACAAAATATCTATTTATTTATATATAAAAAATAATGATTAATAAATTAAATAATAACATTAACTTTAAAAAAATATTTAGATGTAATGTACATTTAAACAAATATAATAAATGGAATTTAAATAATTTAAATGTACATATATAAAATGTAATATATAAATGTATATTTACTTTAAAACAATTAATAAACTAATAACTTCAATTTATTTTAAAATGTTATAAATAAAAAATAATATATATATATATACACACGTGTAGAAAGTCCAACCAAGGAAGGAAGGCGGCGCACCAAGTAAACACCAGTAGTTTATTCCCAGTGAATAAACTACTGGTGTTTACTTGGTGTGCCGCCTTTCCTTCCTTGGTTGGACTTTCTACATGTTTAGGGGCGCTGTCAACCCCGGCAGGCACCGACACTTTATGGGCAGGCTATCGGCATTTGTGGCAGTTCGTGGATATTCATATATATATATATATATATATATATATATATATATATATATATATATATATATATATATACATACCTATAACACAAAATCTAATTAAAAACATACATTAAAATATTCATATATTTAAAAAAAATAAAACTTACATTTTGCACACCATTGAGTGCAACAGTTAGAAAAGTGTTGGATAGCGTAGGGGTAAAAATTACTATTGCCACTCCAGTGAGTGCAACAGTAGGGAGAAGTGTTGGATAGCGGAGGTGAAAAAATTTCTATTCGCACTCCAGTGAATGAAACAGTAGCAAAAGGGTTGGATAGCGCATCTGTAAAAATTACTATTCCCGCTCCAGTGAGTGCAACAGTAGGGAAAGTGTTGCATAGCGGAGGGGTACAAATTACTATTCTCACTCCAGTGAGTGCAACAGTAGGGAAAGTGTTGGCTAGCGTAGGGTTAAAAATTACTATTCCCACTCCAGTGAGTGCAGCAGTAGGGAAAGTGTTGGATAGCGAGGGGTAAAAATTACTATTGCCACTCCAGTGAGTGCAACAGTAGGGAGAAGTGTTGGATAGCGGAGAAGTAAAAGTTACTATTCCCACTCCAGTGAGTGCAACAGTAGGGAAAGTGTTGGATAGCATAGGGGTAAAAATTACTATTCCCACTCAGTGAGTGAAACAGTAGGGAAAGTGTTGGATTGCGAGGGGTAAAAATTACTATTCCCACTCCAGTGTGTGCAACAGTAGGGAAAGTGTTGGATAGCAGAGGGTTAAAATGAATATTCATAATAAAGTCAATAAAAAAATAAAAACAAACAAAAGATCATCTACAATACAAAAATTGTTAAAAACACAAAAATAAATATATAAATATATAAAAATATTAAAATAACAAAAAATAGAAACATGTTATAATGTAAAAAAAAATCTAAAATTACCAACAAACATTGTTTTATAAAAACAATTACAAACAAATAACTATATTTATTATACATTAATTATAATCAAAAACATTAATTGTTACATAAAATAAATATTCTTTATTTCCTACCCTATAACACCACACATTTCACAACACACATCTAAAAAAATAAATAAATTGTAGCTCCATAATTTACATAATTATCAAATAAACAAATATTATTAATTAAATATCAAATTAAAACATATATAAATTAATTTACTAACCAAACATTACCCCTATAAAACCAAAATCCACACACAAAATAAAACAATAACCATAAACATTAATCAATTAAAGAATGAATAATAATGTGCAAATAATTATTAATTAATAAAACATAAAATACTTTCCACCCTCTACCCCAATAAACACAACACACACATAAAAGTCATTACACAATTTCCATAACTAATTTTTAATTTTTAATTTTTTTTTCAATTAACAACTTAATTATTTGAAAATAATTTACTTCACACCCTTTATCACTATAAACCCCACAACTCACATCTCAAATTAATTACACAATTGCCATAATTAATTTTTAATAAATTAAATACCATTAATTATCAATTAATTATAAATTAATTTTAAATAAATTACTACACACCCTATTCCCTATAAACCCCACCACCCATTCCTAAAAATGACACAATTAACATAATTTCAAAATAGTTAATTAATTAATATTAACAAACAATTGATAAATAATTAATACATTAATTCCCACAATTAACACAGTAAATAAAAAATTTAATATTAATATATAAAAATTATTAAATGTATTAAAATGAAATTACTTCCCACCCTATTCCCCTATAAACCCACAACCCGCTCCTACAAAAACACCACAATTACCATAATTACCAATTAATTAATAATAATTAACAACTAATTAATAATTAATACATTAATTTCCACAATTAACACTATAAAATCTAAATTATATAAATACTAAAAATATAAAAATATTAATCAATTTATTATAATTAAATTACTTTCCCACCCTATTCCCCTATAAACCCACAACCCGCTCCTAAAACAAATAACACATTTAACATAATTATCAATTAATTAATAAAAGATTAATTCCCACAATTAACACTATAAAATTTAAATTAAACAAATACTAATAAATAAAAATATGAATTACTTTATTATAATTAAATTACTTCCCGCCCTATTCCCCTATAAGCCCACAATCCGCTACAGAACTAAAAAACGCAAAATTTAATTAACAAATTAATCACGACTAAAAATTTAACACATATTAAAAAACAAAATCAATACTTATACAAAAAAATTACATCACATACATTTAAAATATATACTAAAATACATAACACTAACATAAAAATCGATATTTTAAACAACGACATTTTAACAAACGATATTACTAACTTCGATATTTTCAAAAACAATATTTCTTACCTTAATGTCGATATTCTGGACCACGATATTCTTGCTCTCGATATTCCTGTATGACGATATTTCAAACTCGATATTTTAGTATATCGATATTTGAAACTCGATATTCTGTCTGTGCACCGTTTGTGAGTACCCACAGATTAGAGCACACCCAGAAACGGATGAATTAGTATGCAAAAGGAAATTCTATGAACATGAAGAAAGTGAACAGAATGAAGAAACTGAGCATAAATTACTCTAGATACATTTGACACGTGACCTAGCCCTAATTAGCACTAAGAGGGTCATTACGATGTCTGGCGGATCGCCGCCGCCCGTATGGCGGTGGCGATCCACCCGCCATTTCCGTCCGCCCGCCTAACATTTCCCCCCGCCATATTACGATGGCGGTGGGGACCCAGGCGGACGGAAAGACCGTCCGCCGCTTTTCCGCCGGTCGACTCGTCGAACGGGCGGAAAAGGGCTCTAATATGGTGGCAGTGTCTGCAAGACACCGCCATCCATATTAGGATGGTGGCGGAAAGCAGCCTTTCCATGGCGGTGTTGCCGCCATGGAAAGGCATGTGGTCTTTGCTACTGGGGGCCCGTTGTGGGCCCCCAGGGTTTTGGCGGGGTGGGGGGTGCACATGGGGGGTACCTAAGGTACCCCCCTACATTTGAATGCACAAGGTGGCAGGCACCGCGCGGTGCCTGTCACGTTGTGCATTCAAATGCACAACATGCGTTTTTCACATTGCGGCGGGGGCTGCTGACAGCACCGCCCGCCGCAATGTGAACAATACGGGATGCCACCGCCACCGTGGCGGAGGCATCCTAATACACATGGCGGGACCGCCGCACCTCTTGTGGGTGGTCCCGTTTGCTGTTGCGATGGCGGGCGGACTTTGTCCGCCCGCCATCGTAATGACCCTCTAAGTCTGGTGTTACAAGAGATGGGAACAAGAATATGTATACAAAATATAGGTCTATCCCAAATGATGGCGATGGTGGGCACCTCCAACATACAGATATGGCCAACAGAACACAAGGATGTTTGTTTTAAATGCTAATAACAAAACATAAACATAATATCAGAATACAATATATTGTGTTATGCATAGAAGAAGTTCTACGTTAGAAGTCTGTACCTTAGTATAGATCACAGGTTGCACAAGCTCACAGAAATAACACACATATACTGTACTAGGGAGAATGGAGAAAAAAAGTTTATTTGAACATGGCCAGACTTACATAATGAATCTGGGCTGTAGATAATTTGATGCAGGTGCACCATTTGTATTTTTTCCACAAATGCCGCCATGCACAGAGGGCCATCGTGAATCTGCCAGCGCAGCATATGTCAGTTAGGATACTGCCTCCACAAAGCTGTATGCCATCCTGCAGACAATTTCTATTAAGTTCACATCAAGAAGAGGTAATAATGAAAAACTTCCTAGCTGTCGTAATGGAAAGTTTCAAATCTATTAAGGACAGGGAGGGAGGATTATGCTTAAACTTTCTTCCCTTATTAACTCCAGCAGCGTCCAACTTTAAACTACCTTTCCCATCTAACACCGGGAAAGGACTACAAAAACAAAGTTCAAACAATCTAGGCAAAGGTCAAGTCCATATATCCAACTGCATCCTAGTCAACCTCCTCTTTGAGTGAGACTGAAGACTCTCCTGTACCGTTCTTTACTCCTCTTTGGTTGAATCAGAACCTGGGAAATCCCAAAAACTGTCACTCGTGTATCCAACCAAAGATTACACCCCAAGTGCAAACAACAATGTGATCAACAGTCTTTTTTCAATACTCTATACTCCCAAACTTCAAGTTAAGAAAACCATACTTATACCTTACGGATATTCAGAAAGAAGACCAATATCTATTGACCATATTTTGCATGAACCCAGGCTGGGTGGGAAGTTTGTACAAACCTGGGCGGGAAAAATCCTAGCCTCTGTGTCCTTAATGGAATTGTAACTTTCTGTTATGACAGCTAGGACATTTTTCATTCTAAGTTAGGACTGAAGGCGAGGATTATGCTCGATAAAAGCTTGTCCACTACTAAAGATGCCATATGAATCACCGGTTTACAATAAAACCGTTTGAACAGAGTCTGAAGACCAATCTGCCGCATTAAAAATATCCTCTAGTTGGGCCCCTGGAGTAAAGGCTTTAGAAGCCATAGCCCCTCTTTCGGAATGAGCTCCAAAATGCGACACATCAATGCCCGCTTCCTGCATGAGACCCAAAGGATCCATCGGGCAATGGTGGGAGAAGAGACTGCTTTGAAAGGTTTCTTTAATGCTATCAACAACTGTTGCTCCCCGGGAGGGCGGACGCCCTCCATCATACTTTCATAATCCTTTAGACATCTCACCACACAGAACTTGGGAGGCTAATCAAAAGCCAGATAGGATATCACTCTTGAATTGGATTTTGTTCTCCATGAAATATTAAAGGCAACCAACCCCCTGTGGGGTAAAAACTCGCCCGGTAATGTTGAGCGCTCTCATGTTAGAAACCATGTGACAGGAGGTTAGGCATAACAGCATTGCCAACTTGGCAAACAATTCCTTTCTTGACAAAAAATCATTGCATTGCTAAGACTTAAAAAGGTGAAGCACTTTGTTAACATTCCACAAGGATGAATATCGCGGCTCCGGAGGCAGGGCCAACAGGTCCCTCTCATCAGTTTGCACACCCGTGGGTGTTCCCCAGCATTCATGTCTTGGATTGGCAAATGACCTACTAACATGGCCGATCTATACAAATTAATCGTTTGATAAACCAGGCCCGAAAAGCCAGTGAGGCCAAGAAATTCATGAGAGTGACAACTTTGCACCCCAGGAGACCTCACCATTTGAAGACATCAAAAAACCCAAGTGGTCCATGCAGACTTGTATCTCTTCGTTGTTCCATCTGCCCATGCCGTGGCCAATCTACTTTAAGCCTCTCGTGAAAGGCCCGGGATTCACCAGCGTTCCCTGTAATCCGCCACGTTATGAGGGCATTCTCTCTAGCAGCATGAGTGGGTGATAGTTGACCAGAGGATTCCGAAGAAGATCCGGTGCCTAGGGTAGAAAGATAGGAGAATCCCAGGAAAGTTCCAGAAGAACTGTAAACCAAACTTGAGATCTCCAATATGGCGTGATCAGAATCATGGCCGCTTGTTGATGTCGCGCCCTGTTAGAGGCGCCTAAGAGATATTCCGCCATCAATGACACATTATTGGACAAGCAAAAGGTCCAGAAATCTTTGGCCAAATCTGCCAGGAGTTTCAATCTGGTGCCGCCTGTGGTTGATGTAACATACCGCCAAAAGTTTGTCCATCTTGAGAAGGAAACAAGTTACTTTGTCCTTGGTCCAGCACGGGAACGCAAACGAGCCCGCCATGAGCTCCACACAATATGAATCACTGACTAAATATCGACCTACAAAAATATCGCAGCAAAAATATCGAAGACAAGAATATCGACATCCTATCTACATTAAGGTACGTACAAAAATATCGGGAAAAAAATATCGATGTCAAAAATATCGTTGTTAAAAATATCGTTTTTAATTTAAGTTAAAAAAAATTGTAAAATAATACATATAATTAAAAGAAACAGTTTAAAATATTTTAAAATGCTTAAAAATTATAAGTAATGTATATAATTTGAAAATACATTAAACATATACATATAATATATATATATATATACTTACTTATTAATTTGTTTTAATATTTATTTTAATAACTTATAAATTGTTCAATTTATTTTTATAAATACACCTATACACATAAAAGAATAATATAAATAAAAATTAAATAAATATATGTAACACATTTAAAAAAATTAACATT
This sequence comes from Calotriton arnoldi, assembly GCA_963921515.1. Taxonomy (NCBI): domain Eukaryota; kingdom Metazoa; phylum Chordata; class Amphibia; order Caudata; family Salamandridae; genus Calotriton; species Calotriton arnoldi. Next base: position 1,442,834 of record CAWUFW010001657.1, read on the forward strand.
ATTTTAAATCTTTTTAAAAATAATTATACAGTACATTAGCTAATAAAATAAAAAATATTAGATAACGGAGAAAATCAAATTACTATTCCCAATCCAGTGAGTGCCACGGTAGGAAAAGGGTTGGTTAGCGTAGGGGTTAAAATTACTATTCCCACTCCAGTGAGTGCAACAGTAGGGAAAGTGATGGATAGCGGCGGGTAAAAATTACTATTCCCACTCCAGTGAGTGCAACGGTAGGGAAAGTGTTGGATAGCGGAGGGGTAAAAATTACTATTCCCACTCCAGTGAGTGCAACAGTAGGGAAAGTGTTGGATAGCGTAGGGGTAAAAATTACTATTCCCACTCTAGTGAGTGCAACAGTAGGGAAAGTGTTGGATAGCGTAGGGGTAAAAATGACTATTCCCACTCCAGTGAGTGCAACAGTAGGGAAAATGTAGGATCGCGTAGGGGTTAAATTAACATACTTATAAATTATTATTTTTTAAAATAAATAATTATTTAACAAAATTATTATTAATAAATACCTATTAAATTAAATTAATATTTACTTAAATAACATTAAATTACTTCCACCTATTCCCTATAAACACACAACGCGCTACACATAAAAAATAACACAATTCATTTAATTATTAATTAATAAAAATTAATTACCAATTAATAATTAATTAACAATACATTAATTAACAATAACAATAAATAAAACATAATAATACATTAATTATCATTAATATAATTTTTAATTACCCAATTAATAAAAATTAATTACCAATTAATAATTAAAAATTAATTAATAATCAACAACAATAAATATACACATATTAACTAATTAATTATATGTAAATTACTTCCCACCCTATTCCCCTATAAACCCACAACCCGCTACACATTAAAAATAACAATTTAATTACCAATTAATCAAGGAATTAAAATTAATTACCAATTAATAAATAATTTACAATAAATTAATTAACAATAACAATAAATAAAAATTAATTATAATTAATATACATATAAATTAACCAATTAATATGAATTAATTACCAATTAATCAATTAAAAATAAATTAACAATGAATAACAATAAATAAAATCATATTAATTAATTATAATTAAATTACTTCCACCCTATTCCCCTATAAACCCACAACCCGCTACACATTAAAAATTATCATTAATTTAATTACCAATTAATCAATGAATTAAAATGAATTACCAATTAATAATTAATTTACAATAAATTAATAACAATAAATACAAATTAATAATAAATTAATTATAATTAATATAAATAAAAATTAACCAATTAATATAAATTAATTACCAATTAATAATTAACAATGAATAACAATAAATAAAAACATTAATTAATTAAAATTAAATTACTTCCCACCCTATTCCCTATAAACCCACAACCCGACTCTGATACTAAAACGCAGTTTCCTTTAAAAAATACTATTTTCTAAACATTTAATACATATATTTAAAAATAATTAAAAAACTTTTAAAAACATGTTAAACATACATATAAAATACATAACACTAAAAAAAAGAATCGATATTTACAACTATATTTTTGCTAACGATATTAATGACTTCGATATTACTTACTTCGATATTAAAAAAAAAAAATCGATATTACTTACCTTAAAGTCGATATTCTGGTCAACGATATTCTTGACTTCGATATTCTGTCCCTACGATATTAAAAACTCGATATTAGTGCAGGTCGATATTTAAAATTCGATATTTTGACTTCCCACCACACAATATATGTGTAGTGACTGCTCTTCAGCAGAGCATTTTCCGCCGGTAAATGAGTCCCCGCAGCAAGCGCCCAATCCAGACTTGCTGGCATTGGACTCAATGACCAGATCCGGATCTGAACCGAAAATGGCTCACCCGTTCCAGGATTCCATGTGCGTTAGCCACCACCGCATTTCGTTCATGACCTCTCCCGTCAGTGGAACTTGGTTTGAGTCCTGGAGGCCCCTGCGGAGGAGGGAGGCTTTTAGCCGTTGCAGGGCTTAGTAATACAGCGGGGCCGGAAAGATCACTTTGATCGAGGAGGATAGGCGACCCACCACCTGTGCGATCTGTCGCAACGAGGTTGTAGGTCTGGCAGTGTTTTCCAAACTTAGGGGTCTATTATAATGGCGGGCGGATCGCCACCTGCCCAAATGGTGGTGGCGATCCGCCCGCCATTCACCGCCCGCCTCTCATTTCCCCCGCCATATTAGGATGGCAGGGGGGACCCCGGCGGACGGAAAGACCGTCCGCCGGTCAAACAGGAGACCGGGCGGAAAAGGGGAATGATATGGTGGCGGTGTCTGCAAGACACCGCCATCCACATCAAGATGCAGGCGGTGATGTGCCTTTCCATGGCGGCTGCCGCCATGGAAAGGCATGCGGAGTCTGCATGTGGGGTCCCGTTGCGGGCCCCCAGGGTGTTGGAGGGGTAGGGGGTGCACAGGTACCCCCTGCATTTGCATGCACAACGTGGCAGGCACCGCGCGGTGCCTGCCACGTTGTGCATGCAAATGCACAAATGCCTTTTTTCACATTGCGGCGGGTGCTGCTGAGAGCACCGCCCGCCACAATGTTAAAAATGCGGGATGCGCCCACCAGTGTGGCGGGCGCATCCTAATTGGATTTGCGGGACCGCCGCATACATGGCGGGCGGTCCCATTTGCCGAAACGATGGCGGGTGGACTTTGTCCGCCCGCCATCATAATGATGCCCTTAGAGTTTTCTCTGGGGAGCTGACCACAAAACCCAGAAAAATGGTCTGCTTGGAGGGGGTCAAAAGCGACTTCTTTTCATTGATGATAAACCCCAAGATCTCCAACAGGTGAATTGTCGTTTGCAGTTGTTGCAGTAGTGTGACTGGATACTGATCCATTAGAAGGAGATCGTCAAGATAGATAATCACACGATAACCCTGGGCCCCGAGATTCTTTATGACTGGTTTCAACACTTTGGGGAAACACCAAGGGGCTGAAGAGCGACCGAACGGTAGAGTTCTGAACTTGTAACCCTAAACTCGCAACCTAAACTAGAGGAATCTGCAGTGTGGGGGAAAAATGAGGACCGCTAAGTACTCGTCCTTGAGATCTAAACACACCATCCAGTCATCTGGTCTCAGAAGATCACGCAAAAGTTGTATGCCCTCCATCCTGAAGTGGCGATATACTAGCCATCCAGTGAACTCCCCGAGGTTGATCACAGGCCTCTGGCCTTCATCCTGCTTCTCCAACAGAAAGAGATTGCTGACAAACCCACACGGGTGCAGGTAAGTAGGGGAAATCGCCTCTCAATTGTGCAAGAAGAGAGCCAAACAACCTCCCACATTTAGTTGAGAGGAAGGGAGAACACGCCCCTGTTTGGGCCGACTGGAACAGTCCCCTGAAGGCACCTCTGTGGTTGTGGCCTCTGTATTCTCTCCTGGTGGGGAAGAATTTCCCGGACCAGGACTGGTTCTGTCCTTTGCAGAAGCTTTGAGCCTGCGGAGGGCCTTGTGTGAAGGAATGGCCAGCCAAGTGTCCTATGCCATGTATGGCCCCCACAAAAACCAGAGGGTGGCAAATTTTCTTATTTGAGACTTGCGCCTTATCGAGAGAATTAAATGTGGGAACAGGTATGCCTAACTCTTTGATGAAAGGCTCCCCGAAAAGCCCTCCTTACCCCCTGCTTCTGCCTCAGTCGTGGCCAAACTCCCTAATCTGGGATCCACCTTTATTGGGAATGGGAACCAATCTGCTGATCGTGGATGTACCAAATTGTCAGCGTCCAGCATGTCAGAAGTATCTTCCGTCTGGCAGGCTGAGGGTGCATCATGGGAAGGGTCAGGCTAGGAGCGCCAGGGCCTGGAGGGGCTTGCCTCATCGTTAGAACCCCGTGGGAATCCTGGTCTTCCCCCAGTGGCAATAAATGGGGAGAAGGCATCTCAAGCGGCCCGCCAAAGGCGTCTTCCGCGTCGTCTTCAGGAGGATCAGTGCGTGCGAAGAAAGCCTTCTTCAATCTATCGAAGGAATTGAGGTATATAGAAGGGTCCCCTTTGCGCTTGTGGGGTCGCAGCAGGGGCTGCTGAGGATCTTGCAGAGCGCCAAAGGTGTTGACTGAGCTCGGGACAGGTCTAACGGGCCTGCATAGCAATGTGCGCCAGTTGCATCAGGGCCTTTCAAAGGGCCCCATGGCGGCTGCCACCGCCTGGTCGATGGAAGCGTCGCCTCCCTCGCAAAATTAGTCATCCAAGGAAAGGATCGTAATGGACTCTTCCTCTAGGTATTCCAGCATGGTAAATGTATGGCAACGAGGGACATCAAAGGAGTCAATTAGGGGCAAGACGTAGCTCTGGGGGAAGCAGGCACATTTTGTCGCACAGAGTGCTGTATGAGCTTAGGTCCTGATTTAGGGCAGCACAGGGGGCTAACATTTGGCACTGGGCGATGCCAGTATAACATTTATCGTGCAAATAGGCACTATGGGGGTCCACGTCCGAGGTTATAGCTCCCCACACTCAAACAAGGACGTGAACACAACTGCCGCCTGGGCCCAGCCATATAAGCACCAATGAGCGCGAACACGCTGACAAAGAGTTCCTCACTTTAATGTACAGACCCAGCTCACCTGGGCATCGGCTGCTTTAATTACTGCTCTAACGAGCGAGTGCACAGACCCCAGCGGGGAGTCAAGGGCTTCCGAGGCGGTACGGGGGAGGCAGAGGGCTCCACGGGAGGTCAGCTCTTCTAGATCACTGACCACAGAATGATCGCAGCCCCCGCGGAGCAACGAGATGAGGTGTGTATCTCATAAGCGTTGGACGCCCTGTAGCAGGCAAAATGCCTTACTGCACTCATGCAGCCCCGTAACAGTGATGCAACACAAGCCGCGAATAGAGCGCTGACATTCTCTCTCATGGCAAGTATCTCAATTGGAAAAAAACAGCCTCTTAACACCGTAGCATAAGGCAAACAGGAGTAGTATGAAAAGGTACTTAGCTCTGCTGGAAGCAGGAAAGAAAGAGTGGGTTGACCAGGACGCAGTTGGATATATGGACCTGACCTTTGCCTTGATTGGTTGAACTATGTTTTTGTAGTCCTTTCCCCATGTTTGATTGGAAAGGCAGCATAAAGTTGAACGCTGCTGGAATTAATAAAGGAAGAAGGTTTGAGCATAATCCTCACCTCTGGTCCTGACAGAGAATTAAGGTTCACATCAGCAGACCATCACTAACTTTACATGTGTTTATCTCTTACTGGGCAACTGAAAACATGTTCAAAGATACCATATTGTTGATGGTCTTCATGAGTATCCTAGAGCAGCAATTTATTTTGTTCGTTCTAGGCTTCACTTAACCTGCCAATTTTTGGTGCTGTGAACAGGGATTAACTTCAGGTTGTTCAGTCTACCCTGAAATGTCCTGCAGGGTCACTAGCACTTAGGATTTTATCGCTGCACTCCTTTTTTGATGCTGTATTGTCCGCATGCTTTCATAAGAAGACAATGTCTCAACCCTTCCCCAGTGGCAACTGGCTACTGAGAGCTTTTTTATACTGTACCAGAGAGCAGCTGTGGTACTAGTAAAGTTGCTGAACTCCACTGGATCGCAAGTAGGTATACCCTCTATGATCCCAAGCTGACTTTAGCTGGTTGATTTTAAGGCAAGATATGCCTGGTTGGCAAATAAATCTTGGTGCTAGCTAAGATGGTTATGAGTTTCCAAACATGCTCTTCTATTTTTCCCCATATCAGATTTAGGGTCTGAGACTATCAATATGAAGATTTTCAGGATACTTACTCAATAGTTCAATTAAAGAGAGATTGCTCTTGTAAGCTAATAAATGCTTGTACAAGGGTGCTTAAGTCAGAAAAAGACATCGGAGAAATGCTTGCACACAGTCTAAACAACTGACAATCGCTCTGGGCAGTATTCCAACCCATCATTTGCTGCCCACTCTCCAACTGAAGAAATGGCCCACCTAATGCAAATCAGTTACAACACTGCCCCTCATGAGAACAGTCCATCCTGAGCTGCCAGGCGAGGCCCTTCTAGTAGGGAAGATAAACAACCCAAGACATCTTTTCAGCCTTTTAGGCCTCGTAAGTGAAGAACAGCTTTGATCCAGTGACACAGCAAGAAAGGGACCCATATCTGACAGATGTATAACGTATTCACGCATGCTTTTACAACTCATGCCTTTACAACGCGGGCAATACAACGAACGCGTCGTTACCACGCGTTCCATTACAATGCTTAGGGAAGCGCTGGGCTTTGGAATAGTATATTTTACTATTCCAACTAAAGTATGTGCAACAGTAGGGAAGGTGTTGGATTTAAAATCCAACAATGCGTTCCCTAAAGCAAGTCGTATAGGACGCACCAGGAACGATTTTAGGAGAGGTCAATCTAATAGTGCTATACTAATCAGGGGTCAAATTAAAATGGGAAGGCCATCCTTAATGGAAGAGGATGTCTCACACACATAATAGTGTCATGCTTCATCATCGGCATCCTCTCCTCACCCTGGTAAGATGGTACTACCAGGGCGGACACAACCTCCGTGAAGACTTGGAGGTAGAAGGAGTTCTTAAATAAAACTACTGGACAAGGCGGGATCCAGATAATCTAAAAATACCTTAGGATTCCTCGGTTATCACTTTTATTAGTTAGGACTCTAGGTATGTCTGAAAACAATTTTCTAGGCGGGTAGGAAGAGCACAATGGCTCAGACCCATCTACTATTCACCATGTTTCTGCTCTCAATAATTAGCCTTTCAGGTCCAGGGCATTCATCACGGCTATAGTATCCCCACAAATAGATAGTAAGATTAGTCTATCCTACCTGGTAATGCTAGTGCATCAGCAAAAAAACAACCACCCAGGTGATTCCCTACCTGGGTTTTCTTAGAATCGATTTACGAAAAAAACCTATTAGAAAAGTAGAGTGCTTGCAAAATAGAATGGGAAGGCCATCCTCAATGGAGACATCCTCTTCCATTTAGGATGGCCTTCCCATTTTAATTTGACCTTTGCTTAGTATAGCACTAGTGAACTGACCTCTCCTAAAAAGTAGGCTTTGGTCTTTCTCATGAATCCCTGATCTATCTTGCAAGCACCCTACTTTCATGTGATATACTAGTTGTTTGTGGGAGGGACGTATGGGTGCAATTTCCTCTACCCCTTTATTTCGTGAGAATAGGTTGTGAGCGGGCTTTACTCTTGAACTGAACAACTACACCAGGTTATTAGGTGGGACAGCTCACACATTCATAATGGAGGGGATATCTTTCGATGACGATAAGGTATCTGCAATTTTAGCAGCACCTTCAATGTTGGCCGACTCAACACTAGCACAAACCATCACCCAAATGGGAGATTGGGACACTAGTGAAAATCAAAAGATCCCACGTAAAGAAACTGCTCTATGGGGCAGTTCTTACTGAGCTCTAACTCCGCCCCCAGCGGAATAATAGTAACCAGTGAATCTAGCATCTTCCTAGATGATAAAGTGTTCAGAAAAGACTGGTTTCTGGTGGCATGGAGATGCATATGAGACGGGCTGGTCTTAATAATAAGAACAGCGAAGAGGCTCTCCGAGGCTTTATTAGTCCATATTAAGGTATGCAAGAGCAACTTGAAATCTGGTATAAGCATGACAGTCTTCAAAAAGAAACTAGAGGAAACAAACACAATCATAGCTGAATTCAGGGAATACCTCGCTCAGCCAAAGATTTCAAAGTTCCTAAAGGACTTAAAAGAAATTCTCTCATGAGACTGTTTAACCCAACTCAAAGGAATACTACGTCCCAAAATCTTGTAGGATTCAGAAACATCTTCTAAAAGTAGTACCCTTCCGATTCACATAGGGACTACCCAGGGGAGAACCGCAAAAGGAGAGGGAAGAGATGAAACCAGAGAGGTTTCAACAGACAAAGAGGTTTCCCCATTTCCAGCATACCCCTGGGTCACCTTTCTTACCACCCCAAGCAATGCAGTGTTGCTACCCCAACAAACCTCCATCCTCTTTTTTAGGGAGAGGCCGGGTGACAGGACGGGAGAGAGGAAAGAGGTATCCCAGCAAAACAGAGACACCCCCCCACCCCCAAGAAGGGAGTACACCTCGAGACGACATGCCGAGCACCAGCAAGTCATAGAACACAAAGAAGACATCATTATTAACCTTAGCGATCGAACACTGAGTGAGACAGAGAAAATTGTTCTTAATAAGGGGTTAGGGTATGTACCCACTCCTAACAAAGATCCTCCCAGACAGAAATGAGAAGCAGCTGATTTTCTACAGAAAATAAGACTTAAAGTCTTCTTTCAAGATCATACTCTGATTAACCGAGAGGAAAACACAGGCCTACAGCCAAAGTTTACATTTGTCCCACCCAATTCTGCCATGCCACTGGAAGTGTTGAAGGCAGTGTATTTAGGATTGGAAGAAATAGGAAAGGAACACCAGACATGGTTCCACAACACAAGCAGAGTTGAGATGAAGGCCATAAAAATACTGGCAGATGATGATCAATTGTGATAAAAACCCGCAGATAAAGGGGGTGCAACTGTAATTCTCCCTAAAGAAATGTACAGACAGGAATGTAAACAACTATTGAGTGACATACGTCACTATAAACAACTAACAAGCGATCCCTCAAACTAAATACAGGAAGAGATTTCCTTCCTTGTGAACAAGGGTTTAGAAAACGGGTGGATCACTAAACATGAACATGATTATCTGATCCAAAAGAACCCAAGGGTCCCCTATTTGTATACCCTACCAAAAGTACAAAAGATTGTATCTGGAATCGGGTCATGCCTCGAACCTCTATCGCACTTTTGCGATGTATTCTTTCTGCCCCTTGTTAAAAAGATGCCTACATTTCTTCAGGACACTATAGATGTATTGAATCTGATAAAAGATCTTCCTTTTTTAATAAGACCAACAAACTATTGATCTCACTAGATGTTGAGTCGATCTATATAACATCCCACAAGAAACTACACTAGCCGTAGTGAGTCAGATTCTAGAAGACATTGAATGGGGTCTTTCACACCACAGGAGTTCGAGCTTGACCTGGCCTACCTAGCATTAATTCTTAACTTCTTTGAGTTCAAAGGAGAGTACTATCTTCAAGTGCAGGGTACTTCTATGGGAGCATTTTTGCTCCCAGTCTGGCCTGTCAATGCACGCTTTTGAATCTGAAGTCATTCTGGATGACAATAACCCCTACAAAGAGAAGATACAATTGTGGAAATGCTACATTGATGACGTCCTACTTATTTGGACAGGGACCACATATGAGACCCAAAAGTTTGGAGAATGGCTTAACGCACAAAATCCTTTTCTGCAGTTCACCCTCACCATTAGGGACAGTGAACTTCCATTTCTAGATCTATTAAAGAAAAATATGGTGAGCTGAGCAGTGAAGTGTTTTAGAAACCAACTGATTGCAACAACCTACTGCAATTTAAGAGCTACCACCCACGAGGCCTTCGAGAAAACTTGCAGGTGGGTCAATTTCTGCGAATGAGACACAATTGCTCAGACACTAGAGACTACCGGGCACATGCCAAAAAGCTTACATGCAAACTTACTAAGAAACATTACCTACCACAGTTCATCAGATAAGCAAATAAACAAGCACTAAACAATATTAGAGATCAACTACTAATGCCCAGGGAAAAGAATACCTGCGATAAACTGATCTGCGTGTCCACATATAGTACTATTTCCAACATATTAAAAAAATGTATTAATAAACACTGGGGCATCCTCCGTTTTGGGGGGCTGGACTTGGCCAAGCCCGTGCACTCTTTTAGGAGGGCAATAAACATCAAAGATCTGGTAGGACACACCAGACCAAGACAACAGGAAGTTAAAATCAATCAGCCCACTCTGTGGAACCGCCCACCTCCAGTGGGACACTCCCCTTGCGGCAGTTGCTACGTATGCCCCTTTACCAGAAGAGCAAAGGAACTAGTTCTGGGGTTGAGGACACCCTGGAGACTACAAGAACCGACTAACTGTAAGACCACAAATGTTGTGTACCAAATAAAGTGCCCATGTGATCTGATATACATTGGCAGGATGACTAGAAAAGTGTGTATACGAATCTCTGAGCACGGTAGCACCATCAGATGCAAAAGGGATGCCACAAAGCCCACAGCACACTATATTGAACAAGGGCAGAGTGAAGACGAAATGGAGTGCTTTGTCCTAGAAAAATTAAACCACGCCACACAGATATGACAAGAGCATTACTAATCTTTGAACAAAGATGGGTACATAGGTTACGCATGGACCGCCTTGGGCTCAATGACGATATCCCCTGGGGCAGTTTGTATAACTAATATACAGCTGAATATGAGCACATCAGAAGTGTAATAAGTTAGGACTTGAACTCTTTCAACCTCCACAACTACATTATTGTACTCTTATAGATGAGCAGCGATGGTCCCATAGCAACATCCAGCCCAACCTATGTAACATATGAAATAGTGCTTCTACAGCATTACGAGTGAGCCCTCTCATATTAATTGCGATCATCTCCCTGGCTGCACACACCTGTTTCTGCTAATAAACAAATGATGCACCAAATGTTGCATTGTTCCATGGCTCCACAGACATAATAATAGAGCATAATAATTGGAGACATGAAGGATTAAGAGAGTCAAGAGCACCCATGAGAGAACAAGAGAACTAGTAGAATCCTCTCAACATCAGACATACGGGCATGGAAACTGGTACTACACCTCCCAGCACTGCCCACAAGCCCAATGACATGAAAGTCCAGTTAGTTTCCACTTCTGGGTCTTCTACGACAGGCCTGCGAGTATGCGGAAGCGGCCGGTCAACAGCACACCATACAAAAACTCACATTCCCAGCTCGCGGTACCAGTAGCAACGAGCGGGAACAATTAGGTTCATCAGTGTGGTGAACCTTTTAATGAAGTAAGGAGGAATGTTTGAGAGTGGGGGGTCATGTATGAGTCTGTTTTGGTGTGTACGTGTAGCCCTGTAGTGGAGAGGTAATGTATCCCGATGCGATCTGCCAGAAGGAAAAAAGAGAGCTAAGAACTTGAATTATGAATGGTTACTTTCGGAGCATATGAGGCATGTGATAGCAACAGGACACCAGTAGTTTTTCCCTAGGTATCAAATGCTTCGGATCCCGTTTTTCTCCCATGGGACGGGCCGCTTGAAAGAAGTTATGTGAAATGATGTGAAAAACCGTACTTGTTGACAAAACGCTCTTTATTAAAATAATACGCAGCGGATAATTGAATGAGATGACTAAAAAAAAAACTAGGAATACTCCTCGAAGAGCATTCAGTACTGAGACCTAGCATTCAACATCTAAGCTATATGTATACCATTAAGAAATTGCTTTCGTATGGCTTCTACCTCGGTCTAAAGACTTTTAGCAGATGACATCTACATCATGGTAGCATTTACTTACTAGTACCCTATCCTTCCAACTTCCTTCAAAATTAGAGTTTGCCAACACCAGTCTACCGGTATCCCCTAAAGCCTAGGGTAAGGTGTAGTAGTTCGAATTTATGTATATAAAAAATCTCTATATATGATGAGAAGACATACCAGTAGAACTGACGTACACTGTTTGCACATGGAGGCATAGTCGCCTTTCACCCACCACACCTGTAGTCCTGAGGTGATGTATGACACCATCTTGTTTTTCTTCACGTGTTCTGTTTTTATCACTCACCATAGATGAGCTCTGGGATGCTATCTCCCTTCTGCTGTACAGTTATTTTGTAAGAGTAATTCTACTCTATCCCATGATATGTACGTTTTTGTAATTTTTCTAATAGTGTTTTTCAAAATTCGTTTCTAAGGAAACCTAGGTAGGACTCACCTGGGTGGTTGGTTTTTGGTGATGCACTAGCATTACCAGGTAGGACAGACTATTTTTACTATCTATTTGTAGGGATACTATAGCCGTGATGAATGCCCCAGACCTGAAAGGCAAGTTATTGAGAGTAGAAACATGTTGGTGAATAGTAGACAGGTCTGAGCCATTGTGCTCTTCCTACCCGCCTAGAAAAGGGTTTTTAGACATTCCTAGCGTCCTCACTAATAAAGGTGATAACCGATGAACCCTAAGGTATTTTTAGAGTATCTGGATCCTGCCTTGTCAAGTAGTTTTATTTAAGAACTCCCTCCAACCACTAAGTCTTCGCAGAGGTCGAGTCCGCCCTGGTAGTACCATCTTAGCAGGGTGGTGAGAGGATGCCGATGATGAAGCATGACACTATTATGTGTATGTGTGTGAGACATCGTCTTCCATTAAGGATGGCCTTCCCATTTTAATTTGACCCTTGCTTAGGTCAGCACTAGTGGACTGACCTCTCCTAAAATCTAGGCTTTGGTCTTTCTCATGAATCCCCGATTTATTTTGCAAGCACCCTACTTTCATGTGATAGGCTAGTTGTTTGTGGGAAGGACATATGGGTGCAATTTTCTCCACCCCTCTATTTCGTGATAATAGCAAAATTGGTGACTTCATTTCCCTTTAGAAATGTGTCTCGCCCCAGCCGTCCTGACTCCCCATCCATCCACCTAGCGCATACCGTCCTGGGAGAGTGTTGGGCTGTTTTGCTGCCCACCTGGATGAGTCCCTTTCTCAGTATTCTAATTCGCTACTGGGAGCTGTTGAGTGGGCAGGGTGGATCTATTTTGCCCATTTGGGGAATGGGGGGGCAAAGTTGGTGATTGGGACAATGTTTTTGCTGTATGCTTTTCAGTTGTTTTCGTGCCTGTTTAGCCACTCAGACCTGAGAACTGTTCTTTCTGTGCTGCAGACACCTGCACAACACTTTACGCCTCCCACCTACCCCATTGCCTTTCAATGGTGACTGTTAAATGTTTGACTTGGAACATTAGGGGCATGAACGCCAAGTGCAAGGTGGGACAGGTCTTTGCGTATTCACAGCGCCACAGTATAGACATCTGCCTGCTGCAGGAGTTGCACCTGACATATGCAACGCAGCTGTGCCACATCAGTGGCGCATGCCCCATGTACTGTGCGACCCACACGATGATGCCCTTTTCCTTCTGAGGTCTGGTGCTAGGTGGAGAGGATGGGACCGGGGACAATGCTCTGCGTAGGGGACTTTAAAGCAGTACTGGACCCCAGTGCAGATAGATCTGGTGAGATGCACCGCCTGTACCCGCAAGCAGCAGTGCAACTGCGTACCATTAGCACTGATACCAATCTTGCAGACATCTGGCGTGCCCGCCACATTCACAGCTCCTAGAGCACTTATGTAACATCCACACATAATACTTGGTCCAGGATCGACTACTGGCTGGCCACCAGAGATGTTGTTTCCTGGACCTCGAATGTCCAGCACCTATCACGCACACTATCTGATCATGCACGGTTGTGCTGGAGCTCCATCCGCCTGAAACTGCTTCACAGGTGTTCTCCTGGAGACTTCGCACAGGACGCTGTGAGATCAGGTGTTTCAAAGCGAGATTCAGTGGCCATTATAGAATATTTCAAATATAACATGCAGTCTGTCACTTCCCTGTCTAACCTGTGCAAGGCTTTCAAGGTGGTCATCCGCTTGGCCTGCATTGCCAAGCAGGCTGGAGTGCTAAGAAATCTTTGCACAAACTTGACCTGGCTGGAGGCGGCAATTCGCGCTTTAGAGCTTCAGTACTTTGAGAGTTGTGATGGGGACCTGCTTGCGTCTTTCCGTAGCAAACTGGGGGAGTTTGAGGAGGCGGCATTGCGGGAAAACCATTACCTTGGGATAGAAGCCCACACCCAGCGTAACGGAGAGGGACACAGGGCAGGCAAGACATTGGCTGGGCTGGGCTACTGCGCAAAACCTGGGCAAGTGACTGCGTGGTCAAACTCTTTTTGGATGATCACCTCGAGTTCCAGACAGACGCAGACGCTATACAGTGCACCATGGTGGGGTTCTACACGGATCTGCAATCCTCCACTCAGCTTTCCTACCCCCACCCGACTTAAATCCCTACCTGGACTCGATACAATTGAAGTGGTTGAAGGAGGGCCATCGCCTTTTACTCAATTAACCATTCATGGCAGAGGAAATTGTCGAGGTTATTGGGAGGATTACCCGATGATAAGGCTCCAGGCCTTGATGGCCTTTCCGTCTCCTTCTACTAGGAGTGCACGGCCCTGCTCCCCCACACCTCCTTGACATGCATGAAGAGCCCATGCAGCTAGGAGTGCTTCCTCCATCCCTGTGAGAGGCCCTCATTGTCACTATTTTAAAACCTGATAAAGACCCCCAAGTGCTGAGATTTCTATAGGCCGCTCTTCATGATAAATATTGATAACAAAATCTTGGCTAAGTTGATAGTCTCGCATCTCCTCCCTCTCTTGCCTCTCATTGCCCGACCGGATCAGTCTGGCTTTGTGCCGGGTCGGTCAACAGCCCATAATTTGCGCATGTTCTTAGCCCTCCTTCACACGATTGATCCCACCCTTAAGGCTGTTGCTGCATTCCTAGATTCCTCTAAGGCATACGACTCACTCAAATGATCCTACCTTTTCCACCTGCTTGCACGCTTAGGAGTCAGCACTAAATTCATACACCTGATTCGTTTACTCTAAACTCGGCCCAATACATGCTTGCGGATTAATGGAATTATTTCTGCCCCTTTTGCGTTATCCTGGGCACGCGGTAAGGGTGCCCATTATCACGCATTTTTTTACCATTGCGATGGGACCCCTTGCCGCCCATCTGAGACAACATCATTCACACTGCAGCCTTGCATGCGCCCCTGGCAGCTCCTGTTCTCCATGTATGAAGATGACATCACCCTGTATGTCCGAGACCTGTTTGAAAAATTAGATCCGGTACTCTGGGAATTCGTTCGCTTTGGCGGCACTGCAGGGATTACTATTAACTGGGTGAAATCCATCTAACTTACACTCACGGAGGTCACCCATATCTTCACCTCAGTCTTCCCATTGTTGTGGGCCCGAGACCCAGTCCGTTATCTGGTGATCTAGCGTAGCTGGGAAATGGATGAACTTTGGAAGAACTTAGGCAGGTTGATGACATAGCTTGAGAACCGCGTTGCTGCTTGGTGTAGTTACCGTTGTCCCTTACCGGGAGGTTAGCTATAGCGAAAACAATAATACTCCCCAAATTCCTATACTTGTTCGTCAACCTGCCACTCCTACCGGCATACTTCCGCAAGAAACTCCATTCTCACCTTATCTCATTGGCTTGGGCTGGCAAACCATACGAGTAGCCTGGGAGGTACTGACGCTTGCTTTTGAGTAGGGAGGGCTGGGAGCACCCGATATGGACCTCTACTTTTCAGTGGCTAGGCACATTTTGCCTACCACTGGCTACACCCCATCCAAGATCAGACCCACACAGCACCGGAGAACGACCATGCGGCCCCATGCCCGCTGCAGATGGCTCTCTATGGCCCAGTCAGGGGAGTGCAGCATCAGGTGGACCAGTGGTCTGCACGGTGTGGGCTTGGAATGAGTTGACTCCCTGTTTGCCCCATCGGTTCCGATTCCGGGACACCCGGACTTGGGGACCCAGGCACACCTCCGCCGGATGCAGCTGACTTCCTTTGGCGCAGCATACCTAGAGGGCAGCTTTGTTGCCCTCCAGCAGGTATTGCAGGACTCTGCTGCGTCGCTTCTAGACACCATGACCTATTATCAGGTCCTCGCGTCCCAAGTGGGGTATCCATCACATGTTACATTCAGCAGCCCCCCCCACGTTTGAGTGCTGGAGTAAATGCTTACTAATCCTTCCCCCACAAGCTGATCACGCGCATCTATGCTCGTATGCAGGACACTGCTCCGGTCTGCTCGCTAGGTCTGGTCAGTCGACCTCAATGTAGTGATTAGTGCGGAACAATGCTGAGGTTGGGACTTGTGGCAGATGCGTAGTTGCGCGCGCTGCGGGCCAATTTCCTGCAACTTGCCTGGGACTTCTGGATGCTGATTCCTGTCAGGAGCTGCTTGATGCATACTGGGAGATGATGCCCATCCGCTCCCGCCTGAAAGATATCTGCGCCCTTTGGGTGACCTACCTCAGACTTCACGACATTGAACATTCCCAATTGCTTAAGAGCGCGCCTACACATTCTTCCCCACACAACGACCAGTCCTGTCAAAGAGGGGTGTGGCTCCTGCCCCCGTCAAGCGAGGTGTGATGCTTCAGAGCACTAACGATTGTGTAGGATATTGACTGCTGAGTGGCGAGTTCTTCCCTTTCCCCAAGTTACTTTCCACCCTGGCTTTTCCTCTCCTCTCCCTCCTTTATTTCTACTGTCTCCTATCCCTTCCTTGTGGGTTCCTGAGATGTGGGAGTAACAGGTTGAACAGCTCAGTTATGTATGATTTTCGAATGCATATTGTCTTGTTACTATGTTGTAATTGATTCCTGCAAAATTCAATTAATAAAAACAAAAAAATTAAACAAAATAAAAAATAAAACATAAAAAGGTGGATCAAGGGGTCAACCCTATAGTGCCTTTTATGGTCACAGGGTGTGTGGAGTCACTCCTGATACCCTTGCACTTTTGGTGAACTGTGTCAATTGTGTAAGGGAACAGCTTTCACCAAAAGAAATATTTTTTCTATCAAGAAACAAAAGAAAAGTGATGCAGTGGAAATGTGATACATTACATGTGCACGTTCAGAAATATAAGCTTGCTACAATTCTGAAAGTGTAAGCGTTTATGCATGCGAGTACTTCTGGAACGTTGCTGCTGGTATGTCTGACATTTTTTGTGCATTCCAAGAAATTCGGATTCTTTTTCAATCGTAGGAACACTCTTTGGTGCCAAGTTCTGGCTTTCTTTGTTAATCGCCTTCACAAACAGTATTTTGCCCTAGGTGATTTTCTTATGTCATCTAAAGAATTACCTCCGACTGCCTGGAATGTTTGTGTCTGTTTTCCTAAACTTTTTGCATTTGTTAAATGGTGTTGGATGTTTCACTGTTTATGAAAGGAAGCAATAGAACAACATTGAACGGTAAGACTCTTTGAAGTGATTGTCTTGCCGTTGCTGCACAGTGGATATAAAAAAGAAAGCACTAACAACATCACAGTGGGCCTCATACTCATGTTGGTTTATGATGTTGGTCAAAGTTGATTAATTAACACTGCTGAGTGACTCATAAAAAACCAATAACTGCGCAAGGTGCTGCATACTAATGCAGTCACTTGTGTGAGGGGGCGGATGCTTAAAGCGTTTAGAATTAGCAAGAAACATGAAGAAATCGTATATCTCATCCTAAAACCTTAAAAAAGATTCAACAATCCATATTTTTCATAAAAACCACCAACGCATAGAATATTGTTTTAAAAACTTTACTTACCTTTGGAAGTGAAAGATTTTTTTGAAAATCTATTTTGTCACATTTCGAAAACGTCTGTCAGGACCTCAAGACCTGGATGTTCAACCAATAGGAACAGGCAGCATGATCCAGCAGCAGGACCATACAGCGCCTCGAGACCCTCACGGCTGAAGCAGCGCGCACTACAAATCCTGGTTGATTGATAGATTACTAGATCTTTATTACTCCTACTGACCTGGCCATAATTATTTGATGTTCAATTATCTCGGGACTTCGTTCAGATATAGAGACCTCACTGTAAGAAACTGTAGCAATGACAAACTTCACAATGCATTGCTTACACTTTTTGAATTTCACAACCTTTCTGAAAGTTCTCCAAAATGAACTTCACGAATACCATTTAACTCTTATCTCTTGGTGCCTGGTACCTCAATCCTATACATTAGACACACACTGGACCTTTAAACAACTATGCAGCTTAAAAAATGCTGAATGGCAAAATCGAGATATGCAGGCTGCACAAGCTTTAACAAGGACTCTATGGACCCGAAAGGCAATCTCATATATAGGTGTACACTAGAGGGGAAAACCCTGGATCAACAGACTGGAACTAACCTTAAGAGTCTTTAAACAGTCTAACTTAATTTCCTTGGTACTGAATTGAAGGGAATACATAGATAGGTAGTTAAACAATTATAGATGAAGAGGTTTGGTAAGCCGAAGTTCATCAACAATAAAACTATTTTATCCTATTTGTCAGTTGGATACCGGTTCACCGCAAAGTCTTGGTACCACACATAATAAGTAGCTTTGAGCTGTTCCCTCAGTGACCAGGACGGCTTCAGCAGATACAAACTCCCGCTAATTCTACAAAGATCCAGACTCTTACAGGGAGAGAGAGTGATTTACTGTTTGACTATTTCAAAAATCATGAATGATACCAATAGCCCATCATAGCATTTTTGGTGAGCCAGCTGGTGTTGCAATGCCAGATATCTACCAAAAGAAAGCATCAAACACTCAAAAGGTGATGGGAGGAATGTTTGGAAATAGTCTGACGACTGGCACTTGCTCGGGGTAGCATTCCAACCCAATGTTTTTGCCCCTCATGCCATCTCAGATTTGATCCAGCCATATGAAAATAAGCCTTGGTCTTACTTCAATACGAACAGTCCAGTCCGACCAGCCAGGTCCTGTCTGAACCAGAACACAAGCAATTTAAGACTGGTTGTGGCCCATTTAGGCTTCTTCAGCCGGGTGTAGCAGGCTTCTAGTGGCACAGAGAACATGAGACCCATCTCTGGGCATCCAGTTGGCTACTTAGCGCATTACATCAAACACACAAAAGGAGGAATGTTTGCAAATAGTCTAGCCACTGGCAATCACTCGAGATAGCCTCGACCCAAACTAGAAAGCATCCTCAAATTTGTTCCATAATACCCGGGAAATAGACTGGATTCCATCAAAAACATATCCATTTCTTTTTTTATAGACTGATGAGTGAGATATAGAAGCCAATGAAATCTAATATGCTAAATGATCAAAGTCCATTTTCAGTATCCAAACAAGATAACTTCACAATGATTTATAAAACTGAAAACACCGAGATCAGTTAATGTGTTGTAAGACAGTCTGGTAATGAGCACTATAGAAATACCTTAGTCAGTCAATGTAGGAAAGTAGGCTCTGCTTTCATGGTTACTTCCACTTTTTTGCCTGGTGTCAGTGTGTTTTGACTGTAGTTTGCTTTGCTCTGCTAATCAGAAACCCAGCATCAGTGCTCTCTCTCCCAAAATGGCTTTGGTAAGTACTTTTGTAACTCTACAATTGGCTACTGGTGTACCCTTATAAGTCCCTAGTATATGGTACTAAGGGACCGAGGCATGGATAGACCAGGGGTCTCCCATGGGCTGAAGCATGAATTGTGCCACCCATGGGAGTCCACCTAAACTCAGACTACAGGCCTACCATTGAAGCCTGTGTGAGGTGGTGCTTCCACCTCTCACACAGATATAAGTTTCCTTATATCTGAGGTCACTACACTTAAAACCTATAAGTCATCTCTATAGTAGATGCTTGAGTCCCGAGGGCAGGGTGCTTGGTTATAAGTGTGCGGGTGCTCCTGCATGAGCCGGACACCCCTACAAACCCCAGAGTCGATTCTCCAGGCTTTGTAAGTGCAGTCAGCCATTTTAAGACACATAGTGGACATCAGTCATTACAAGCTGTCTTACTATATAATGGCTGAGCCGAAGCTGGTCATGTTTGGTATCAAACATGTTGGAATCATACCCGAATACCGATTCCAGTGTTGGAGGTATGATCCCATGTACTGGGGGACCCCTTAGGGGAGCCCCCTGTACTCCAGATTAGAGCCTTTTAGGGTCTAACAGCAAGCTAGCGCTGCTGCCGATCACAGACACAATTCTGCCCTCCTGCTGCCGAGCTGAGCTCGAGCAGGGGAAGGTAGAACAATAGATTTCCTGTCACAGGGATGTGTGACCATCTCTCAGACAGGGCTTAGTGATTTGGGCTAGCGTGGGGCGCTTTCCGGCGCCACCAGACTGCATTGTAGGGCACATTCAGGAACCCTTGGTTCGCGCCGTGGCGCGAAACTGGACCAAGGACAGGGGAGTATCCTCCCCTCTGTCCAGCCCCTCCTCTGGGAGGGACCCCCAAGTCGTTCCAACCCTTTCATTGGGTATCTAAGGGCTCCCCCATGGGTGGGTCCTCAGATTTGTCTTGGAGCAAGACTCACCTCTGAAACCAAGACACTCTTTGGATGTCTGGACACTTGTACTTCAACTGGAACTGAGACTGCATCAAGGAAGACTCCTGCTGCTCCTGGTCTTGCTGTTCAAGTCTTCTGCCTCGTCTGTGTCTGTGATTCGCTCAGGTTCTCCAGAAGACATGTGGGCACCAAGAACATCTAAAGAAATCTCTCTTGCAGTGAAGGAGTCACTCCCCTGCATCTGCAGGCATCACAATGAAGCTGACCGGTCTGCTGCTCCTGCCGTCCTACAGACTTCCCGAGGCCCAGAATCATAGTTTGTGGTTTTGCAGCTCTCCAGGGGCCTGACCTGTCTTCCCTGCAGTTTGGAGGACAGTACCCCTCGTCGGAGCCGCTGGGACCAAACCCCTGTGCACCGTGTCAACTTGCCGTTGCCAAGGCTTGTTGGCTCTGCACTTCAGAGATCTTCAGGCTACAAGAAGCACCAGCCTCCAGCACCTCATCCATTGTGGATCAGCATCCTCTCTGCATCTCTTCCACTGTGGGCCTCCATTTTTGGTGAGCTGCCTGAGGTCCTCTTGTGACTACTGTGCCTTCGGCTTTGTGAGTCCTCTCAAGGGCCTTGTCCTGCTTTGGGAGGCTCCCCTGCTTTCTCTGGGCCTCCTCTGACTCCCCTGCACTGGGAGAGTCCCTTGGACCTTGCTGGTTCCAACGATCGCATCTTGTCGTCTTCCATGCGAGTTGCAGCTACTGAGGCTTGTTGGTGCTCCCGCCGGACACCGACCACCCAGACACCAACATCCGACGTGTGACAGCTCGTTTAGGGCTCCTGGTCTTCCTCAGCATCACCTGGTCCCCACAGCTGGCAGCAAAAGGTCCTCATCAACTTTCCTGAGCTAACTGCCAAGGGTGGGCATTGTTCTTCCATGCCTCCTGGTCACCTCGAATGGCATAGACTCTGTACCCTCTGCTTGCAGGTTCTCCTCTTCAAGAATCCACCCTTGGATTCCACCGGACATCTTCAGTGACTACTCCAGAGGCCTTTCTTCCCAAGTCTTCTATTGTCGTCTACAAGAGGTTCCAACGTAACTTCACTCCTATGCACCTGGTTGCCCTGGTGCATTTAACCTGGCTACTGGGGCATCCACGGGTGGGGTGACTCTCCAACCTTCCGTCCTCCAATGGGTTTCTTTGGGGTCCTTTGGGAAGGGTCCTTTTTCTTTAAAACTGCAACTTCTCCATGGTCTTCCATTGGGCACGCTGCTGTGTTTCCACTCTGCACACAGGCTCTGTGGGGTTCCTGGGTACTTACCTTGGGTGGTACCTTGTTCTCCCAGCTCCTCTGAGTCCTTTAGTAAAGTATCATTTTTCTTTGCAGTTCGCATTCCACTTCTTTAGTATATGGTTTGGTCTCCCCCTGGAGACCGGTGTATATTTGTGCTACTTACCTGATTTCTTGCAAGTATTTTCATGTGTATTGTTGATATCTCCGGCTAGGAGATATACCAATGTGTTAGTGATTGTACTGTGTAATAAGTAGACTTATTTTTATAAACACTGCATGGTTCTTTTTCAGTTTTTTTTTAAATACTTAAATTTTCCATTTTGTGATAACACAGTGGGTGGCATGTGCAGGCAGCATCTTCGCACCAATGCAAGCTCAATATACCATAAAAACCATTGATACATGGGATTCAACCAACTGCAGATACCAATAATCATATTTATACAGTTACATATACATACATATATCAGGGGGACTTATACATAGCAGTATTATGAGATATCGCTCTCTTCACTGATTGACCCTCGCTCGTTAGCATTTGAATCACTGAGGTAACTCTCATTCCCATCTGCGGTTAAGAGATCCCTGCATAGTTCTCTCCCTATGCTAATGTCCTCTTCCAGTTTCTCGTCCTTCCTGCACGCTTTCATGTGTACCTCCTCCACAAGTGACCACTCACGCACATCCTTTAACCAATTGTCCACTGAGGGGGGAGCGTTTGCTCATCTATACTATGGCTATCCTTCGTCTTGCTAAAACCAGGATTCCTTGCAGTAATTTATATGCCATCTTATGCTTTTTGGGTCTCGGTACTTGTCCCAACAGGCAATGCCTGGGGGTAGCTTCCAGTTGAAGGCCAGTTCCCCCTCGCTCGTTCAATCACACGTAACCAATATTGGTGTACCTCCGTGCACCCCCATGCTAAATGCAGAAAATCTGCTCCATCCCTATTACATCTGGGACAAGCATCGGAGCGGCTCGGGTCAATACGATTCAGTCTCACAGGGGTTAAATACACATGATGCAGGTAATTAAAGTGTATTAGCTTGAAGCGAGCATTGCAGGACACTGTGTGAGTTAGGGTGCATGCTGCTTTCCATGTCTCATCTCCCATGGGAGTCTGTAGAGCTCCATCCCAGGTGGTACGTGCCCTGGGAGGAGGAGCCTTTGAATCCGCCCTCATGGTCTTATACAACAACAAGATCAGACGACGCCCACTCCCGCAAGTAAGCAAGACATCAAGTGTTCTGGTTGTCTGAGGAGCATTTGGGTATGTAGGCCACGTTGCTCTGGCCAAATCTGTGAGGCCTGCATGCTGCAGATACTGCACATGCCCCAAGCAGAGCCACTGACAAGCCCGTTCATATATTATAAACGTTTCATTGGGGTACAGGTCTGCCGACACCTGGCATCCACCCTGTCTCCAGGCCTGAAATGTCATTTTTTCCACCATTTTACGCACTGGGGCTAGGCTCCAGATATTCAATTCCCGGTGGAATGGTGCATGTCTGAGTATTTGCCCACGAGCGCTCGCCAGATATATGCGGTCTGTTTAACCAAGAATGGCAAATCTGTAAGTGCACCCGCCCCCTCCATCAAAATTGCCAGGAAACTGTCCAGCTGTACTCGCCCTCTGAGCAGACGCTTCTCCCAGTTGTCCGCCTCATCCAACCACCGGGCTGCATGTTGGAGCTGCGCCGCGAAGTAGTATAGGTCTAGTCTGGGTGCTTCTAGGCCCCCTTCTCATATTGCCTTTGTTAGTACCTGTAAGGCCACCCTACTGCGCTTGCCCGCCCAGTATAAGGACCCCAGTACTGAGTTCAGCTGCCTAAATACGGCCATGGGTATGCCACATAACGAGTTCTGAGGCGCATATAGGCAACGGGGTAGGGCAACCATTCTGGACACAGCAATTCTACCCATAAGGGATAGCGGCAAGGAGTTCCAGAAGGTCACCGAGCATTTCAGGGATTCAAGTACTCTAGTCACATTCAGTTGCAATAATTGTGTGTGCCTATGTGCTACTTGTATACCTAAATATCGGGAGTGGCCGCTCTCCCAGCGAAACCCAAGTCTCTGCAGGTCTTCCAGTGGTCATGCAGCCAGTCCTGCCAGTGGAAAAATCAAAGACTTATGCCAGATTAATTAGCGAACTCGTCTAAAAGCTGCAGGAGTTTAGGAATCACTATTCAGGGAGACGCAACATAAAGCAATGCATCGTCAGCATATAGTGATACTAGATGTGTGCCGTCCCCCACCAGTATTGCCCATTGCTCAAGATCCCGTTCGACCCACACCGCCATTGGCTCAATGGCCATGGCAAATAGCAGCGGCGAGAGGGGGCAACCCTGCCAAGTTCCTCGCTCCAATGTTCAGTTTAGTACCGACTTCCGCCCACCCGAACCCGGACACTCAGGTCCGTATATAGAAGTTTGACCCATCTGCGGAGTTGCAGACCGAACCCAAATGCTCTGAACACCTCCTGAAGATATCCCCAATCTACTGTATCGAACGCTTTTTCAAGGTTGGTGGAAACTAACGCCAATTCATCATTTCCATGTCGTGTGTCGTGTATAATGTGTGATAAGCGCCATATATTCATGTCTGTGTTGCGGCCTGGAATAAACACACACTGGTCTTCGTTAACAAGATAGGTCATATGTGGGGCGAGGCGCTTTACCAGCACCTTGCATAATATTTTACATCAGAGTTTATCATGGTAAGTGTGTGGTTCTTTTTCATCTAATATACACTGTTGATTAAATGTTGTAAAACAAGCTGCTTTACACTCCTTCAAGATAAGCCTGAGGCTGCTCTCCACTGCCACCATTTTGAGAGTCAAAGGTTATCAAAGACCACTAAAACTGCCATAAGGGTTGCTTGGATTATTGCCAGGTGCATCACTCTGTTAAATGTGCACCATATACTAAGCCAGCCTCCTACAGGCGGTCAGATGTTCAAAATGATACATGCCAAGCAGTTGACTGCCCTCGAGTAATAGTAATCTTTCTAATGATTTGCTAAAATCCACTAGCTTATTGTCATTAGAAAGAAAGGATGGCAGTTGAAAAAGGTAGAAAAATATAGCAAGGATCACCATTCTTTTCAAATTAATACAGTTTGTCGGCGACAAAGATATTCTCCCAATTTCTATAGACCGCACATGAGAGCAGTTCAGCATCTAAACATGTCATCTGAGAGCAGGCAGCATTATAGTAATTTCTAAATACCCAGCCTGCTCCACACACTTGGTGTCCTCTCAAACCTTATCACAAGTTTTATCCAAGTAGAGCGTGGGTAGCAAGTCAGTCCCTAACTTTGACGCAACTGATTTTATAGCCACTGGTACCACACAGAGAGGTCTTCAGCAAAGACGGGAGTTATGCCATTTACAGGAGGACAGGAGAAAGGGATGCCAGCCTCTTCTGGGACGAGTGAATAAAGAGATTACATGAGGTAAGCATAACGTAGAGGCAACAAAGGGCAACTGTGGTGGGTGCCCCTCATGATCAAACCTCATTAAGGTACACCCAATGACAAAAACAATGGTCTTTAGGTGATAAAAAAATGTCTGTTTCTATTTAACAAAGCTTAAGAGAAGCAACAGCCTTTATGTCACTGCCCAGTGGGCACTTTACTGCACCGGATAATATGCTTTCTCTGCATTCAAAATATTTCCATGGAGCAGTGGGTCTCTGTTGTCCAGTGAGTCTAAGAGGCTGGTGCATTAATCTGAGAGTTGGTATCTCTACCCTACTGAGCCCATGCTGCTGAGGAGAGACCTTCACCCACAATTCCAAGGTCTAACTTTTAGTTAAGATGTTGCCATAAATCTGAGCACCACAATGAATGAAGTAATCAATTTAAAAGAGCTGTGTTCAATGGCACATGTTCCGATGAGGCATGACTCATAGAAACAATTGTTTTCCATAAAGAGTGAGTATGGACATCTAGTGTTTTCCCATAGAATTCACCTACCTAGCTCAGAAGCCTTTGCTTAAGAACATCTTGAATTGCAAATAGCACATTGTTAAAATAAATTGGGGCTAAGTGTTCCACTGACTGATACAGTGGTGCCAGCTTCATTAACAGACATCTCTCCAGAATCCATTTAAAAAGGATGTTGGAATCACTTCTGATGGCAATCCAGTACCTGGCTGGGAGCCACATATACCTTGCCAAACTCACAAATGCTGGTAATGGCCATATGAATGAAAAGTACTTGATGGACCAATTGAGCCTTAATAGGTGCTCTAACCTTTACTTATACTTAAAAAATAAAAGTATGTGAAGAGTTGTGATCTTGTGCCCAAATGCATGACCAATTTCTAAATGAGGCAATGTGTCCCTCTGACACACCTCACAGGCTCTCTTGACCTAATTTAGCCACTTAAGATAATGTTAACCGCCATATAGCTATCTTTAATGACCTACCTTCTCATTGTGACTGTTACAATAGTCAAACACCACAACATCCAACCAGATCATTCTCCCTCCTACCAGGATAACAACTCAAACATCAAATCAACCATCTCATAGCCAAAGCAAGTTAAGCAGACTCTCCCCACTCCAATACAAACAAAGAAGTGGAGAAAAGGCTTGGCAATAAATGAATATACATGTGTTTATACATCTCTATATATATCTACCTCATCACCATGAATAACAAATATTGTTTACTCCGCTACATATTGTGTGCTCCAATGATGAATGATCACTACAAAAGTAAAGTATTCAAGGTAATATGCACTACAAACAATATACAGCCATTTCTGGACGTTTTTAAGCAACAAACAAAAACATATTCGTCTATGATACACCATCATGAGTGAAGCTGGCTCTCACGAAAGAACTGTTGCTTGGATATGAATTTACTTTAACCCCTTCGGTGCTCATGACGAGCTCAGCTCGTCATGCTGCGCAGTGCTCGTGTGCGCATGACGAGCTGAGCTCGTCATGAACCCGCCCACTCAATGAAACGCCCCGCACAGGGCGAAAATCGGCCGCGCACCGAAGGGGTTAAATTAATGAAAAGACAAGAGGAGTTTGGCAAAACAGGAACAAGTTGGCTTAATTAAATGCTGTGGCCGGGAGAGGCTGGACAGAATGCGTCTGCTCCAAATCTCTTGATGTACAAACTTTTGGCCGTCAATTTATACAGTTCATGGGGTACAATAAAACAATTTTCTACATTCCAGAAAAGTACCTAGGTTGTAAATCAACAAACGCGGTTATCTGATAAGGACACAGATGGCTCTCGACCTCGGGGAGAGCTAGTGTGGGCCAGTGTGTATGTGTTCAGATAGCCAGCTTAAGAAGCGCATGATCACTACGTGTGGTGTGCCTGTTGTGTTCTGATTGGTTGAGTGTGGCTATCTACATGTGGTATCTAGCTCTGTGATATTTCTGGGAAACACGAGCCTTTGGCCAAACCGGTTTTATTGGAGCCAAATATCTTGGACATGTTTGTGGTGCAACTATCTATCTGTGGAATTAATCAGGGTTTTCGCTGGGTGTATCTTCGTCTTTGGTTTATGAGGAACCCCACCTGTGACCCGTTACTTGATAGGCGTAGGCATGGGTCGCAAGACCTGACTGACCACGTATCTCTGACTAGGGGTTGATGGAGAGGTCACCTTGGGTAAATCCGACAGCAAAGAAAAATGATATGGCAGCCACTGGTGTCATTTTCATCGACATTATCAACATGGGGCCTACAGTTGTCACCTTGTACATTGATATCGTTCATACTAGTTTTAACAAGGTTATGCTGTCTCTGGTCTGAACGTACATTGGCATTGTTCTTATTAACGAAAATAATACTATTGCACAAGCAAAGATTATGATGTACCTTGGTATTGTTATTGCTGATGTCATTGCTGCTGTGCAGGCACAAGGTACGGTATACATTCACATTGCATTGAGAGACATTGTGCAGGTACAAGCAGTGGCATATGTTCACATTGCATTTACAGATAATGCCGTTGTCGGGCCTACAGACATCATGACATTCATTGACATCCTAGTCACCCATTCCGACATCACCCCCTCTAGTTGCTTCATCAACTACTCTATCCTCCTTGTATGTCATGACAGTTATGTTGCTTGAAAGTGTAAGTGTGTGTGTCTTGGATGCTTTTTCCCTAGATAAGTGCATACTACCTAGCTTGCTGACTGCGTTTTTACAGCAAGAAACCCCTACTTGAAGGAAACCACATAACAGAAGTACAGCAATGAGAATTGGAGTGAAGGACATAAATAGTTTGGATACCCATAAGAGGATCCATGAAAAAATACTATGCAACCAGTCCTCCTCCGGGGCACATCCCTCCTTTTTCATGTTGGTTTGTAGACAATGCAGTTCTTGGATAGCATGGGCTAAGGTCCCAGTAAACAGGTCATTCCCGAGGATAAACGTACAACAGGAAGCGCCACTCTTGGCACACCCCACCATCTATAGTGGTCATCAAGTCCAACATATACCGATGTTGCATCACCATAAGGCGGATGGCTCGCAACTCTTCCTTGATAGCGTTAAGGCCAAGGTCAGTACTGTTTATGAGTGCCATCAATTCCCATCTGGTTATCTATAACCAGCAGGCGTTAGCTTTTGTTTGCATGGTGAAAAAGGGTATGTGACTGTGAACAGTGTAAATTCTTCTGGAATGTCCTTGTACTGAGCTCAGCCAAAAAACTTGGCAGTTCTTCTCCTTCGAGCCTGATGCAACAGAGTTGTTTTCTTCTGTAACGGATGTTGAGACAACTCAGACAGATCTTCTTCAGGGATAACCAGGATTGGGGTGTGTATGGTTACTAGGGTGCAGAGGCCAAGCCATTCGGGGACGAACTGGGTGTAGGCAAGGTCCCCACACTGCCAATATAGATCCATCAACGTAGAGATGTCGCATTATAGGTCAGATATATGCATTATCGTACTGCAATTCTGATTGCTGCCCAACTGTATGGTTCTGTTGCAGGGATTCTGCACAAACACAGAACTATGCACAGGATTATGGGACCTTAGTATATAGGAACTGGGTCTTCCTACCACCTTAGTACCCACGAACCCAGGACCGACTAGCTATAGTGTCTCACTTGCTCTCCTACTCACGGAGAAAAAAATGATTAGACACCCCAGAACACAAAACTCCCAGATCTCTCAGGAATCGCGGTAACAAGACTCACCCTTTTGCTCGCACTCTTGTACTCGTCCACAATAAGATCTGACAGAGACACAGGATAGTTTAAAATATTTATTTTAACTAACGTGCCCTAACATGCAGTATACGTGACACAACAAATAGGAAAATGCATAGTATGAATATAGTCAACATAGCAGCTAGTTCATAAAACATAAAGGGAGATGTCATCGTAAAAACACAATGGAGAAAAAACCATCGTGCCTAACCTCCCTCCCCTTGCTAAGAATAAGTATTATTATATAATAGAAGATCTCTCGGCTTTGTCTGCAGACCCCATACCTTAGCCTATAGATGGTAGATCTACATCCTAAGCGCTGTCTCGCTCTTCTCCCTGGAAAGGTCGCTCTCCAAGTGTCTCGCACCTATTCGTGTACCCCACTAAAAACCCAAGTATGCTGTCCAAACAACAGCTGTATCGGTATGTTTTGCCTATCAATCAATCAATCACGGCATTTATAGAGCGCGCTACTCACCCGGGAGGGTCTCAAGGCGCTGGGGGAGGGGGTAAGTTACTGCTCGAACAGCCAGGTCTTGAGCTGCTTCCTGAAGGCGAGATGGTCCTGGGTTCGCCGAAGGTGAGTGGGGAGGGAGTTCCAGGTCTTGGCCGCCAGGTAGGAGAAGGATCTTCCTCCGGCGGTGGTTCTGCGGATGCGTGGTACGGTGGCGAGGGCGTGGCTGGTTGATCGTAGCTGGCGTGTGGGCGTGTAGAAGGACATGCGGTCGTTGAGGTACTTTGGGCCCAGGTCGTGGAGGGCCTTGTGTGCGTGGGTGAGGAGTCTGAACGTGATTCTCTTGCTGACGGGGAGCCAGTGCAGGTCTTTCAGGTGTACGGTGATGTGGCTGTGTCGGGGGATGTCCAGGATGAGTCGTGCGGAGGCGTTCTGGATGCGCTGGAGTCTCTTTTGAAGTTTGGCTGTGGTTCCGGCGTAGAGGGTGTTCCCATAGTCCAGTCGGCTGGTGACGAGTGCCTGGGTGACGGTCTTCCTGGTTTCAGTGGGGATCCATCTGAAGATCTTGCGGAGCATGCGCAGGGTGTTGAAGCATGAAGATGAGACGGCGTTGACTTGTTTGGTCATTGATAGGGAGGAGTCCAGGATGAAGCCCAGGTTGCGTGCGTGGTCCGTTGGCTTGGGTGCGGTGCCCAGGGCCGGGGGCCACCAGGAGTCGTCCCAGGCGGAGGGTGATGAGCCCAGGATGAGGACTTCCGTCTTGTCTGAGTTCAGTTTAAGGCGGCTGTTCCTCATCCAGTCGGCGACGCCTCTCATCCCGTCGTGCAGGTTGGCTCTGGCGGTAGTGGGGTCGTTGGTGAGGGAGAGGATCAGCTGGGTGTCGTCGGCGTAGGAGATGATGTTGAGGTTGTGTCGGCGTGCGATGGCTGCGAGGGGGCTCATGTAGACGTTGAAGAGGGTCGGGCTGAGTGAGGATCCTTGTGGAACGCCGCAGATGACTTCGGTGGCTTCGGATCTGAACGGGGAGAGGCGGACTCTCTGGGTTCTTCCGGCGAGGAACGAGATGATCCATTCCAGTGCTTTCTCTCGGATTCCGATGTTGCTGAGGCGCTTCACTAGGGTGCGGTGGCAGACGGTGTCGAACGCCGCGGAGAGGTCCAGGAGGATGAGGGCAGCTGTTTCCCGTTGTCGGTTAGGGTTCTGATGTCGTCGGTGGCTGCGATAAGGGCGGTCTCGGTGCTGTGGTTGGCCCGAAACCCGGACTGCGAGGGGTCGAGGGATCCATTCGTCTCGAGGAAGGCGGCAAGCTGTCTGTTGACGGTCTTCTCGATGACTTTGGCCGGAAACGGAAGGAGCGAGATGGGGCGGTAGTTCTTGAGGTCGGTGGGGTCCGCCGTTGGTTTCTTCAGGAGGGCGGTAAGCTCGGCGTGCTTCCAGCTCTCCGGGAAGGTGGCGGTGCGGAAGGAGGAGTTGATGATGTCCCGGAGATGGGGTGCGATGGTGGCGTCGGCTTTGTTGAAGACGTGGTGTGGGCAGGGGTCGGTTGGTGATCCGGAGTGGATGGAGTTCATCGTGCGGGTGGTGTCTTCGGTGTTGATCGGGGTCCAGTTGCAGAGGGTGGTGGTGGCGGGCATTGGTTCGGCGGTAGGGTGCGTTGTTTGTGCGTTGAAGCTGTTGTGTATGTCGGTGATCTTGCGGTGGAAGAACGCGGAGAGTGAGTTGCAGAGGTCTTGCGAGGGGGTGATGTCGTTGTTTCCGGCGCTGGGGTTGGAGAACTCTTTGACGATGCTGAAAAGTTCCTTGCTGTCATGGGCGTTGTTGTCCAGTCGTTCTTTGAGTGCCGACTTCTTGGTGGCACGGATCAGCTGGTGGTGTTTGCGGGTGGCGTGCTTGAGGGCGGTCCTGTTGTCTGTGGTCTGGTCGAGTCGCCAGGTTTTCTCGAGAGTGCGGCAGTTCTTCTTGGATTCCTTGAGTTCGTTGGTGAACCAAGGGGTTTTCTTGCTTCCGGGTCTGCTGGGAGGGTTTTTAGTGGTGCGAGGTCGTCGGCGCAGGCGGTCAGCCACTTGGCGAGGTTGCTGGCTGCTTCGTTTGGGTCCGTTGTGTCGGTGGGTGTGTTCTGGCTGAGGGAGGCGGTTAGCTGCTCGGCGGTGATCTTGCTCCAGCTCCGGCGGGGAGCCTGTTGCGGGTGGTGGTGGGTCGCAGTCTTTCTGAAGCTGAAGTGGACGCAGCTGTGGTCGGTCCAGTGGAGTCCGGTGGCGTGGCTGAAGGAGATGTGCTAAGGTCTGGCCAGAACAAAATAACAAGGGGCATTGTTGTTCGACCTTGCACATAATGTTCAGTCAACATCCCAGGAACATGCAGAGAGTGAACACAGCGATGAGTTCTCATGTAAAAGCAGTCATTGAAAGTATTGCAAAAATAAAGCTATGTAGTAACGTGCGCAAAAGCAGCAGGCAAGCTGTAGCGTGCTCATGCTAAGTTAATGAAAAACGACACTGTCCCCATGGGCCACGTGACACCCTCTTCTTGGCCAGGGCGTTAGCTCCATGCGAAAAACAACAATCCAAGGTAAGCAGAGACAAAGCGTCTTAGGTGTAGTCCAATTGGTGAAATTATTATGTTTTTTTCATGCATAGCAAGGTTATAACGGTTTCAAATTATTTTGCCGATTGGGTGCTCCACAATGCTATCCATACACGGTTAGTCGTCAGAGACAAAAATGTTGAGGGAAAAAAGTAATGCCAAGAATTCCAGAATGTTGTCTGTCCCTTCCATTGTAAAAAGGTATGCCATCCAGTTGAGTAGGTCGAATGAGCACACATGCTCCTCATATCCCGAAGCCGTTAGGAGCATCTCATGGCAACCTGTGTTAACCTCGATGAAAATGCGGTCTATGAGGCGCTGCGACAGAGCACAGGTACTCAAGTCTGCCGTTGGCCCAAGTAGGGGATCGCACACCAAACGCCTACCCCTGGCACATACCTGGTCATGGGCCTGTGGTATTGGACAGGAAGACATCCATGGCCCATTGAAAAGGGCACTGGAGGCAGTGGAACACAGGTTGCACGCAGGTGAAGTAGGCATAACGGAAGGTCAGCCAGTAGTCCATGGCAAAAGACACCACTGGCATGGAACCAAAAAGCTGCCACATCCATTCACGGTACAGTTGCAACTGGACCAGGTTTGGCAGCTCCACAGATCGAGCATCCATTGATGTTTTTTTTATGAATGGAGTATACGACAATAAAGGAAAAGAAAAACATATGGACCGTATATACACTGTATTTACACAGAAGTGTTACAAATGATTGTGAAATTTTGATGTTTTTTCTTATTTACTTGTTTTGACGCTCTGTGGTGCAGCTCCGATTGTGCTTTGTTGTAGCTGAAAGGTAACGACCATAATTCGTGAATATAATTATTGCCGAGGGGTTCATATCTACCAATCGGGTAGTGTTTCATGCAAGCGGTGAACTGAAAAAGGGAGATCGGCAATGAAATAACCCCATGTATTAACCACACAGCTGAATCAGTCTCGGCCACCGAAAACGGTAACTGTTCTAATTGTACAATATGTAACAATGTGTATGTGGCATCTTTCATTGACATTAATTTTTATCTGTCAAATTAAATGGCAAAAATAGTGCAGAAGAATTCAAATAATCCCATGGTACTTTTCCATTTTTGAGCGTTTGCAATGTCCAAGCAAACTGCATTACAGAACGTAACTGATTTTGACCATGATACAAAACAGACACTTCATGTTGTACAATGTCAATGACAGAAGAACAAGTTACTTACCTTCGGTAACGATAAATCAGTAAGAGACATATGTTAGTTATAGATTCCTTACCTTAGAATTACCCCCAGGCGTCAGACTGGATCCAGAGAATTTTTTCTCAGCAGTACCCCTGTGCGTTGGTAGGTGGCGTCGGTCGACTCTGCGTTCGTCGCTGGCGTCGTGATCGCCGGGATGATGTCGTGGTATCTACTTAGACGCTGCCCCTGCGTGCGGATGTCAGTTCTTTGACACAACATTCCACGCCAGAAGCGCAGAGCCATGCAAGACACTGACCACTGGTGCACAAAACTAGAGCCCTGAAAGGGAATCCCTTACTCTAGAAGTCAGTTTGCAGAACAGGGAGGATGGGTGGGGCGGTAAGGAATCGATAACTAATAAATGTCTCTTGCAGATATATCGTTACCAAAGGTAAGTAACTTGTTCATCTGTAAGAGACTATTAGTTATAGATTCCTTACCTAAGAATAGATACCCCAGCAATACCAACCCCGGAGGTGGGTCTGCAAACTAAGTTCACACCAGAAAGTCCTGGAGAACTGAGCGGCCAAAGAAGCCGTCTCTCCGGACTTGACTATCCAGGCAGTAATGTTTAGTGAACGTGTGCAGTGATGCCCACGTGGCTGCCTGGCAGATGTCACCGAGGGGGACTTCATGTCCCAAAGCAGTAGTGGCTGCCGTCGCCCTGATGGAATGGGCGCGCAGTCCCACCGGAGGCTCCATTTTCGCTAAGGAATAACAGATCTTAATGCAAAGGACGACCCATCAAGAGATGCCCAACCTTTCTTGGCGCCCTCATAGTAAACAAAGTGTTGATCGTCCACCCGGAATTGTATTGTGCATCCAGATAAATTGATAAAGCACGTTTTGGATCCAGACAGTGGAGTCTTTCCTCCTCCTTGGAAGAATGCGGGGTTGGAAGAAGGTGGGCAAAGTGATGGTCTGTCCTATGTGGAAAGAGGTAACCACTTTGGGTATAAAAGAAGGCCTAGTTCGAAGGACAACCTTGTCCGAATGGACAGCAAGGAAAGGAGGTTTCGAAGATAGAGCCTGCAGCTCACTCACCCTGCGAGCAGGTGATGGCAACCAGAAAAGCAGTTTTTAAAGTCAAGAGTCTGAGAGGACAATCATGTAGTGGCTCGAAGGGAGCGCACATAAGGTAAGTTAAGACCAGATTCAAGTCCCACTTGGGCATTAAGAAAGGAATAGGAGGAAAGAGGTGAGTAATGCCCTTAAGAAATCTCTTTACAATAGGGGACTTGAAAAGAGAAGGCTGATCAGGAAGGCAAAGAAAGATAGCCTTTAAGGGTGCCCAGAGCAGAGCCCTGCTGGGCCAAAGAAAGGGTGAATAGGATAACCTCAGAAAGAGAGGCAGAAAGGGTATCCACAGCCTTTGCTGCGCACCATGCCACAAATGTGTTCCTTCTACAGGCGTAAACTGTCTTAGTAGAGGGACGTCTGGCTGCCAAGGAATCACTGACTAAATATCGAAGGTCACAATATCGACCTACAAAAATATCGCAGCAAAAATATCGAAGAAAAGAATATCGACATCCTATCTACATTAAGGTAAGTACAAAAATATCGTTGTTAAAAATATCGATGTCAAAAATATCGTTGTTAAAAATATCGTTTTTAATTTAAGTTAAAAAAATATTGTAAAATAAAGTAAATACATATAATTAAAAGAAACAGTTAAAAATATTTTAAAATGCTTAAAAATTATAAGTAATATATACATAATTTGAAAATACATTAAACATATACATATAATATATATATATACTTATTAATATGTTTTAATATTTATTTTAATAACTTATAAATTGTTTAATTTATTTTTTATAAATTATAAATACATCTATACAGATAAAACAATATAAATAAAAATTAAATAAATATATGTAACAAATTTAAAAAAATTCAAATTATTTTAAATCTTTTTAAAAATAATTATACAGTACATTAGCTAAAAAAATACAAAATATTAGATAGCGGAGGAAATCAAATTACTATTCCCACTCAGTGAGTGCAACAGTAGGGAAAGTGTTGGATAGCGTAGGGGTAAAATTACTATTCCCACTCCAGTGAGTGCCACAGTAGGGAAAGTGTTGGATAGCGTAGGGGTAAAAATTACTATTCCCACTCCAGTGAGTGCAACAGTAGGGATAGTGTTGGATAGCGGGGGGGTAGGGGTAAAAATTACTATTCCCACTCCAGTGAGTGCAACAGTAGGGAAAATTGTTGGATAGCGTAGGGGTAAAAATTACTATTCCCACTCCAGTGAGTGCCACAGTAGGGAAAGTGTTGGATAGCGTAGGGGTAAAAATTACTATTCCCACTCCAGTGAGTGCAACAGTAGGGAAAGTGTTGGAAAGTGTAGGGGTTCAAATTACTATTCCCACTCCAGTGAGTGCAACAGTAAGGAAAGTGTTGGATAGCGTAGGGGTTAAAATTACTATTTCCACTCCAGTGAGTGCAACAGTAGGGAAAAGTGTTGGATAGCGTAGGGGTAAAAATTACTATTCCCACTCCAGTGAGTGCAACAGTAGGGAAAGTGTTGGATAGCGGAGGGGTAACAATTACTATTCCCACTCCAGTGAGTGCAACAGTAGGGAAAGTGTTGGATAGCGGGGGGGATAAAATTACTATTCCCACTCCAGTGAGTGCAACAGCAGGGAAAGTGTTGGATAGCGTAGGGGTAAAAATTACTATTCCCACTCCAGTGAGTGCAACAGTAGGGAAAGTGTTGGATAGCGTAGGGGTTAAAATTACTATTCCCACTCCAGTGAGTGCAACAGTAGGGAAAGTGTTGGATAGCGTATGGGTAAAAATTACTATTCCCACTCCAGTGAGTACAACAGTAGGGAAAGTGTTGGATAGCGTAGGGGTAAAAATTACTATTCCCACTCCAGTGAGTGCAACAGTAGGGAAAGTGTTGGATAGCGGGGGTAAAAAATACTATTCCCACTCCAGTGAGTGCAACAGTAAGGAAAGTGTTGGATAGCGTAGGGGTAACAATTACTATTCCCACTCCAGTGAGTGCAACAGTAGGGATAGTGTTGGATAGCGGGGGGTAGGGGTAAAAATTACTATTCCCACTCCAGTGAGTGGAACAGTAGGGAAAGTGTTGGATAGCGTAGGGGTAAAAATTACTATTCCCACTCCAGTGAGTGCAACAGTAGGGAAAGTGTTGGATAGCGTAGGGGTAAACATTACTATTCCCACACCAGTGAGTGCAACAGTAGGGAAAATGTAGGATCGCATAGGGGTTAAATTAACATACTTCTAAATTAATTTTTTTCAAATAAATAACATATTAATAATTATTTAACCAAATAATTATTAATAAATACCTATTAAATTAATATTTACTTAAATAACATTAAATTACTTCCCACCCTATTCCCCTATAAACACACAACGCGCATAAAAAAATAACAATTAATTTAATTACCAATTAATCAATTAATAAAAATTAATTACCAATTAATAATTAATAAATTAATAATCAATAACAATAAATATACACATATTAACTAATTAATTATATTTAAATTACTTCCCACCCTATTCCCCTATAAACCCACAACCCGCTACACATTAAAAATAACATAATTAATTTAATTACCAATTAATCAATAAATTAAAATTAATTACCAATTAATAATTAATTTACAATAAATTAATTAACAATAACAAATAAAAATTAATAATAAATTAATTATAACAAATATAATTATAAATTAACCAATTAATATACATTAATTACCAATTAATTAACAATAAATAAACAATCAAACAATAAATAAAAACATATTAATTATAATTAAATTACTTCCCACCCTATTCCCCTATAAACTCACAACCCGCTACACATTAAAAATAACAATTAATTTAATTACCAATTAATCAATGAATTACAATTAATTACCAATTAATAATTAACTTACAATAAATTAATTAACAATAAATAAAAATTAATTATAAATTAATTATAAATACAATTATAAATTAACCAATTAATTACCAATTAATAATTAACAATAAATTAACAATGAATAACAATAAATAAAAACATTAATTAATTATAATTAAATTACTTCCCACCCTATTCCCCTATAAACCCACAACCCGCTCTGATACGAAAACGCAAAATTTCCTTTAAAAAAAAATTACTATTTTCTAAACATTTAATACATATATTTAAAAATAATGAAAAAACTTTTTAAAAAAATGTTAAAGATACATATAAAATACATAACACTAAAAAAATAAATCGATATTATTAACAACTATATTTTTGCTAACGATAATAATGACTTCGATATTACTTACTTCGATATAAAAAAATAAAAAAAATCGATATTACTTACCTTAAAGTTGATATTCTGGTCAACGATATTCTTGACTTCGATATTTTGTCCCTACGATATTAAAAACTCGATATTAGTGTAGGTCGATATTTAAAATTCGATATTTTGACTGCCCACCGCTGCCAAGATGACATTACAGACTTCGGGAGGAAGGTCGAAAGCTGTCAACTGTCGCCGCTCAATCTCCATGCAAGGAGGTGGAGGCTGGACAGGTTCGGGTGGAGGACCGTCCCCTGCTGCTGCAACAGAAGATCCTCCCGAAGAGGCAGTCTGATCGGAGGATCTATGGCCTTGTTCAAGAGCTCGGGATACCACACTCTTCATGCCCAGTCAGGAGCCACAAGAATGACTTGGGCCCGGTAGCGCTTGATCTTCTTCAGCACTCTGGGCAGAAGTGGTACAGGCAGAAAGGCGTATAGAAGACCGCAATTCCACTCGTAAAAAAAAGCGTCGCCGAGTGAGTGCTGCCTTGGAAATTCCAATGCGCAGAACTGCTGACATTGCGCGTTCTCTTCGGTGGCGAACAGATCTAACCAATGCTCTCCCCACTGCTGAAAGAGACCTTGCACCACCTCCGAGTGAAGACGCCACTCGTGATCCATCATGCACCGGAGGCTGAGTTCGTCCACCCTGGTGTTCAGGGAACCTGCCAGGTATTGAACCACCAGGGACATGCCCTGATGTTCCAGCCAATTCCAAAGGCGAAGAGCCTCTTGACACAGAGTACACGACCCCACCCCGCCCTGTTTGTTGCAGTACCACATGGCAGTGGTGTTATTCGTGAACACCTGCACTACCCTTCCTTTGACAGAAGGAAGGAATGCCTTCAGTGCCAGACGAATCACCCGGAGCTCCAGAAGATTGATGTGGAGCCTGGACTCTGCCAGAGACCAGAGACCTCTGATCTCCGCCTCTCCCATGTGGCCGCCCCATCCCAGGAGTGACGCATCTGTCACCACTGTGAACTCTGGTTGGGGAAGGGAGAGGGTTCTGCCGTTGACCCAATCCTGGTCCGTTAGCCAACACTGCAATTGGTAAGCAGTGCCCTCCGAGATCTGGACGCAATCGGACAGAATCCCCTGATGCTGCACCCACAGGAACTTCAGGTCCCACTGCAGAGCCCGCATATGCCACCTGGCATGATCCACCAGCAGGATGCAGGAGGCCATGAGGCCCAGCAGCCTCAGGGTCATTCTCACCGAAATCCGGGATAGAGGCTGAAACATCGGTATCATAGCCCGAATATCCTTAACTCACTGCTCGGGAGGATAATCCCGAAACTGTGCTGTATCCAGAACTGCTCCAATGAAAAGGAGCTTCTGAGAGGGAATAAGGTGCGACTTCGGCACGTTGATCGTGAACCCCAGCTAGTGCAGGAGGTCCGCCGTAGTCTGGAGATGGGAGACAACAGCCTGGGGCGAGCTCGCCTTCAACAGCCAGTCGTCGAGATAAGGGAAGATTAGAACCCCTGATCTGCGCAGATGAGCTGCAACCACCGCCATCACTTTCGTGAACACCTGAGGGGCGCTGGTAATGCCAAAGGGGCCCACGGTAAACTGAAAATGCTCGTGGCCTACCGTGAACCGTAGGTAACGCCTGTGGGCTGGCAGGACGGGGCTGTGGAAGTAAGCGTCCTGCAAGTCCAATGCCACCATCCAGTCTCCAGGTTCGAGGGCTAATGTCAACATTTTGAACTTCTCCTTCTGTAGGAAGCAGTTGACGTCCCTGAGATCCAAAATAGGGCGCATGCCTTTGTCCTTCTTGTGTACCAGGCAGTAGTGGGAATAACAGCCACAACTGACTTCTGGCACAGGGACTCGCTCGATAGCTCCCTTGTCCAAGAGAGCCGTAACTTCCTGACGGAGAAGGGCCAAGTGATCCTCCGACATGCAATGGAGTGTTGGTGGCATGGTGAGAGGGGTAGTCTCGAAGGGGAGGGAGTAGCCCCTTCAGACTATCTGCAAAACCCACCTGTCCGACGTGATGTTGTGCCAGTGGGGGAGGCGATGGCGGATCCTGCAACCCACTGGCAACTGGTGGCCCTGAAAAGTCGGACAAGGAAGGTTTGGAGGAAGCTGCAGGGGGGGGGCCATTGGTGGACCGGACCCACAACGCTGGGTCCCACGTCCCCGGCCATGCAGAGGCTGGGTGGCTTGTGCGTCTCGTGGCTCTGGGTGGAACGTGGTGAGGAGCGCCTTCCGTGGCCGCGAAAGGCAGACTGCATGGGGTGAGAAGTTGCTGCGAGGTCCAAGGACCTGGCCATAGCCTTAGCGCCCTTTAAGCGCTCGAGCGCGTTGTCCGCCTTGTCACCAAACAGGCGACAGTCATTAAAGGGCATGTCCAAAAGGGTAGATAGGACATTTCCAGAGAAGCCAGAGGCTCTCAGACAGGCGTATCACCTCAGGGCTACCGACGTGGAAATCGTCCTACCCAGCGAGCCGGTGGTATCCAGCCCACACCGGATGGTGAACTTTGCTACATCTCGACCCTCAGCAACAGCGCGGGCGAGCACGGCCCGGGCCTCCTCCGGGCACTGTGGCAGCACTTGCGCAACCGTGTCCCACACCGA
Organism: Calotriton arnoldi; assembly: GCA_963921515.1. Lineage (NCBI taxonomy): Eukaryota > Metazoa > Chordata > Amphibia > Caudata > Salamandridae > Calotriton > Calotriton arnoldi. The sequence continues at coordinate 1,482,586 of CAWUFW010001657.1, forward strand.
ATGTGTGTAACAGCCCAAGAGACATGCAGCGTTTACCGACCGCAGTCCTGAGCAGGCAGAAGAAAACATCTTCTTCCCAAGATGGTCCAGCTTCTTGGATTCCCTATCTTGAGGAGCTGTAGGGAAAGCGCTTACTTTCGAGGATGAGGCTTGGACCACCAAGCTCTCGGGGGTAGGGTGTTGGGAGAGGAAAAGTGGGTCGCCCAGGGCTGGGTGGTGGCATCGGGCAATCATCCTAGCCACAGGAGCCCCTGTGCTGGGCTTGGACCAGAAGCCCAGAAGGACGTCAGTGAGGGCATCATTGAAAGGCAGCAAGGGCTCCAAAAAGGCTGCTGCTGGCTGAAGCACCTCAGTCAGGTGGTTAGTCCTGACCGCCACCGTAGGAAGCTCAAGGCCCAAGGCCTCAGCCACCCTACCCAACACCACAGCGTAGGAGGCTCCCTCCTCCGTAGCCATGGTAGGGGGAGAAAGCATACCAAGGTCTGGGGAGGTATCCAGACCACTGGCATCACCCAACTCTTCTCTACATTCCAGCTCTTCAAGCCGGTCTGCCAGAGGGTCAACAGACCCCTCCCAGTCCTCCTCACCCTCCTCTGGCTGCCATTCAGGGCGATAAGGAACGCCAGGGAAGAACAGTGGTACAAAAGTACTGGTCAGCACCAGTACAGACGTCGGTCGACGCCGGTCCGGCTCCGTGTCCAAGTCGGAAGGGAAGCCGGGGTCGACGCCGGCCGGGGGCGCGATCGGTGGCGGCGGAGGCATTGTCAGAAGGTACCGTGAGGTCGACCGGCACCGATCCGGATCCAGGCCTGGATCCTTGGGGGCCCTGCGGCGCCGAGGCCGGAGCCGCCGGCAACGAAGGCCTAGAGCCCCCAGCCGAGTCCCCGGGGCCCGAAGGGGTGTTGGCGGAGTCGGGCTGCCCAAAGATGGAATGGAGGGCTCCATAAAATGCACAAAGCCGGGCAGGGGACTCACCGTCTCCCGGAAAGGGAGGGAAGCAAGCCCGTCCCAGCAGGTTCCGAGGGCGGAGCCGGGGAATGACCCTCCGTGTCCCGCGTCGCGTTGGCCGACGGACGGGGAGAAGGCGAAGATCGACAATGCTTCTTCGCCTTCTACTTGTGCTTCGACTTACCCGAAGACTTCGATGACGAATGGTGGTGGTGGCTCCACGACCTGTCCATCGACCTCCCCCTCGACCGGGACCTCGAACGGCGTGGAGCTGACTGCCGGGCCTCCAAAAGCTTTCGGGACCACTCCTGCAAAGACTTAGGATTCAGAGCCCGGCAGTCGGAGCATGACTTCAGGTCATGGTCGCGCTCCAGGCACCAAAGGCACACGAGGTGCGGGTCGGTGACCGACATCAGCTTGTGACAGGAGTCACAAGGCTTGAAACCGGGTTGACTACTTGACATCCCTCGTGCACCAAGAGTCGTAAAGACTTCAAAAAAGAGGTCGACAAAAGTCGAAAAAGGTTAGTCAACAAGTGACTAAGGGTACCGCTCTCTCCAGATCTGCGCTAGCTGGCACGGAAAAGAAAGAACTGATGTCAGCGCGCAGGGGCGGTGTCTAAGTAGATACCGCGACGTCATCCCGGTGATCACGACGCCGATGACGAACGCAGAGTCGACCAACGCCATCTACCAACGCGCAGGGGTACTTCTGATAAAAAAAATTCCGGTTCCAGTATGACGCCTGAGGGTAATTCTAAGGAAAGGAATCTATAACTAATAGTTTCTTTCAGATGATACAATATTATCTAAAGTATATATACGGGAAGACAGTGTATTAATGCTATTATTGACAACTGCAAGAAGTTTTTCTAAATTAGACTGATCAATTTGGCGCAGACGCACCGCAGTCTCCATCTGCGACAGTTTCCAAAATTCATTATAAGCTGAGTAAATAAAACCTTTTGTACGAGGGGATTTTGGACCTAAAAGAAAATCAGCCAAATCGATGTCACTGGACAAATGAGAAAGGTGTTGTTTCACAGACGACAGTGTTTAATGTTCCAACGATTGCCAACATAATTTACCCACTGAAAATGTGGTAACTGTATGCGAATGTGGGAAGCGTGGGTCAGGTCTACTTTGTATAAACCCTTTAGTAGTATTCAAAAATCGTAATTGACATGCATTTGAAGTTGGCAGCCACACTTACCATCCCAAGGGGTCAACATTGGAACATTGGAAAAGTTAAGTTTACCATTTTGAAATAAGACAGCTAAGTCTTCAATATTAGGATGGAGGGAATATTTAGATTTTTGGCCGTGGCTAAACCAAAACAAGTAGTCTGTTGTACCGTGTCATTTAAAATTAAAATTTGAGACGGTATTAGACATGCGCGATGCAAAGCCTCAGTGCCTTGCACTTGCCAATCTTTAGTACCCCAAATGGATTTTAAATCAATTGTGTCCTTCCAATGCTCATAACCCTTCACGGACAAATCATTCCTGAAGGACATGGAGTAAACCAATTTAGTGTGTGTTAACATAAATTTAGACTGTGGAGGCATCTAAATTTATAAAAATAGGACTGTGGGTCAGACAGATTGTAACCAGAAAAATACAGAAATTTACTTTGTTGGGTCTTCGAACTGCCCTGTAACGGTGTAGGACAATGCTCCCATTGGGTATAATTAAAAATGGGTCTTTGAGTTTTAGTTTTGTGTAAAAAATGATGGCCATAATGTTGTAGCAGAAAAAATCTGCGTAATTAGCCCAATTTAAATACAAATCTTCAGTGTCAAAAGCAGCGTAATATTTTAAATCAGAGAATAATGAATGAACGGCAAAACCATATCCCCTAAGAAACGCGGAACACGTATGGAATGTTCAAAAGTTTGGTCGGGCCATGGATATCGTATGATACTTTATTCCAGACAATGCCATCAACAACAGGGAACGCTGATATATTGACAAGGGCTTGGTCTCTTTTCATTATATGGGACAACGTGTGAGGGGCCAGAACTCCATCAACAAAGTTCACAGCGGAGCGTTCAGGTAAATAATGGCCATTAATGAGTAGGAAAAATACAGTCACAAATCCGATCCACATGAAGAGGAATATCATCGTAAGCACCATCCAGATATATGTCCAGGGCGGGACCAAGTAAGTCTTTTTGAACCAGGAGATGAAAACACTGCCACGGGTAGAGGTCTCTGGCACAGAAGATGATGAGGACGATGTGGCAGAGGAAAAGCTATTACGATCCATATAATAACCGTTGGACCCGAGCTGAAACAACGGGGGATGATCTACATCGGATGTTGCAGGTATGGTACTCTCAGGAATGTCAATGATGACTACAACTGGAGGAGAATCATACTCAATATCCGCAAAAGTGGATGTAGTAGGAAAAACAGGCAATAGATCAATTGAAGATTCCATCTCCCCCTCGGTTTGCTGGGGAGTAGTCGAAGAAACAGAAATCATCGGATTCAATTAAATTTCTCGACGTGGAATGCTTGGAGGCATACTATTCAGTATCGGCCATATGGTGTAGCTTGACATGTTCGATAGAAATGGAACGATCCTCTTTATGACCAGGTAAAGGAGGCAGGATCACAGTACGGATGCCTTTCAAACCAAGGACTCTGAACGGTGCACTGTAGGATGGACCAAATCTTTTTTGTTCTCCACCTTTTCTCGTATCAGATCTCCAACTTTTGGAAGCCAGTCAGAAACAGGAATCAGCACCACTGGATCCGCGTAAGAGGGCAACTGGGCTCTTGCTTGTGAGTCACAAGCTTTTTGTAGATCCTGTAACATAGCAGAATGATTATCTACATCAAAGGTTGCGGCAGCTGCCACAACGTCTAGTCCATAAAGGTCTGGCACAAACATTTGAATGCCAAAGAGCATTTCGTATGGGGTCCGCCCACCCAGAGACCTTCTTGAGATTATTTAGTGCACGTTGGACTCCATACAAATGAGTCAGCAAACCCCTGCCAGTACCTAAGACCCTAGCTGTTAAAGATTGCTTTAAGTCATGCCCCAGAGACTTCATCGGATCCCGGTAAGCCTTAGAGGCAAAATCAGGATCTTGGTCAGAATGGAAGGTGCCACAGGCAAACGTCCCGACAAAGACACGCAAATCCTTAATAACAGTTTGAGCATCAGCACTACGTTGTGGCCAAACCCAAAGGAATCTTGTGCACGAATCCACTGCAACCAATATATGTTTGAAAGCAGTGTGATGTCAAAGGACCGCAGCGGTCAAAATAAATGCAGCCAAATGGCTGATTAGAGATGTAAAGCTGAGTGTGTGGTGGACGTGCAACAGTAGAAGGCTTAATTTGTTGACAAATGTCACAAGAAAGTACATATTTACGGGCCTGTTGATACAAACCACGCCACCAGAAACGTTGCTGTAAAAGAGACACTGTCGCTGACACTCCGGCATGCGCAGAAGCTGCGCCTTCATGAGTGGCAATAATCAACTAAAGTCTGCGGTCCTCATTGGGAATCAGCCGATCCCCAACGGACGGGATAGTTGCAAATGGGACTTGATCAGACGACAAGTTGTATGTGTAACGTGAAGGGAAACCCTGGGGATACTCAGTTCCCTCCTTTGTAGCTGCAAAAGCTGCTAGAATATCATCATCAATTTTAGTCAAGGACCTACTGACAGCTGCTACTGAACAAGTGGCTACAGCAGATTTGGCTGCCTCATCAGCCAGTGAATTACGAACAGCGTGTGCTCCTACACGTTGATGGTCCAAAGTATGGATAACATGTGGGAGTGGCAAGCACTTTATGCTTAATTGCGCTACCTTTAGAATCCCGAAAGTCATTTTGTGTCCAGAAGAACAAGTTGTCATTGAAGGATTGTACACAGTAAAATAAATCACACACTATAAGCGTAGGAACATCTGGATCAGCAAATTCAAGAGCCAAAACCAAAGCACATAGCTCCGCCAATTGAGACGTGCAGTCACCAAGAGACTGTGTGTGTACCAAGGAGGATTTAAAATCACCGTTGACAATCTCACCTGCCACAATTGCGCAGGCTGCGGAATAAGCATGTTTAGAACCTATGGCGGGCTGCGCAGATCCATCAGTTTAAATAATGCATTTGTACTGATCAAGAGGAAGCAATGGCAGAGGAGGCGTGTGAACTTGTTCATATTGTAAAAACTCCTGTGTCTGCAAAGACGGGTCAAAGATAAAGTTGACATCAGCCGACATCAAAGAACTAGCCCATTGTATCCAACCTGGAAGCAAGGCTTTAGTATTTGGAACACTAGCCTCTCTAACTGCTTCCAAAGCTGGTACAGGCAAGACCATTTAGATGCATTTTCCCTGAGCCAGAGGGTGTTCCTTCAGAATCGCCATCTGGACAGCGGTCAAAAATGTTTCTGTAGAAGAGAAACGCATCTCTGCCGAAGTGTACAAATGCGATTTATATGCAATGGGGACCGTGTCCCATTCATTGAACGTCAAGTTTTTAAAGAGTAGATGGAGGTTGCAATTGAGCACATTTCTCCAGAAAGTGGGGGGCCAACCCCCTACCTTCATTGGTGAGTTCCTAACCCAGAAAAAGAACTGCCAAATAGGCAATATGCGACTTGGCAAAAATGAATTTGTAACCCAAGTCAGCAAAAGACATTATGATGCGTCCACACGCACAAGATTCGGTATCAATTCATCATTTGTCAAATAAATGTCATCGACGTATGAGAAAGCGTCAGGGTCAATTTCATGTAAAACAGACACTATGCGTGCCGCAATTTTTATCCCATAGGCAAGTGCGTATACCTTTTATGATTTCCAAGGGCGCTGAAGGCTGTCAAGAGCCAAATTGTGACTATAAAAACCATTGGAGATATCAAGAGTCGTTTTATATTTTTTACGAACAATGGTATCGACTAACGCAGAGCTGTGGGAGTTCTGTACCGCAAAGGTACGAACATGACTGTTCAAATGACGGTAATCCAAAACAATACGATATGAATCGTTCGTTTTAAATATCGGAAAAAGAGGTTTATTCATTGAAGAAACACAGGGTTCAATTACACCCTGATATGCCAATTGGGCCAAGATTTCACTTACGCTTAATTGGATATTGTGGTTGGGGTTGTGGCATTGATCGCAAAGGTATTTCATGTGCCGGCGAACCCTTATCCCAACCCACTTGGTTACGATACACAGCCGGGGCAAGCACTAGCACCCACTCTGACGCGCAAGCTAGTTCAGCCTCCTCCGAGACATAACGCGAAAAACTAGGGAGGATAACATCCTCCCCTTTAGAGGAAGCCAGAACAAACGGGGGAGGCCAATCAACCTCCGCCTACAAAATATCATAGGAAGAAGTAAGGTTGTCCCAAAAGACCGCCTTGATTGTGCGTTTAATATGACCTTCAATTTGGAGGCCTATCTCATAAAGCCTATCCGGGGGTGCAACTCGTGTATCAGCTGTTTCCACTGTACTGAATGTGTCAGTTGCTTTCGCCTCTAGATACTGGTGGAGTGCCCCCTGCACTATGGTAACTTCTGTCACACTGTCGAGGAGTGTTACCGCCCATCTCCAATCTAGGAGCAGGGTTCTCACGGTCTGAGGCATACTTTGCAGTCAAAGCAGCAACTTTTTTCTTCTGAAACCGGGCACGATATTGAGGTGGTCCCTCCTGTTTGGCTTTTACATCAAACTGGCGCTGCGGGTCACGTCGTGGTTGCGCAGACTCGCCGTCTCTGCGATCCTGTCGTCCTCCCCCGCCGAACTGTTGATCCGACGATTCCTGAAAGGAACGAGGATCAGGAACCTGAAACCTCTCGGGGATTTAATTTTAGAGCGGTCACACAAATCATATCTACGGTCAGAAGCGTCCCATGGTGGCGAACCAGCACAAGAACCAGGCTTCTGCTGTTGCTGCCGCTGATTTTTATTCCAAGCCTTTTTAGGAAAGACCGGACTACCATCCTTGTCCGTAGGGGGTTTATTCTGTACCCGAGTATAAGGTTTGACTGAATAGAAAACTTCGAAGCGGTAAGCTCCATCCGCCTCGACTACAAAGATAATATCAGCCCCGCATTAGGGACTCCATGTTGAGTCAAATGGGCTGCAACCGCAGCACGGTTATGAGCCGCAATAGCGACTGCCATAACAACAACAAAAAGGATAAATCAGTAGAACGGTAGCGCAAAACCGGGTCAGAAAGAGAAACAAAACCGTTTAAAATTCCAAGCTTGAAAAACCTATACAACACCAATATAGGAGGCTAAGCCCTCACACTTACGGACGTCTCTGCAAATCAGTGTGAGGGTATTGTGGACAAGCACAAGCACTACTCCGGGGTCTCGCGAATAAGTACCAGACCAAACGTTGGCGGCGCCATGTTGCAGGGATTCTGCACAAACACAGAACTATGCACAGGATTATGGGACCTTAGTGTATAGGGACTGGGTCTTCCTACCACCTTGGTACCCACAAACCCAGGACCGACTAGCTATAGTGTCTCACTTGGCTCTCCTACTCACTTACGGAGAAACAAATGATTAGCCACCCCAGAACACAAAACTTCCAGATCTCTCAGGAATCACGGTAACAAGACTCAACCTTTCGCTCGCACTCTTGTACTCGTCCACAATGAGATCTGACAGAGACACAGGATAGTTTAATGTGCAGTATACGTGCCACAATAAATAGGAAAATGCATAGTACGAATATTGGCAGCATAGCAGCTAGTCCATATATCATAAAGGGAGATGTCAATGCTGGTATACACTAATCCACTGTTGGAGGAGGCTGCTGGACCCCCTCCCCCCACGGGATAGCGAGCCGCCGGGCGGGGAAGCAGATCCCAGGTACCGCCAGCCAGGCACCATCGGCCCCAGCTCAGACTGGTACGAGACACTATGCAACTTTAACCTACATTCAGCTGACATTGGATCCTTGACTAGTAGTGAGGATTTCTCCTATTAAAATATTGGAAAGACAAGGAGAATTGAAACTGATCTTCAATGCGATTCACAACTTCTACCAACGGTAGCTCAGCCTAGGATCCTACCTGTCCAGTACCAGGATAGCATTCCTCCCTATGGCTACACTACTAAAAACAATGCTACATGAAGTACCTTCAAAATCCCTGATGAAGCAGTTTTACTCAAAATTCTAGCCATAATAAAACCCTCCAAACATTTAATTGATCATCTGCCCACCAAGCTCTTTAAACAGTTTAGTTCCTCCTTACTCCTTCTTTGGACCAAGATTGTCAATCAGTCTCTTGTTCAGGGCATGTTTCCTGATTGCTTAAAGATAGGTCAAGTCACCCCTATTCCAAAAAAAACAAACACGGACCTCACCAATTACCACCCAATTACCAGCATACTCGCTAAGTTAATAGAGAAATACCGAAAACTCTGCAACCATATTGAGCAATTTCAACTCCTAGATCAACATCAATCTGGATTCAGAACCGGTTGTAGCATTGAAACACCTGTAACACACATAGTCGATGACGCCTTGAGAATGATAGATCGGAACGAGCCCTGCCTGCTTATTCGAATTAATCTCTCCTCTGCCTTCGATGCGATAAAACATGATTGACCTTCGTCCTGATAACCTGACGGGTCATGTTTGCGCTTTATAAAACCCCGAAAATAAATAAAAATACCCAGCAAACACCTGGTGTTGACTGACTGAAGGGGCGAGGCCAGGTGACGAGAATATCTATTTCATGAAATCTCTTTGAATCTGTTGGGGAGGTAGGGAATGAGTTGGGATTAATCCTGCTAGTAGATGCCTAAATTACCAGTCTCTAAAGAGTAGGGTGCTGCATCAGGAAAGCAAGGTTAACAGAAGTAGACTTGCGGTGTTGTGCTACCTGTCTGTTCACAGGTGGGCAAGAGCAACATTTAGCAAAGTTACCCATGAGAGTGTCAGTCAGGGCTTCACTGAATGGCAGAAAGGGATCGGATGAGGTCTGTCCAGGCTATAGGACTTCAATGAAAGGATTAGTTTTCTCTTGAACAGATGGTGACTGTAAATCTAGAACTTCAACTGCTAAAATGTGCATGATTCTGCCGCAACTGAGTCTGGCTCTTCCGTTGAAAGGTCAGGAAGAGAACCCAGCCCTATGTCAGATTAACTTTCCAATCCACTGGCATCTTGTAGGTCCAAATAAAAGTTATCATCATAGTGTGTGGGAAATTTATCTCAATCATCATCAAAAGGTGGTTGACTATGGTTGGAGTCCGATACAAAAAGTTGTTGGAGTACTGGAGGGTGGCTCCTAGAAAGAAGTGCTCTTTTGCAGAGTCAAAATGAACTGGGAATGGATGCGTCAGAAATGTTCCGGGGCACAAATTCTGCTGAGGTTGAGAATGATTTGGTTCAGATTTGGCACCACAATAGGACCAGCATTTCCACCGGGAGGTCAGTGGCGTCCACGTAGTAGGAACTAGCATGGATAATGGTGCCAAATGTGGAGTCCGAGCTGGACCTGAAATGGGTTCAGGATGCATAGATGGTGCAGATGATAGATCTGCCGGCGGTAACCCCACTGGAGTCATCCACAGATCCGTGGGGCCCGAAGGCACGCCAAAGGGAGCAGGTAGGTTGTCAAAGATTCACAAAATTGCATTCCTTGAATGCCTCAAACTGTTGCGATGTCACTCATGGTCCCGGAAATTCGGGGTGCATCTTGTTTAGCTGCGTAATCGGTGGGGGACTGGGTCAAGACAGAGGGGCACCTTGACAACCTGGCAACTTCTCAGAAGAAGACTGGGGAGAATGGGAAGAGGCACACTTAGACTTCTTATGTTTCTTCTCTGACTTACCTGAAGACTTTGACCACGATGAACATCTGTCCGGGACTGGCCCCGAGAGCGGGAACAGATCCGCATTCTCGTCTTCGAGCGGGAGGGGGCTTGTGTGACTTTCTGCAGTGCTTGGTGATGTACAGATTGGTTTTGGGATCCCAGATTGCCTGCGGATGAACAAGGTCAAACGACTTGGAGATGGAGCCACAACCCAAATACTGCAGATATAACTCGTGGGAATCTGTCACAGAAAGCTACTTACAACAGGCCTTACAAGGTTTAAACCCTGTAGTTTTAGGAGAGGGCATGTTCTCTTGCACACTGGAAAAGAATTTTGAGAAAAAGTTAGGTAACTCAGGATCAGAATACGAAGTCGCATAAAGAAAAGAACTGATATTAGCGCACAAGGGTGGTGCTCATATACGGCGGCTGCTGCTATCACTTCTGGAGTGGAAGGAGTCAGCACAGAGCTGCATGGTGTCAACTACTGGAACACATGGACAATGCTGAAATATCTTCAGGATCCAGTCTAGCATCTGGGGATACTGTAAAGGTGAGGACTCAGTTAGATGTATCTATCAGAAGTCATGGATACCAGTGGCGGCTGGTGACATTTCAAAGTGGTGAGGCGTAAAACAATAGTCGTACTCCACTGCGGCGAGCGAGCGTAGCGAGCGAGCCTGAACCTCCTAGGGGAGATTCGGGGGGGTTTCCCCCCCCGAGAAAATTTTGAAAAAAGGAGTGGGCAAATGGTGCATTTTCAAGTAAATTTGAGAGTGCAATCCCACTATTCGGACTCCTGCCTCATATTCGTGATTACTATTGACGCCCTGCACCAAAACACGGACAGACCACACCCACCCTACATTAAGATAAGGCCTTCCGCTACTACCACACGCTACACACAGACCGATCCCACGCACTACATCACAACAATGGCGGACACTACTAGTACCCCAGAACTCTGCAGTTAAAACTTCTCCCTCGTTCTCGCCCTGTTTCTCTCCTGCATTCTCCCTCGCTTGCTCGTTTTCTATTGTTCCCCCTCTCCCACTGTCTCGCCTTCTTCCTTCCATTTTCTCGCACCCGCCCCTCGTTTTCTGCACCCCACTCTCCATCTTTATCGTTCTTGTACTCTGTCAGCCTCTTCTCTCTCCCTCTCTTGCAATCCCTTCTGCCTCTAGCTCGAACATCTTTCTCTCAGCCTCACCTCGCAGTCTTGCTCACACCTCTCCTTCTCTCTTCCCCTCTTCTCCCCCATTTCATCCTCCCTCTCTCTTAGCAACCCTCTATCTCCCTCCTCTATTTTCCACTCTCTCTCTTTAACCCCCTCCCACCCTCTCTACCGTTGCTGCAGTTTGGAGACACATCTACATACTTAAAGATGTCAGATAGGACTGTGAGTTCCTAATTTGAGTTTTGAAAATGAAAGGTAAACAATAATCTTTCTGTTGAGGCCTGTCTGTGCACAGTCAAGGTAGTGAGAGGTGCCCTACCAGTTCTTTCATCATAGTTGCTCAAATTATCATCACCGCATGACACACATGTGGGGACTTTTTTCCTTTGAAATACTTGCGGTCTGACAAGAAAGTTATCTGCTATTGCATGCAGATGGATGCGTTTGAGGAGGAGGCATTCGCAGTCATTTAAGACGTATTTAGCTGCAAGTAGGAGGTTCTCTGCAACGCTGTGCAAAGAGAATTTTCAGTTCTCCACAAGGCAGATTAACAGTGCATTGCAGTAGTAATGCAGAATTACAAAATTCCTCGAATTTCGCCGGCGGAATGAAAAATTCTACAGAGGCCTATTCATTTCTTCCTCAGAGGGGTTGAATGCCCCGTAGACAGAAGACTGCAAACCAGAACTAGTGATGCACCCAACCATCTTTATGGCATCCATTTGTCCAATAACTTGATGGTCTAGCCTTGCCTCCCTACGCTCCTATGCCCGCATGTGTGTGGTCTGTTACTCTGTAAGGGAGGGGGGGAGGGGGAGTGCGTGCATGCATGTGTGTGTTTTTGCTTGCTCTATGCGCACGGGTGGCATTTTTTATCTCTTTGTGCACATGGGTCACCAAGTGGCTCTATGTTATGTGTGATATCCCCAGTGTGATCTCTCTAGGATGTTATGTCTGCTTCTTTCCCACAGGACAACTCCAGAATCAGCAAAAATATAACAAATCATACAGTGACATCAGTGACCCTTGACCCTGATCAACAAGCAGTCCCAGAACGTACATACGAACCTACCTAAAAAAAATGTAAGTCCGTTTTTATATAGCGCAGCTACTCACCCTTGCGGGTCTCAAGGCGCTGGGGGCTGTCGTGGAAATTAAGTGAGCTATTGCCCAGAGTCACATGGTGCTGAGCTGAGCTGCCGCCGGAGCCGGGGATCGAACCGTGAACCCTGTGCTCCGAAGTCAGCTGCCCTGGCCGCTGCACCACACCTCTCCACCTCTACCTCTGCAGTAAACATTAGGAACAAGCCCAGCATCAGCAAGTGCACAATATCGGCTGCAGCCAAATAGGTGTCTGGTGTCTGTCCGATCAGCAACACAGGCCCATGTACTCAGTAGTCCACATATCAAGCGCCCAGAGGAAGGGAACTGAAATATACCGAATCCGATCCACATACCGAGTGATATTATTTTCTGTTGTTAAAGTGTCCACAGAAAGAGAAAGACAAGACGCGTGCACACAGCAGTCCAAAGAGCAGAGTCAAGTTTAGGGTTAAAATGAAGCATTGCAAGTATTATTTTCGTTCCATTATTCCACCAGGCCTTCAGCAACAGCTTTTAAATAGCTCTACGCTCACAATCGTTTCCTGTAACCTTTGACCTTTCCAGGGTTCCCAAGCAAGCTCCCTGTCCCTTTGCAATCGCAGCATCCATCCAAACTTTGAAATAAAATCATTTTATTTTAAAGAGCACAGCTTAAAGAAAGCGGAGTGGTGAATTTGGGGAGAGGAGAAGCGGGTGGAGGAGCTTTCTTCTGAAGACGCTTATATTTGTTCTATTAGGCGGGTGTGCAAAACCCATCCTGTTTCTCGCTCTTTGCTCTCATTCCCCAGTCATACGGGATGCACTTTACCATTTAAGGTAAACTGGAAAGTTTAACTGATTTCATATGAAAAGATATAAACACTGAGTTTTGGTTCAATAATTACATAACCCCTTTGCTGCTGCCTCCGGGGAACAGACTGTTCCACTGCACTGTCACAAATTCACGTAGTTAATTGGCATTCCGCAAAATGATGGGGCACCCCTGCAGACTATTACGAAGGCCCCAGAGTTGCCCATATCGCACAGATATTCATTAGCCCAAGGACTAATGGGGCCCCATAAAGCGTGGGGTGGGGCCCCTGGAGGATTGGACCTTTGACACGCCTCTGCAATTCACGCGGGACTAATGCAACATCACGTATTCATATCTCACATAAATGCACCCCTCCTGCTGGCCTGTGAGTTCCAGGAAAAGGGGCCATATTGCACATCCTTCTTGTTGGAGACAGATGCCACTTCAAAACAGGGTAATTTACCCACACGTTTCTACCTCATAGTCCTGGCATATAGTACGATTTAGAAAAATCAGAGAGCGGACATAATAATAAATGATCTTTACCAAGTGCCATCGCTGTATGTGTTGTCACAGGACGTTGAGGGAAAACATATTCTGTGCAAACCTAGTGAAAATCTCACCAGTCGCGGCCGGCATGACGGGTCACGGGCTTGTGGGGGTGGAAATAGGGTCGTCCCGGGGGGGAGGCGGGAGGGGTTTGTTTAATTTAAAAAATACATAAAATAAAACTTAACTTACCGTCCTGCGCCGCTGCCACCTCAGCTTCTGGATGGGTCTGACTCCCGCCGTCCTGCCTTTTCCAAATCCAATTCCTGCATTGTCATCAGCCAGGAAAGGCAGCCTCCCTCCCTCCCCTCCGCCAATCACAACGCTGCAATGGCAGCGTTGTGATTGGTGAGGCGCAGCGGAGCGCGCCCCACCCGGGCCATTTTCTCTGCAGCAGCCTACATAGAGAAAAAGGGAGAGTGGGCGGTCCTGCTCGAGGGCAGGGGGGGAGTGGCTTGCCCACTGTTGTGCATACTGACTGTTTGGTCGGCCCCAGGGCCGACCAAACAGTCAGTATGCACAACAGTGGGCAAGCCACTCCACCCCCACCCTCGAGCAGGACCGCCCACCCCCAACCAGGCATTTCTGCTTTCTCGCCGTGCGAGAAGGCAGAAACATAAAATGGTAGTTATTACCATTTATGTTTCTGCCTTCTCGCACTGCGAGAAAGCAGTGGGGCAACGCCCCCACGCCCGAATGGGGGAGCCGCCACTGATGGATACCCAGTATGCCTTATTACAACTGCATTACAATATGTAATGTTTGTAATAAGGTCGATGTGATAGCCGTCCTTTTTGTGACAGACTACCCATCTACAAAACTCAAAATCATGCACAATATTTGTTAATGAACTTATATCAATTAAAGCTAACATTCCCCAAGTATGCACAACTGCTATCCAATTTCAAACACTGTATCACATCAATAGAGTTTGATGGTGGAGACACTCAGCCACAAATGTAACATACATTTTGGCTGACATATTACAACGTAGATATGCTTTATTGCACTTGGAAAATGGCTTATGTGTTCTACCTTGTTCATGAAGCAGCATTCCATCTGTCAAAATCACAATCACATACATATTATCTTGTTATTTCTAAATGTTGCTGATTGCAATGTTCCACACATGCTGTGTACTCATAGCCATGTCGTGCATTCACATTTGTAAAAATCTGCTTTAAAACTTTGAGGGCTTTATAAACTAACTTTTTTTAAAACGTGTGTGTGAAGGCCAAGACCGTCTTTGTAAAATAGCATGATCATACACCTGCCCAGGATCAGGATGTCAAATTTAAAATAAAGCCTGAAGTAATGGCCAAGGGATATTATCCATGTCACAAGATATTATCAATAGTACAGTAGTTGCAACACATCATCTTTTAATAGACATATGAACTTGTCCAATACTTTTTAGACGACCCACAGGAGTGTGAAGCGCATGAACCATTTGAGGAAGTGCCTGAAGACTACCCTACTGGCACACTTGCCTAGCAATGGCCAATCACCTTCGTTTCCTATGGTGGGGCTGCCCTACGCAGAGGGAAAGACAAAAACTAATGAAAATGATGTTAACAATCATGTTATGGTGAACTCACATATACATATGGTAGACTTACATATACATCACATTATTTCCACTTCAGCCTAGAGCGCTCATGGATTTTTGTTCTTGGAATAAAAATGAGTAGTCAAGGACCAACCTACTCAATTTTATGTACAAGGATGATGTGCGTCAAAGTAGATTTTTACTTAGTTGAAAACAATTGATCAACTTAACTAGGACTCCACACTTTTATTCCTTACCTTTTACATATCATTGCAATCATGTTTGTTTGTTCAAAAGTCAAAAGAAAAGAAAATAAACTCCCAAAAGGCAGTGAATGCTAATTCAAAACCCATTACAGGAACATTTTTGTCGTGGTGGACTGCAAGCAGTTTTAGCGTTGATATTTTAGCAGATCAAAAGAAAGTGATGTGAATATGTTAAGAGTGGGTACAGTTTACATTGTTTTGACTAACTTGATAGATGTTGTTACATGTGGGTGTACGATTTTGTTGTCCAAATGTAAGATCACACCTGTTTAACTGTGTTTCTATATGGTTTGAAGATAAGGAGAATGTAGTGACAGAGTGAGTAAAAGGTTGACTATGAATACATAGAGAATGTAATAAGTTGTGAGAAACAACAGGTAGTCTACTTTAGTGAATAGGTTGTCGTTAGAGTAGAAATTTAAGCTAAGGGTGAGGGTTGTGAGAGTGCGGAATGGTTGAATTAGTTATTGTGAGAGAGGTAGTGTCAGGCCGTCAGTGGCATAAGATCTGTAAGGCCACTAACCTCAGAAGTCGACCAGCAGAGACGATGACGTGAAGAAAGCCCCCTTCCTCCCTAAGGAACGACCCCACCCAGAGGAACAAAAATACCACTGTGTAAGGAAGCACCTCGGGAAAAAAGGGGAGTGGAGAAAACAACAAATACTGCGGTTTGGTTCTATCGTCTGGTGGAGTAGTCCAGCACTAGTTTAAGACCCCTCAAAACCCTTCAAGAGTGAGCTGCAGAGGGAAGAAAACAACAAAGGTATGCAGGTGAGGAGGAAGGACGGTAACAACACCAGCCATATAACTGTCTGCCCCAAAAGACCCCTCCTTACTAGAACAAACCACATTGGATCCAGATAGCAAAAAGGAAATCCAGGACTCAGACAATAGTTCCGGGAATACTGGCGGTAAGCAGGATGAATAGTCCGGTATCCTTAAATCACAGTTACGTCACTGCAAAAAAATGGAACCCCAGGGAATCCTTATGCCGGTAATCTCCTCCGAGTCCGGGAGACAAGGGGGGGGGAGCGAAAGTAATTACGCAGAAATGCGGAGGAGCGGGAATATCAACCGCAACCCCACGAGAACCTAAATACCTGAAAGGGCTCCTGCGCCCTTGAAGACTCAGAAAAACGAAACACCACTGTCCGTGTAACACAGTGGTCAGGAAAATCAGCAAGAAGCGGCTTGGTTGCTTCGGTAGACTTTCGGCGCTCCGAATCCGGCGGGGAACACCATCCGCTGAGCGCTGTATGCACGGGGGTAATCGGGAAGTTTGTCAAGCCCCGTTTGTAGGAATAGGTGGAGCTTTATAGCCGGCAAATGAACAGGCGGCTCCTGCTGTGATGCGCGGGTCTCTGTCCCTTGGCATTCTGGGCCTTGTAGTTCTTGGTCACCTGCGCTCCGTTCTGTGGCGTCCTATTCTCCCCGAGCCTCCCTGCGCGTGCACTACACGGGGAGGAGCGAGCAGACAACCCCGGCTCCCTTCTCCGACTCAGAATCGCGACAGAACCCCCTCTCGAGGACCGACGCCTCGGCGGTTGCCCTGGTTTACCTGGGTACTTGGTATGGAATCGCTCCAACAACCGTGGGCAGTGCAGGTGGGTTACTGGTTCCCAGGTTCTGTCCTCCACACCATAACCCTTCCAGGCTACTAGGTACTGCACTTGACCCCTCACTAGTCTAGAATCCAACAGTTCTCGAACCTCATATTCCTCCTGCCCCTCAACTTCTATAGGCAATGGTGTAGCGGGTAACCTCATGCTGACTGAACAGGGCCTAAGCAAGGACACGTGGAACACGGGGTGTATTTTCCATGACTGGGGTAAAGACAGCCTTACAGCAACAGGATTAATGATTTGTTCGATACCATAGGGCCCTACATACCTAGGAGCCAGTTTACCCACCCCTTTTAGGTGCAGATTCTTTGTCGCTAACCATACCTTATCTCCCACTTGATAAGTAGGCTCAGGGGTTCTTTTTTATCAGCTTGATGCTTGTGGGCCCTTTGTGATGTTTCTAGCTGACCCTTTGCTTTAATGAGCACTGCTCTGAGATGGGCGTGATGTTCCTGTATGGTCGGGTGTCGTGACACTACAGGCCATTCGAAAGGGAGCATGTTCGGATGAAACCCATAGAGACAGAAAAAGGGAGAACACCCTAATGTGGAATGGTCTGTGTTGTTATAAACGAGCTCTGCCATCCAGATCAATGGGTACCAGTCTGAGGTATTTTGGAAGGTGAAGCACCGCAAGTATTGCTCGAGAGTTTGGCTGAGCCTTTCTGTTTTTCCGTCTGTCTGGGGGTGATAGCTGGTGGACAATCGGACCTCCACTCTCATGGTTTCACATAACGCTCTCCAGAATCGGGAAGTGAACTGGGCACCTCTGTCTGTGATAAGTACCCTGGGTAGTCCGTGGGCCCTCACCACATGCTGGAGGAAGACAACAGCCAGTTCGGCCGAGGTAGGCAGTCGCTTCAGGGGGATAAAATGTCCCATTTTTGTCAAGTGATCGACCACCACTAAGATAGTGGTATAACCTTCGCAGGAAGGCATTTCAACGATGAAGTCCATTGACACCGTGTGCCACGGGAGAGGAGGCACGGGTATGGGGCGTAACAACCCCACAGGTTTGGAATGGCTGGCCTTGCCTTGGGCACAGATAGCGCAGTCTCTGATGTAAATCTTGGTATCGTTTCTTAGTGAGGACCACCAAAAGGATCTCTCAATGTTGGCGATGGTTTTGTGTTCCCCTAGATGTCCTCCTAATGTTGAGTCGTGAGCCCAAGTTAGCACTTGTAGTTGTTGAGCCTTATGGGGAACATACAAGGTATGGTAGTGGTATAATAGTTTGTCTTTTGTGGTTCTATGTTCGGGGTCTTCCTGTATCCAGGCATGGCCATCCACGCTGTCCAAGGACGTTCTCAGGTCTTCCAGGAAATCATTTGACGTGATCAACGCTACGGTTTCATTCTGGAAAGCGTTCTCAGGGAGGATGAAAGGAGGTTCTTGGTGTACGTCTAGTTCGATGTCCGTAGGTTCGTCCAATCGTGACAGCGCGTCTGCCTTTCCGTTTTGGGGTCCTGGTCTGTATTTAATGATGAAATCAAAATCGGAGAAAAATAGAGACCATCGTAGCTGGCGTGGAGTGAGGGCTCTAGCAGATTTCAGGAATGATAGATTCCGGTGGTCTGTGAAGATTTCGATTGTGTGCAAAGCCCCTAGGAGGTAGTGCCTCCATTCCTCACAAGCTCGTTTAATCGCCAATAGCTCCTTATCCGTGATGGAATAATTGACCTCGCTAGGGAGATCTTCTTGGAGTAGTACGCCACCGGATGGAGTTGTCCTGTGTCTGGGTGTCTTTGTGACAGTACACCTCCTATGGCGTATTGTGACGCATCCGTTTCCACTACGAATGGCAGGCTCGGGTTAGGATGTCGTAAGATAGGAGCTTGGGTGAATCGATTCTTCAGCTCTCGAAAGGCACGATCTGCTTCTTGATCCCAGGAAAATGTGGTATTCTTTCTAAGCAGTCGTGATATAGGGTGTATTATTTTGGAGAAGTCTTTAATGAAACGCCGGTAGTAGTTTGCAAACCCTAAGAAGCTCTGTACCGCCTTGACGTGCTGAGGTGCCTTCCATTGCGTGATTGCTTCTACCTTGCCCATGTCCATCTGGAAGCCTTGAGCATTAATGACATACCCCAGAAAAGCGACCTCTGTCACATGGAACAGGCATTTTTCAAGTTTGGCGTACAGCGAATGTTGTTGAAGTCTGTTACATACCCCCTTCACATGAGTGATGTGTTCTCGGGGGTTTGACGAATAGATGAGGATATCGTCGATGTATACGATGCAACAGGTGTCTAACAAGCCCCGAAGCACCTCATCCATAAAAAAATTGAAACGCTGCCGGGGCGTTGCATAGCCCGAAGGGCATCACCTGATACTCAGAGCCCGAATTTGGTCCTAAAGGCGGTCTTCCATTCATCACCGGTTTTGACTCTGACCAAGTGGTACGCCCTCGGAGATCCAGTTTCGTAAATATTCGTGCTCCTTTGATCTGATCCAACAGTACCGGTATTAAGGGCAGTGGGTATCTGTTCTTGATGGTTACCTTGTTGATCGCCCTATAGTCAATACATGTCCTCAACTCGTCACAATCTTTCTTAGTTATAAAGAAGAGAGGAGAAGAGGCTGGTGACGAGGAATGTCTGATGAAGCCAGAGGCTAGATTCTCTTCCAGGTAATTCTTCAGATAGCGGGTCTCGGGCTCTGTCAGGGCATACACCCTGCTACAAGGGATGTCCGCTCCAGGCACGAGGTCAATCCGGCAGTCATATGACCGATGAGGTGGTAAACGTGTCGCCTCCTGCTTGTCGAAGACAAGCTTGTATTCCTTGTAGACATCAGGAAGCATGACAGAACAGCAATACCCGTGGTCTTCGCATCCCCTTGTTAGGAAGCTTGCCTGCGTACCAGTAAAAACGTCCGGGTGAGCTGGTCGTTTGCTGCACTGGTCCGTGCAATATCCAGAGGTTAAGGACACAGTGCGGTCCGCCCACCGGATAACAGGGTCATGAAGAGTCAGCCATGGCATGCCCAGAATGAGACGGAAGTGTGGTGCGTCTATTAAGTCGAACTGGATAGTTTCAAAGTGGTTCTCTCCTATCCGCATCGTAAGGGGGCAAGTATGGTACCTCACCGGTCCGGATGTCAAGGCCTTTCCGTCTACTGCCTTCACTAGTTCAGGTGTTTTCTTGCTTTCGTATGGTACCCCGATGCTCCAGGCGTACTGTTGATCTATGAAATTTCCAGTGGCTCCGGAATCCAAAAGGGCAGAGATGTCAATGGAAGACGTTTTGGACACCCATAGGGTTACACACACATTCATATGAGCCACCGAAGGCTGAATGGTGTTAGCCAGAGTTAAAGGGACCATGTTAGATTCTGAACCCAAGACAGAGATCCCCTCCTGGCTCGGGTTCGTTAGTTTTCCGTCGTTTGTGGAAAAGTAGCAGCTTGCATCCTGAAAGTGGTCGGTTTTTCGGGTAGTTTAGCTCGTGCTCGGCAGTCTCTAATAAAGTGGCCACTTCTTCCACAGTATAAGCACAGCTTTTGCAGTCGTCTTTTCTCTCTCTCTTCAGCAGTGAGCGGGCCCCGTAGTCCTCCAATCTGCATCGGCTCTGGTCCTTCAGACTGCTTCGGATGTTCTTCAACAGCTGGCTTCAGTCGGGGGAGGAGAAAACGGGTATCGCTTCTAATTCGATCTCCCTTACTTTCCTGTAAGCGATGATCTAGCTGGACAGTGAGGTCAATTAATTCCTCACAGGTACGGGGTAGTTGGACTACCTGCGACAGTACGTCTTTTAGTTCTCCTCGCAGTCCCTGATAGAACAATGTAGTCCGTTTCTCTTGAGGCCAGTCTGTTTCCACCAGGAGGCGGTTGAATGTGGTGATGTAGGTCAACAAGTCCTGTGACCCCTGTCGTAAAGTTATGAGTTCTCTGTCCAAAGTCATCATGTGTGACTTCCTATCAAACAGCTTCCTCATCTCTAGACAAAAGTCATGAAAGTTGTGCAGCACCGGATCGTTTCGTTCCATCAAGGGGATGGTCCAGCTGGCGGCGTTCCCTCCCATGTAGGACATCATGAATGAGGTCTTTGCCGCGTCGTCCTGAAATACAGTAGGTTTACAGAGGAAGTGAAGCCTGCATTGGTTGAGGAACGTCTCGAATTTCTTGGGATCTCCGTAAAAGCGTTCGGGTGGTGCCAGGGGTATCCCATGGTTCTGTATGACGTAGACTGTGGGGGTCGACCCATCAGAAGAGGTAGTTGCCGCTGGCATTGAAAAGAACCCGGGACCTGGTGTACCTCCCCCTGTGATGGGTGTAGTGGTAGAAACCGGAGGGGGGAGTGTCCCCTCCCTTATGTATGACCCTTTTCCTGTGCCTTTTCTAGTAATACCTGCCACCTCTCTACGTAAAGTACCCATCTCTTTTTTCAGCTCTTGATTCTCCACGCGCGAGGTATGTACCTCCTGCTGCAGAGCCGCAACGCTCTCCAGCAGTGAAGTCAACATGACATTGATGTCCATCGTCCGGGCTGGGTAACTAACGTGGGCTTGACAATCTGTCAGGCCGTCAGTGGCATAAGATCTGTAAGGCCACTAACCTCAGAAGTCGACCAGCAGAGACGATGACGTGAAGAAAGCCCCCTTCCTCCCTAAGGAACGACCCCACCCAGAGGAACAAAAATACCACTGTGTAAGGAAGCACCTCGGGGAAAAAGGGGAGTGGAGAAAACAACAAATACTGCGGTTTGGTTCTATCGTCTGGTGGAGTAGTCCAGCACTAGTTTAAGACCCCTCAAAACCCTTCAAGAGTGAGCTGCAGAGGGAAGAAAACAACAAAGGTATGCAGGTGAGGAGGAAGGACGGTAACAACACCAGCCATATAACTGTCTGCCCCAAAAGACCCCTCTTTACTATAACAAACCACAGTGGATCCAGATAGCAAAAAGGAAATCCAGGACTCAGACAATAGTTCCGGGAATACTGGCGGTAAGCAGGATGAATAGTCCGGTATCCTTAAATCACAGTTACGTACCTGCAAAAAAATGGAACCCCAGGGAATCCTTATGCCGGTAATCTCCTTCGAGTCCGGGAGACAAGGGGGGGGGGGGGGAGCGAAAGTAATTACGCAGAAATGCGGAGGAGCGGGAATATCAACCGCAACCCCACGAGAACCTAAATACCTGAAAGGGCTCCTGCGCCCTTGAAGACTCAGAAAAACGAAACACCACTGTCCGTGTAACACAGTGGTCAGGAAAATCAGCAAGAAGCGGCTTGGTTGCTTCGGTAGACTTTCGGCGCTCCGAATCCGGCGGGGAACACCATCCGCTGAGCGCTGTATGCACGGGGGTAATCGGGAAGTTTGTCAAGCCCCGTTTGTAGGAATAGGTGGAGCTTTATAGCCGGCAAATGAACAGGCGGCTCCTGCTGTGATGCGCGGGTCTCTGTCCCTTGGCATTCTGGGCCTTGTAGTTCTTGGTCACCTGCGCTCCGTTCTGTGGCGTCCTATTCTCCCTGAGTCTCCCTGTGCGTGCACTACACGGGGAGGAGCGAGCAGACAACCCCGGCTCCCTTCTCCGACTCAGAATCGCGACAGGTAGTCTTTGTACTAATTAGTCTTCATTCTGCCTACAATTTTCCACAATACCTTCAGTGTGTCGTAAGGACAACACGATCTCCTCCGAGGGCATGAAGTTCAGGGGTCTGGGAGATCCACCACCAGCTGCCAGGGCCTATAAGTATGCCCTGGAAGTGAGGGAATGGATTCTCCACTACAGGTCATTCCATAGCTTGAGGATGTTGTCTTCTGAGCTTCTGATATTGAAGACAACGTTCACCTTATCCACGATTCTGACCCACATTTCCCTTCTCTACTCTAGATCAGGCCCCAATACAGAAGAAGGTAAACGCTTGGACCAGGAGAATTGTTATATCTATTGAAGCGAGGAAGCAACCTCAACAGCTACGATATCCAGTTCTGTCTCATTGGGAGCTTTTGGCACCAAGACCAACTGTTTCAGCAGAAACTAATGTATTCAGACTCTCTGCAGCTTCAGCCTACGACCTTGCCTCTCTGGAAGACTTTGACTTCCAAAATGTCCTAAAGTAAACATTTTTACAGGGGTGACCTACTTAGTGGATCGCGGTAAGCCTGAAATCGTACCTAGGACCTACTCAACTGTGAACTGATACTTTACAATGGTGCTTTACTTTTTCTATGCACTTTTTTTGTAAATAAATTCTTATCTTCGATTCCCTTATCCAACTTTGATTGGTTTACTATCTTTTTGCTGATATTTTCTCTATTTCTCTAAATTAGTTTCAGAATTTTATTTTGTTGTTTTCTTGCCTAAAGAATTGTAAGACAGCTTGAACTTAACACACATTTCTCTGGTGATCTGCCAGGTGCTTGTCCTGTAGGTACTTAGGGTTGAGCAGAGGTTGTCTAAGACTGTGTTGTAGCCTAACCATACTGCATTTATTGTTGTTAGGGGTACCCTCCTCCCTCCACACAAATGAATAACCTAATTTATGTTTCTGGCTCTACCATAGGCCCTGCTGCAAATCCTGGGTAGATAACATACACATGAAAAGTAGACACGTGAATTTGCCCCTCATTTTTAAAAAAAAAACTCTGCGTTTAATGTATGTTTGGAAATAGGTTCCTTGTGAAAGTACACTATCAATTTCATTGCTTGCCCATGACCACTTTTGAGATATTCCAGTAGGTAAGTTCACACTTCTGTAATGCACGTTTAAGTAAAATATGGGCCGACAGCTCACTAGTGAACACACAAAATGTACTGCTATTCTGTGTGTGAATTGGGTGCATTTTCCTCATGTATGATTTACCTCTATCGCGGTAGTAAGTATGCTTGAGAACAAGTCAAGGTTATTTATGCTGGTCACCTCTATGATGGACCAGAGAAGTCAAAATATTTGCCTAGAACGCTTGAGTAATATCACAGACCAGCTTAAAACCAATGGAAAGTAATGCTGCCCTGAGGAACTGTCAGTGCTTAAACTTTGCTCAGACATTTTCCATCCAATGTTTTAACCTTGTTTCATTGAAACACTCCAGCTTCCAGGGTCTGCCAGAGGTGGGTTCTGAGTTCAACATACCTGGGCACTTAAGCTCCACCTTACCATGAGGATGACCAAAGCAGAAAAATGCCTGAAGTTTGTGATCATGCGTAGAAAGAAAGTGGACTACTAGTCTGGGCAGCTTCTCCGTGGGTAAGGATAAGACTGATGTGCTTATGGTAAATGTCCTTTTGAAATAGCGCAGAGGAGTTACAAACAATGGAATAGAATGCTATAGAGGGCAATTCAGGGTGGGTGAAAAACAAACTTAGAAAATATGTAGGTGTGGTATCGAAACACAAAAACATATAATATCATGGTTCTATTTAGAAGGACCCCAGAAGTACAGTGAATCCTGGCAAGAAAAAAAAGTACACCTGCAGTACGCTCTGCAATGCACAAAGGCTGGCTGCATCACAGAAACCTCTTTTGAAAGGATTCCCTCGCCCTAGTGAAAGTAAGCCTGAGTGGCAAAGGCACAAAGAACATATATCAACAAACACCCTTATTTGATTATTGCGGGGGAGAACAGAGGCAGGCAGCAAGACATTGTGAATTATTCCCCCTGAACTTGGAAACTGCAATATTAGGAGGCAGCAGAAGGCACAACTAAATTGCTCCATGGAACCAGAAAACATCAATAAACCAACATCAATCAAGCTCTCCATTTATAGCTACTTGGTCATCCGTACTTAACAATGCAAAAAGTAGCTGGCTCGCTGCCAGGTTACTCAGCAGACCAACAGACACCCAGAATGCTGCATTAACAACATAGAAATCCATTACAATTTACATGCACGTGGGCAACATAAACACACGAACATAATTAGATGTATTAAATATAGACTCACAACAGCCCTACACAGCACAGAACCCCAGCAGCCTCAATAATGCAGTGCAGACAAACTCACGTTTTCACACCCGTCTCTCACACATTCAAATAACCACTCTCACAAAAATATAACAAAGTCAATTTGTAAAGTATTAACCAGAAAATATCCATGTAAACGTTATACTGTACTGTTTTTCATGAAAAAGTAGTCTACATTGCATCGCTTTTTAATATATATATTTTTAAAATATATTTATGATGGCACACAACCATTCGTCACACTCCGGTGCCACCCAGCCCATCCACATCCAGTGTGTTTTAATTTTATTTTTTTATTTTTAATCCACGTCCCAATAGCTGTAGAGTGCTACCAGGCATTATGCTTTTATTATTTAAGTTGTTCCTCACGCCTTTTTTAAAATGTTTACCATGTGGACACTGCCCATGTGGGTTTGTGGAGTATAAAGTTGTCACCAGCGCATCATGCATGTGGATATGGCACGACGCGTTTGTGCACTAAGTGGACATCTTGGAATGGTCTACAGGATAGATGCCGAGGGTGAACATGCATGCACGTGTCGAGACCCATTGGTATGTATGCATTGCGACGCATGCACATGCATGGATCATGACGTGCCACAACAACGCAAGCAACCATTGTCAAAGGCAATAGTTAGGAACTTATCTTTAAAGGCGTGAGCTACTGGCTTTGCCATAGCTTGTTTTTTATGTCTGGGGACAGCAGAAAGGTGCTCACCAGGCGAATAAACCGTTTGTGGGATTTACTGTAGAAAGTGGAAGTAACAATGCTGCAAGATCGCTAGCCCGACTCATGCAGACAGGAGTACTTGGGCTGGGACACTGCTGTAGCCTCTTTTTGAGTACACTAGGGCCCAGACTGGAACACATACACCTTGAATATGTTCTCTGCCCTGTCAAAAATGCTATTTTACAGCAGATCCCATAAAGTGTGTCCTAGCCACTAAGTCTATCCAATATCTAATTCACATTTAATATAAAGTGTTGGTAAGTGGGAGCCCATGAAAATGGTCTTAAACGCCCTTTATAGTCGCCTTCCTATGAGGAACCTTCCCCCACCCCCAAAAAAATGACTTATAAGCCCTTTAAAGTGACCACCATCCAGTGAACAAATAAAGCAGCAGTCTAGAACCCTTACCATTGGCGATAGTAAGCAAAGCTGTGCTAGGTATAGTGAAGTCTGTTATTCCTCTTGACTGCATAGCCCTTTAAATAAGTCTATGCTTTTCTAGGCTCTCATGGGGACAACCTTCAACTTTTCAGATATCTTGGCCCCTTTAACCGGTGTTCTAAAAAAACGGCTCCAACATTAGCAGTATAGATGGAAGAAGTGGATGGAGCGGTTTTTGCATTTACATTCAGAAGAATCAAAATTGATTTGCCCCAGTTTTACAACTCCATTTGTTGTACAAACTGTTGCCTTAAGCTCTGCATTGGGTGGGATCATGTGTCAGGAAAAGCCTGATGTGAGCCACCTGGTTCTGTATATTAACCTTAAACCCATTACCCAAGGGATACAATATTCCACAACAGAGAAAGCTTGGCCATTAAGTGAGAAGTATATTTCACCAGGCCCCTTATACCAGGCTTGCTATATGTAAAAATATCAACCAGTGTACTATGAGATGTTTCTTTGACTTCTGGCCCTTCTCCACCAGACAGCACCCAGGTCAACTACATGGGAACATTCACTTTTAATCACGCTATACTATACCCTTCCTGACTGGATGTGAAGCCCTAAGGAGGTGAAATGTAAGGTTAGGTAACTAGCCCGATACTTAAAAATACAATGGACACGGCTCTTCTGTGGAGTTTGATAACCAGCATTGCCTCAGACTGTTCATTTGGGTTTGTGTACCACCCGGTACCAGACCGTTGTGACTGTCTCAAGAAAAGCCTGACGTGATTCAATTGATTCTGTACGTTAACTGCAACTCATTTCTTATTGCATACAATATTACACAATACAGTAAGAAGGCTAGGCCATGAAATGGGCAGTACAGGTCTTGAAACATATTTCTACACTGTTTACTGGCTATGCTCCTTTGACTTGGCTTACCTAGTGTAAATATACCAACCAGCATTGAAGAACAAGTGGCTCAGTTTTGGTCATGCTCTTGCTTGTGGGCCCTCTTTTTAAGCAGAGATTTCACACCTTAGAATTTGGATTCTTAGACTGGATTCAGAAGCTTTTCTTAGAAGTGCTCATGTGCGCCGTAAGGTGGTGTTGTGTGGCTCTGCGATGGCCCTCTACTGCCTCGGAAGTGACAGAACAGAGCCGCAAATAGGCGCCACCTCTCAGCGCTTTCAGTTTCTAGTTTTTCCCTTTCTGTGCCCACAGAAGCAGAGCATTAACAATTGTTGGTACCAGTATGCTGAATACTAACTTGGGACCTTTTTAGATATTAAAAAGAAGCCACTCCACAGGATGTAGAGGTGGGAGGGTAGTGAGTCTGCGGTGGGATACAGTATCTGCCTGAAAGAGCATTACCAAAGGTAAATAACATGTTCTTCGGATGGATACATCTAACCGCAGATTACTCACCTTAGAATAGATACCAAAGCAGTACCTATCCAAGTGGCGGTCTGTGAAGTGTACTCAGACCAAAAGGTCCTGCAGGACCGAATGGGCAAAATAGGCTTCCTACCAGACCTGGAAGTTAAGGGAGTAGTGCTTCCTGAACATATGCACTGATGCCCATGTTGCACCCTGGTAGATGTCAAGGACAGGCAATCCGGAAGTCAATGCAGTGGTAACAGCTTAAGCTTTGATTGAATAACCTTTTGTTGTGTAGTTTCCACTAGTCAGTAGGAACTGCACGTTTGTGGATGACAAACTTTGGGGTGGTGCCAGACTGATTCCGTGCACCCCCGCAGGATATGTTGACCCATAGATTAGCTAGCTCACAGTGTCACCATAAGCTCTCCTAACCTAGGCAGAGAGCTAACAGTTCTGGCAACCAGTGAACCTGACAACCGTGTTTCCTCAGGAACCGTGGTGACAGAGCTAGAACCTTTCGCTCGTACACTCGTGCTCTCTTTTATTCAGAGAAATATACATAGAATACACAGAGAGACGTTTCTAATGTTTATTTAACCAACCTGATTCTTGTATAGAATATATGTGCTGCAATGATCAATAGACAGAAGCAGATGAAAGTTATAAGAAGCATCAGGACAGTGAACAATACAAAAAGTCCCACCATCGTGCTGAAACAACATATGTATGTATGCAGGTATATGATATAATATAACAATCTGGCAGACTCCTACTATGCGGACCCTACTCTGCGTGTCTAGGGTGTATTTGTATGTTCTGCCAAGAATCCCCTTACTGGATGATCCAATCCCATTGACTGGTGGGTAAGAATGTAGGACCCCATCTAGGTCACGAGCTGGACATCCCTCACGGAGATGTTATTCAGCTGCTGGGCAAAAGCATCAGCCTGTAAAGACCTCTTGATGTCAGCAGAATTGTTTCCTGACTACAACCGGAAACAAATGTTTATTTATAGAAAAAGGCATCCTTGCCTTGGACTGAGATTGTGATCAGGCTGCCATTGTTTGTGTGCTACAGATAGCTGTGTCGAAAAGTATACGAAATTAACAAATACATTTGCACAACATACATGTAGGCCTCGTACATAGTCCCAAGGCAATCCGATAGTGTTCTTGCAAAATTGACTCGTGTAAGCAAGGTCTGTCTTTCAAGAAAATTAACCCAAAGTGTCACAAATGCAAATGTGGGTCAAAAGTCGATGTGACAAGTGAAGGCAACTTAGGTAAGCCCTGTGTTTATGTATAATGGAAATGTTTACTTCTAGGCCTAACTGGGACACATGACACTCTCAGACCTTTCGGGGGCTGCTTCTTACCAAGTGCATAGCAAATCTTGAAGTAGGGGGACAATCGGCCTCAACAGCGTTCACTTCTGCACAGGCTTCACTACCTTTGTCCCAGAAAACCCAAAAAAAAGCTGATTGTCCATACAGTGTTCCTTGGTACAATCAATGTAAAAGCTTACAGTCCTTCTTGGGTCCAGCAGATGAAGCGTCTCCTCCTCTTTTGATGGGCAAGGGGGAGCAAAGAATGCTGGAAGAGCGATGGATTGCCACCTGTGAAAGGGAGTCAAGACTTTCAACAAGAATGTTGCCCAAGTCCTCAACACCAACTTGTCCGGGAAAAAGGTGGTGGATGGCGCTTGCACTGAAAGCGACGGGGGTTCACTCATGCAACAGGCTCACATACTCACAATGAGGAAGACAGTCTTCAAAGTCAGGAGAGGCAACAAGCAACTATGCATTGACTTGAAGGGTGTACAGATGAGAAATGTCAAGACCAAGTTAAGGTCTCACTGTGGCATGACAAACAGCTTGGGAGGGAACGTCTTGGATAAATGTCAGGTGATCTAAACAAGGATGGTTCGTCCAGTAAATATTGGTTCGCCCATATAAATAAAACTAACTAAATAATGTTTGACAGCTTTACTTGTAAAGAATCCCAGTGCCCGGCCTAAATGGAATTTATGAAGTGCACCTGGCACCCAGGATGACATCTATCACCACTGTTGGCAGTTCAAAAGCAGTCAGTTGCTGCTTAGTCTTCACACATGTAGATGTTGATTGTGCAGTTTCGGTGGAGGACCATGCTCGGTTGCTGCAACAAAAGAAACTCCTGCGGTGGTAGCCTGATGGGAGTATAGATGCTCATGCCCAGCAGTTTCAGGAACCACATTCTCTTGGCACAGCTCGGAGCCCCTAGGATGACTTGTGCCTTGTAGTTTTGGATCTTTTTCAGAAATTGGGGCACCAAATGCAGGGTCCAGAAGGAATACAGAAGTCCTGTCTTTCATTCCAGCCAGAACACATCTCATATTGAGTGTTCTTGTGAAAGCTCCAACATTTTCACAACAAAGCATTTTCTTGCAGACATTTTGGCATCGGGGACAGAGAGGAGGAAGCAGTTGTCAAACGTTTTTTTTCATGGGCATGTAGCCCCTTATGGAGCTCCACATGCCAAGAGAAGGATTCTAACATGTTGAGAGCGAGCAGAATAGCGCATCTGGGATAGCTGGATGCCACACTTTAGAGGAAGTCGTCAGTAGGCAGCAGGGGACCTAGTATCCCACTAGCTAGTATTTGCTACATCCCCTCAGGGTACAACCTGGATGTAAAAGTGGCAACCAGACCTCCAACCAGGTCTGCACTGGAGAGAGGAACAAAGGAGGACTGCCCTGCTGTTCCCTGGACCCAGCAAAGAGAGGCTGCACCAAAGACTAGACAGCACCTACTACTCCTTGGGCCAGCAAAGAGAGGACTGTGCCTTTAGTGTCCTACTCGAGGGAAAGTCATCCCCAAGCAGAAGTGTCTCCTCTAAATATAAATGAAAACAGGTGTTTATAAAAAAAAGGCATCTTTGCCTTGACAGAAGAAGGGACTCCAATAATCAATTGGCTGACCTACACTAAAAGCTACAGGGCCACAAAAGCTGAAGAAGGCTGTCTTGGTATCAAAAAACACCTGACAGCCACTGACCGCCAAAGAGCAGCCCGGGAGACCGAGTTCAAAACTTCAAAAGTTGCACTTGAGTAGGTTGGACCCGGGAGAGTCGTCAAAGTGCAGTTTGGTTACCCACCAAGGAAGCCATCGTCAGTTATAGGGAATCTGTGTTTTCGCTGCAACCGGAGAACAGTAGAGTACTAGCAACTAGTTTTTGGGTGGACTTTACCCGGACTTCGACGGGACATCGACCCCTGTGGCCAAAGTCACCGCACCATGTTTGTGTGTTGAGGGATTCCTCCATCAAAGACCTCTGTCACCGGATCGGCATCCTCATCATCCCTGAACATCTTCAGCATCCTATATACCATCCATCAGGACCTCTCCATGAAAGTCTGTGGTGGTTCGCCAGAAGAGCCTGAGACTGGACCAGAGACTGCTTTGACTGCGAGATAACTGTCCAACTGGACCCCTTTGGTCCCTGTGACTTGCAGTGATATATTGTTCCTGTGAAAATTCATATCTCCGGAACCCTCCAGTGGATTTTTGTTGATCAGGGGTCTATAAACCTACAACCTATTTTTATGAATGAGTTTTGAATTTTTTCTTAGTCTTGTTTCTTCCTTATTCAACTGTTTTGGTACTTTGTAGTGCTTTACATTTGTTCTTTTGATAAAGCCTAACTGTGCAGAGTCACAACTACCCTGGGTTGAGCTAAGGTTTTTCAAATAAATCTGACTGGACACAGTACAGGTAGAGAGTTTACCATACAGTGATGTCGCACAACCACACCATATAATTAACTGCTTGCCTCACACCTGTATTCTCAATAGGATAAGAAGCATTTGAAATATGTTGGATGAATCGTTAAAAAGGAACTCATGTTGGGCAGGTTAGGATCTCTTAAACTAAACTCCTGATATCAGTTCCCCCAGTCTGCTTCAGTCACTGTTTCACTATTTCTGCACGTTAGACGGGTTCTTCTCCTAGGTTAAGTGCAACTGGCTCAAAGACTGTGCAAGTTGGGTTTCTTAGGAGTAGGTCAATCCTTGGTTCGATTACATATCTGCACAGACCGAGAAAATTGCCACTTGGCACTCTGGGCGATATTCAGTTTCCAAAGACTGGTATAAAGTGGTACACAAATGAACACAGACAACAATAAGTACTATCTGATGCATGCTGGTTATCAATCTCCACAGAAAAGTCCTGGTCAGTATTTCTATGAGTCCGGAAACTTAACTTTCTCCTGCAGTTGACTTAGGCACTGTGGTGAAGAAGGGCAAAAAGTCAAAATAACATTTCTGATAGAGACTTCTAACCGGGGATTCCTCACCTTAGAATACTTCCCACGCATCAGACTGAATCTAGAAACTTTTCTTAGTAGTGCTCCTGTGTGTCATTAGGTGCAGCAATGTGGCTCTGTTTTGGCTCCATACAGCAGTGGAGCCAGATATAGTGCAACCGTGCTCACTGATGTCATATCCTTTCTTTCCGTGTCTTCTGATGCAGATCTGGATCTCTGCTCCCAATTTTGACCATGCTATGACTTCAGAAAACAAATGTCAGTCACAGACCAGCATGAGGTGTCTGGGCTCAGGGCTATAGGCCTATGCAAAAAAATGGTTTCGCAAAAGCTTCCCCCACTCTGTCCCCAATGCCAAACTCTTCCTCTTTGAAGCTCTCCTTTTGGGCTCACACCCTGGTTGGCCTTCCTGTCAGGGATAGGTCACACCTCTTCCCACAATAGGCCCTTTCATATCCTTCCTTTGAGTCGTTCACCCTCCCCTCATCCCACCCCCCCAGGAGGACAGAAGGTTGTCTTATTACCAACAACTGTAAAACTTTGGGCAACAAAGCGCCTTCTTACTAAAGTTGCCATTTGTGCAAAAGTTTCATAACACTTCGGCTTAAGCATCAAGTCGGGTTTAACACAACGATTCTTTCGATACCTTGAAGTAGTCCTATTTAGTAGTTAGCACTGCTGAGGGGTCATCATGTAACCTTGCACTTGGCAATGGGGCAACTTGCCTTTCCATGGTAAAAATGACAAGGCAGGGTTTTTAATGTAAGGACATATAAATTAAGAACCACATGCCCAATTGTTTTGATATAATGCACCCTGCATTTAGGGCTCAGTAGGCCTGTCTTAGGTATGACTTATAATTATTAAAAAGGAAGGTTTGGGCTCTGTCACTACTTTAAATGTAAAGTTGAGTTAGCAATCAAAAACAGCTCTGCCAGCCAGCAATGCTCTGCTATGTCACACTTGTGATGGCACAATAAGACACTTTAACTCACTTGCCATAGGCGCCCCTACCATTTGCTAGGGATATATATGTAAGTTAAGTTATCTTTATTGGGGGTAAACAAATCAAACATATACCTTTTAAGGGTCAGAGCAATGGCGCTGAGGTCTGTATTGCAGGACTTAGTGCACCTTCAGAGTTAAAAAACCAGCAGCATCAGTCCACAAACAGGGATAGGAGAGGGAAGCACATTGGGGGAGGGGGGTTTAGCTTAAAAGAAAACACAATACATGTAATTCTATAATTTTACAAATTGTGTGTGGAAAAAAACCAATTTAATAACCATTAATAAATAATTAAAAAGGCAATTACTTAAAACAATTAATTTACACTATTCTCAATTAAATAATTAAATTACATAAAAAATGAACGATAAATTAAAAAAAATTAAATTTTAAAAAACGTCCTGCCCTCTACAAATTTAGCTACCCACCACTAAATTAACAATTAACAATTACATTTAAACTAAAACAAATTAAAAACAATTATACTAAATTATACAAGTCTAAAAATAATATTTTTCAAACTAATAGAACATGATTTTTTATAAAACTATATCAAAACTATATTTTACATAACTATCTTTAAAAAACTTATTAAATACCCCAAAATAAAAAAGATATTCTTGCCTTCGATATCAGGTCCCACAATATTTTTGAGATCACAATATTTGGGAACCACCATATTTTTGCAGCAATATTTTGATCAAACTCCACCTAGCTAGGAGGCAGGCAGCAGTATGCCAACAGCCATCCTTTCTCTTCTACTGGCAAGTGCAGTACTCTCTTTCAGAGGGGTGAAGTGGGAGGTGTCAAGGTGGTTTGTCAAGGAGGAAGATTTATGTACCCTGATAATTTTAATTTGTCTTCCACAGGTCAGTGTTATATATTCTTAGAAGGGAGTGAAGCAGGAGGTGTTAACCCCTTCGTTGCGTCGAATGGCCGGGGGCCGTCCGACGCACCAGTGCTCATGTGCATCGGACAGCCCCCGGCTGTCCTAGCACTTGGAACAGGAAATCCCTCTGGTGCGGGCACCAGAGGGATTCCCTTTCACCCCCAACAGCCTCGGGAGCTGGGGAAGAGCTTCCCCAGCTCCCGAGGCTGCAGTTTTGGTTTCCCTGAAATGACGATGAGCACGCATGTCGCGCTGACGTAATTTCAGTGAAACCGAAACTGAAATGAGCCAAGAGGCTCATTTCAGTTTCGCTTTCTACGTGCTCAGGGGGCTATCTCAGCCCAGCTCAGTTCGAGCCAGAGGTACCGACGGATAGAGCGGGGCCTCTTAGTCCTGAGTTGTTACCAGGCGAGGTGAGGTCCACTCCTCGTAAGAGACGGGTGCCATCTGCATCCCGTTGATACGGAGGATTCGAATTTGGTTCAGAAGGTTGTATTGATTCCAACCTATTTAGTTTTTTCACTGTTTTTCACTAAAGGTTTTTAATGCAGTAGCAACGCTAATAACAGACAGGTCCTGAAGAAAGCCTGGAACTGAATAGTCCATTAGGCTGAAACATGTCGACCTCATTTATAAGCAGTCATGTTTGAAAACTGCTTTTGCACTGTTTTTAATAAGGATTATAGGTGATATCTAAATAAAAGTTCTTCTCTCCTATAATCCTTTCTTAATTTCACCTTCACACTTATGCACTGCGCCTATCATTCCCACATATTGTCTGTGATCACATCTGTGTGATTTAGAAGAGCTATCCCTTCTTTTTCTGTTCTCCCTTCATGACCTTTGAGGGATGAATCCACCACGATTTCCTCTATGATCAAGAGGTATAGTGGATGGTAGGAAGGATGCCCAGATGATGATACTGATCACTTTGGTGAGTGATGGGAATCCGATCTATTCTCTAGGGTCTCTTCACTCTGTATACTTTCCAATTTTGATGTCTCTACAATACGTTTTGGGTCCTTGCCTGTCGCGGGTACTTGACCCACCCACACAAGTGATGTACCATTTTTCACGTTAGACTTTGGGGAATGCGGGGTGGGTGGAATTTTGTGGATCCACGCAGATTCCAGAACTTTTCACCACAAAAACGTGAGGAGAATGTGTTTTTTTGTCAAAGTTTGAGGTTTGCAAGGGATTCTGGGTAACAGAACCTGGTGAGACCCAGACAAGTCACCCCATTTTGTATTCCCCTTGGTGTCTAGTTTTCAAAAATGTATAGGTTTGCTAGGTTTCCCTAGGTGCCGGCAGAGCTAGGGTTCAAAATCTACAGCTAGGCACTTTGCAAAAAAAGGGTCTGTTTTCACTGTGAAAATGTGGTGTGTCCACGTTGCGTTTTGGGCCGTTTCCTGTTGAGGTACCATTTTTATCGGGCGACTTAGGGTAACACAGAATTGTAGAGCAACTGTTATTACCTATTGACTTTCGATGCATTTCTGCCTTCCAAATGAAAGACAATGTGTAAAAGAAGTCACTTTGAAAAATGTCCTATAATTCTTATGCTATTATGGGTACTCACAATTTCGGAAATGTTCAAATAGCTACTGTTTCTTCCAATTTCAGAAATACATAGGTGTCTTTCATCCCGATTTTTTACTGTATATATTTTCTCAAATAAATTGCTATATACCCGCTACATAATAAAAAACCATTGCAAGACGCTGCTCAGTTATTGGCTCTGGGTTTGTTGCGTTCTTGGTGAACCTAAAAGTCCTATATATCCCCACAACCAGAAAGGTCCAGCTGATGTAACGGTATATTGCTTTCAAACATCTGTCATAATTAGAAGAAGTTACAGTTGAAAACGTTGGCACAAATGGCTGTTTTTTTCAACTCATTTTCAATTTTTCCTATTTTCAACTGTTAGTTTCTATAAAGAAACCTTGAAGGATCTACACAAATGACCACTTGCTGAATTCAGAATTTTGTCTACTTTTCTAAAATGTATAGCTTTCTAGGATCCAGTATTGCTGTCATACCCATTTCTACCATTAACTGGAAGAAGGTTGAAAGCATAAAAAATAGCAAAAATAGGCTATGTCCCAGTAAAATGCCAAAACTGTGTAAAAAATGTTGGTTTTCTGACAAAAGTCTCTCAGTCCCTGAAAGCTGGGACAATGGTGATTTCAGCCCCACAAACCCTTTGTTGATACCATTTGCAGGGAAAAAATCAGATGCTTTAATTTGCAGCACTTTTTTCCCATTTTTCAAAAAACAAACAAAATGTAGCTGTATTTTGGCTAATTTCTGGGTCCCCTCCAGGGGTATCCACAAACCCTGGGTACCTTTAGAATCCCCGTGATGTTGGAAGAAAAGGACGCAAATTTGGCGTGGATACCTTATGTGGTCAAAAAGTTACAGGGGTCTGAGCGCGAACTACCCCAAATAGCCAAAAAAAGGCTTAGCACAGAGGGGAAAAGGCCTAGCAGAGAAAGGGTTAAGAGGGGGCATGCATATCCTGATAACTTTTTATTTACCACATGCAGAATCCTTACTGAATGGTAACTTTGGGATAATGGATTATAAATATTTTATATTGGATGAATGAGTTGGGTCTAGGGCTGTCCTGGGGCTTATGGGTCCAAAAACTCAGCCACTTTCCAGATCTGCTCAATGCCCAGAGGCCACTGGCCCTTCTGGGAGCCTGCCCTTCCCATGAGCAGGGAGAGAGATGAGGCAGACATCCCAGGCATGGTCCCCTGATCAAGGATGGTCTCCTAAGATCAGTATTCTGACTGACTGATTGTACTTGGTCTATTTAGAGATAGATTGCTTGTTTCGCCTCAGCTGCGCTTTCAAGCAATGACCTTCCACCCAGCCTGAGACTGTACGACCCAACAATGAGCTCAGAGGATGGACCCTCGGCCTCCCAACACAGAAGAGTGAGAGATTAGTAGCCTGGCAGCACTCCCTCAGTGGTACAGACAGAGTGGATGGAGCAGGTGGCACTAGCCCTAAATGTTGCCTGGTGGTTTGGGCCCCGTATGCCACACTATTGTCATTCTTTACCAAGTTCATTTTAAAAGCAGAACTGGGACTTAGAACATTTTGGGACTTAATGACATCTGCAGGACTGGGACAACCTGCCAAGCTAATCCACTCAAGGTGCGACCTCTCTGGGCTGAAAAAACAGGCTTCCGAGCTCGAAGTTTCAATGCCGCAACAAATCCATTTCAGCAAGACATTGCTATGAAGGTGTCGGGCCTTGTGGAGTCCTTATCAGACACAGGCCACAGTCTTGTAGATTAAAGTTGACTAGCTGTTTACTTTATCCCGCCAGTCTTGTAACACCCTATACAGTTATGATAATATTACATGCATCTGACTAGGTCAAAGCAAATAAAACTAGATAAATATATACTAATTGTGTATTGGTAAGATGCATATGCATAACAGGTTATACCAACTTTTGATAAATAAATTTCATTATGAGTTTCATAGAGTATGCTTTCAAAGTACTAGTGGGAGCTCCATTAATATAAGTCTGGTTTAATATATACATTTATGGATAAGTAGAAATTTTTACAAAGCATGTCACACAGATGCTAGTCTCTTTGCACTGGTACAGTCCATAAGTACAAGTAGGTACTAAATAAAGTTTTTAAAGATAATTATGTAAAATATAGTTTTAATATAATGTTATAAAATATTGTTTAATTAGTTTGAAAAATATTATTTTTAGACTTGTATGCTTTACTATAATATTTGATTTGATCTGATTTAAATATTTGTAAAGCGCAGCTGTCACTCCCAAGGGAGCATCCTGGCGCTACACGGCATAGAAGATTAGGTAGGTATGAGAAGTGATCCCGTTATACCAGCGAGGAGCAGAATGCATCCGTGACCCCGAATATCCAGGTTTTCAGTGATTTTCTGAATAGGGTCTCTGATTAGATCGCCCTTAGATGTGCGGGCATGAGATTCCATGCTCTTGTTCCCAAGACCGCAAGGGATTTTCCTCCTTTGGTTTTATACCTAAAGCTGGGAGGCTTAAGAAGGTTCGCTGTGGAGGATCTGAGAATCCTAGCAGTGATATGAGTGAATTTAGCTGCCAGGTATTTGGGTTCAGAGTCTCTAACGGATCTAAAGGTGATTACCAAGATCTTAAATAAAATTATTTTCTGTATGGGCAGCCAATGCAGAGTTTTAAGAGCTGAAGTGGCCGATGATCGACGAGGCATTTTCTGCACCAAACAAGCTACTGCATTCTGTACAATCTGTAGCCTTTTTACTACTTGTTTGTTGGTTCCTGCACAAAGGCTACTGCAGTAATCTAATATAAAAAAGATCAGTGCTACTGCCACTGTCTTCCTTGCAAAGTAGGGAATATAGTCGAATACTTTTTTTTAGGGTTTTTATAAGGTTGAACCACAGTCCTGCCACTGCAATAGCTTGTGGCCCAAATGAGAGAGAAGCGTCAAATTTTACTCCCAAATTTTTGGCAATTTCTACTGTGTTAGGTGGGTCAGGTGCGTTTTCTGGCCACCATTGGATCGGGTTAAAGGAATTGTCTTTTCCTATCAACAGTATCTCAGTTTTATCCGTGTTACATTCAAGATTGTTTAGTCTCATCCAGCGGATGACCTCTGTTATACATTGCTTAAAATTAATCTCTGTTTTGGTAGTGTCTTTATCCAGGGCCAGGATCAATTGTGTATCATCTGCGTATGAGGTTGTATCGATATTGAAGGAAGATATTAACGAGATCAGCGGAGCCTTATAGATATTAAATAAGAGTGGGCTGAGAGAAGAGCCCTGTGGGATGCCTGAGGTAATCGGGCGTTCGGTTGACAGGAAATGTCCTATGGTCACTGTTTGTCTACGGTTGGTAAGGAAGGATTTTAGCCAGGCCAGAGCGGTTTAAGATATACCGCTTTGTTTAAATCTTGATAGAAGGATGTCATGCAAGATGGTATCATACGCAGCTGACAGATCCAATAGGATCAGTACCACATTTTTTCCTTTATCTAGAGTTGGTTTCAGTGTATCTAGTACTTCCTGCAATGCAGACTCAGTTGAGTGTTATGGCGAAAGCCAGATTGGCTGGGGTGTAATATCCTGGCTTTCTCAAGGAAGTCAGTGAGCTGTCTATTAACAAGTCTTTCGATAATTTTGCCAAGAATGGGTAGTAGTGATATAGGGCAAAGATTGGAGAGTGTGGAGGGGTCTATGTTCTGTTTTTTTTTGCAGTGGTTTGATGACTGCTAGTTTCCATTCTGCAGGGATTATAGGTGTAGTTAGGGATGAATTAACTATATTGCTAACTACTTGATTAACAACGTCTATAATCTTGTGAAGAACAGCAGGGGGACATGCGTCAAAAGGGGATCCTAATTTACAAGCAATGACGGCATTACGTGACTGTTCCAATGAGATTTCCTCAAAGGTCTGGAAGGACGGTCCTGTAAAGATGGGGTCGGGTTTTAAATCCATCGACTGTGTGTAGGGTATTAAATTCTTTTTGAATGTTAAGGATTTTCTCTTCAAAGAAGACCAAAATCTGATCACATAACATCTGTGATGGTGGAAAATCCTTGACTAGCACTTTTGGGTCAGTAAAGGATTTTACCACAGTAAAAATCATTTTTTGATCATTACGAGCCTCTAAGATTTTGTTAGAGAAATACTCCTTTTTTTTGCTAGCTTAATTTGTAAGTGATATTTTTTTCTGCTCAATCTGAAGAGGTTCAGTTTTTCTGCACTGTATGCTCCTCTTCATCTCCGTTCCAGTTGTTTACACTGGAGGTGGAGTTCTGCTAGTGTAGGCGTATACCAGGGTGCTGAAATTTAGTAGTGGGTGGTTGGGTTTGTAGAGGGTGTGAAGTTTTTTTAAATGTAAGTTTTGAAATTACAGAGATTCAGCCAACACATGTTTCGCCCTATGGCGGCTAGAAAGACTATGGCTTTTTCAAGGAAAATGCAAGTGAATAAGTTCAGTCCAGAGAGTGCAGTTGCCCAAAAATAAGGACAGTATTGTGTGACTGGCCGGAAGCAATTGTACAGATGAAACGTTTGTCATAAAATACTCTATGCGCTATACAGGTTCAACTGTAAACAGTGGAGGGAACCACTTAATAATGCTTTGTTTCTGGACATTCAGCAAAAAAAAATTATGTCAGTGAAGCCCGGTGGGAAAAACCCAAGAGCAGGACGTCTGTGCCTGCAGATGAACGTCCATGCGGTGTGGTTCCCGGGAGGTGCGCACACCTTCAGAGCTCCTTCAGGATTCAGTGGTCCATAAAAGAGGCCAAGTCTGAAGGTAAAAATCTCGATTGCCAAAGGTGGCAAAAACATCCGGCCAGTAATAGGGCTTCCTTTGGTGCGTAATTCGAATTTTCCCACTTTGAGCTTTTCCTGCCAAAACCCAAGGCTTCACCAGGACCTCGATCTGATATCTGGGAGCCCTCATTTGATACACTATCTGCCTTGCCCCTCTGAAGAGTCTGCACTTCCATTTTTGATAGTATGTCCCTAGGCAAAACCTTGAACCAGGTCGAACCTGGTTGGTGTATCGACCCATACTCCATTGTGGTCAGCCTGCTGCGACCAATTTACTGGCATTGGTGCTTAGTGATTATGGCACGATTTTTACTTAAATCTTTTAGAATTCATACCTCCTATTGAAAATGACAAATTTTGTGTGGTATACCCACACATTTTTTCCTTGAATGTTTTTGATGGCCTCAGAACTCTGTGCCCTTTACGCCAGATAACTAATGGTAAGGTGTACTGTGCCCCCCCACACCCTTTAAACATGAAGACATTTGTATACCCAAATTTCCATCTTTAACTTATGTATAAGTCCCTAGTAAATGGTACAGAGTGTACCCAGAGCCTGTAAGCTAAATGTCACCAGTACCTGCAGCACCCTTGGTGCCCCCCCCCCACTGCAGTAACAATGTAAACATGGCTGCAAGCCTGCCACTAATAGCCTGGCTGTGCAGGATTTATTTACAAATTTGCACTAACAAAATAACCCTTTTGACAAGCTAAACCTTCCCTTTAAATGTAAACGTCAACCCTAAGTAGGCCTTACTGCCCGGGGTGCATGGTATTTAAAAGTAATGTTAAACATGTTCCTACAGTGACAAAGCCCTAAAACCAATTTTCACTATAGCAAGGTTTACTGTTCCATAGGAAAGCACTGGGATGCAATATTAAAAACGAAATACTATAACTTGGGAATAGGACTAGCTAGACAAATAGTTAAACAACTATATTTAACAGCTATTAAAAATCCAATTCAATGGTTAAGTCGGATTTTTTCTAAATATTACAGAAAAGTAACTTAAAAAGTTACCTTTGCCATGCCTGAAGAACCTGGAAGCTAAATCTTTATTACTTGGCCAGCCAGTAAGTAACATTTAAATTGGTGTGAATGAGGGATGAACTTGCTCCTAGGAGCAAACAAAAGGCTGACCCATATGAATCTGCGGCCCGGTCTATCCCACTAGCCAGTCGATCCTCAATCACAGTGGCCATCTTTTTGACAGTACAGTCACAGCCTGTTTGACAGGTCTGCTGGATATACATATAACATTTGGGATGCACTTCAAAAGAGGGAAACAGAATGGCAAAACAACTTGTGTTTTTCCACTGTCTGGTTGATAAAAAAAACGAGTTTTGTCTCTCAGTTTGTTGGGTGTACAGGGACTGCCTACAGCTTGATTTCAGTTTTAGATGTGGCAGGACACAACGATTAGCGTAGTCTATCATTCAATCAAGCAGGATTTATAAAGCGTGGATAATCACCCGTGAGGGTATCCAGGCGCTGAGAACCTTGCTTCTTCAGGAGGATTCAGTTAAACAACCAGGTCTTGTAGTGCACCACCAACACACACACACACACACACACACACACACACACACACACACAGCCCTCAAAGCCCAAGCTTAGTTTGGCTGAAGACTTCAGTCATCTTCAAAATGCTCAAAGTGAGTAGGGTTAGCCTCGGGAACCTTTGCCCCATGGTTAGGGCGTTCCCAGGGGTCGTTCCAGCTCACTAGCTTGTGCCAGGTGTTAATGTAGCATCTCCTGGCACCCACTACAGAGCACTCAAGGACCTGTGGAAGATAAGAAGAAGACTGAATCTCCATCTGAGAAGAACCTAGAAGACTGGATCGGCTCTCCCTCGTTTACTCAGAATGAAGCAGTAGATCCAAAGGTCAGTAGGCTGACCTCCTGTTCAACAGGGATACAACAAGCTCCAAGAGGCCTTTCATGCAACTGCCCAGCTGGCAACTGGACCTGAATTGGACCCTGCTGTTTGGTCTCTGCCTAACCGTGTGAGTCTTTAAGTGCCTTCCCTGAGGTCCTGGGGGCTTAAGAAGTGTACTCACATGGATTTGGACTTAAAGAAATAAAGTCAGAAGCTAAAATCTTTTACCAGGATAAAGCTGGTTAGTGTATCAACCCCGCACTCCATTGCGCTCAGCATCAAATTGTACCTAGGTCCTATTCTACCATGGCCATTGACTATTATTGACACTTTGGCCCTGATTTTGATGCCAGTTGGACAAGCGTCCGACTGGCATCGTGTCGTAATGGAAACCGACAGAGTAGCAGTCATCTGTTCCAACCGACAAATTAGGATACGACCGTCCATGAGGCGGTCGGAAACATCCATTTTTTCATTGCGGCTTGTGCAGAGGGCGGAAAAGGGCCGCAGCACAAGCAGCATTGGGAAAATGGATGTTTACAAACACCCATGCACCGTGGCCCAGGGGTATGGATGTTTGGAGGGGCATCGCAGGTGCCCCCCAGGCCTCATAGCGGAGGCAGCGGGCCCCTAAAGCCCATTTCCGACAGCCTTTCAATGGCAGTCGGACTGCTATTGAAAGGCTGTCTGAAAGGGACATCGTAATCCCTACTGTGGCGCCTGAGCATGCACCGCTTTTATTGCAGGGATTTATATTCTGACCGACAGTCGAGCGGGCTCCTTGAGCTCGTTGGAATTGTCTGTCAGTGCCTCTGCATCCTGCCTCCGACCGCCGCGCATCTTAATGCGGCGGTCGGACTGCGGCACCAGATGTCGGTCGGACCGGAACCGACTGCCTGTCAATTGTGATCCAACTGACATCGTAATAAGGGTCTTTGTGGAAGAGGTGTGGCGCAGCGGCCAGGGCAACTGACGCCGGAACCCGGGGGCTCACAGTTCGATCCCAGGTGATGGCGGCAGATCAGCCCAGCACCATGTGACTCTGGGCAACAGCTCGCTTAATCTTCCCGACGGCCCCCAGCGCCTTGACACCTTCAGGTTAATTGTTCGCGCTTTACAAATACTGGACATTTACAATTACATTTGTGCTTCTAGGCAGTATTTCTACTTAAACCTTAAAAATCCATATATATGATTCAGTTTCTTGGATTTTTGTAATTTTGGTGACATTTTCTTTATTAAATTTTACTCTATTTTTCAAATTTGTTTTGCATTTCGATTTTCTTACTGTTTTAGTACTGCATAAATATTTTTCACATTGCCTTTAAGTTAAGTCTATATGGTCTGTGCCATAGCTACGAGGGTGGATGATCTCAGGTTAATTTAGAGACTTTAAAGACAAGGACTGGGATTATAACTAGAGGTGGATATTTATGCCCTTCAACTAATCACCCAATCTTTTGCACTCACTTGAAAATATAATATTCACAGAATGAACCAGCATATTGCCTGCAAGAAATGTTCAATTTCTGCATGGTCACACTGAATTTATTAAAAACTTTTTATGGCTCAAATGTTTGCTAGTATTAGGACTGCTTTTCAGTACCACAGTGCATGTTCTTTGCCCCTAAAATGTTCCTGCCAAAACTGGTTTCATCCAGTTTAACTTTACTTTAACAGAATGGGCTGAAGTGTGCATTTAAACCACCCACTTAAATAACAAAATTCTACAACTGCCCCAAAAAAAAAAAACATTGTGCTCTGGCTGGGCTTCAGTTTAGAAGCACTGCAGTAACACGTGGCATGGAAAGATGCCTTTGCCATGTATGAAAACATTTTTTTTAAAATAAGTTCCCGCCAAAGGGTGAAAGGGTGCTTTGTATGCTCATGTGGCTCGGTGAGATATATATATATTTACACTAAAAAAACAAAGATTATAGGGACATTATAGTTAGGGTCAGATTTTACTCATACAAACCCAGAGAAATTCAGCCGTTATAGTTAGCTGACTTAACTATAACTCACGACCCCCGCAATGCACTGCTTATGACCTCACATATTACATCACTCATTACATGGTCAGTGACATCACTGATGACATCACTGATGACATCTCAAATGACATGACTGACGACATCACTGATGACATCATCCAGTAACTGTGAGTGTTTTTAAAAAGTTTATGAGTGTTAAATATATATACCAAGGTGTATTGGTGAATCAGTGGGTGCATGAGTGACTGTATGGATGACTCAGTGGGTGCGTGTCTGACTGTATAAGTGAGTGATTAGGTGTCTCAGTGAATGTATGGATGAGTGACTGCTTGTGTGAATGTGTGTATCTGTCTGTCAGTTGATGTCTAAGTGGGTGTATGAATGTGTTACTGGGTACGAGAATGGCTAAAGGGGTGATTGATTGGTTGTCTGACTACCTCTACGGTTGTCTGGGCGTCTGTTTTTGTGGGTGAGGAGGTGTGTGGCTGCCTGTATGGATGAGTGAGTGGGTGAGTCAGTGGCTGTATGGGGTACTGTTGCAGGTGTGAGAAGTTGTATGGGTGAGTGAGTGTCTGTATGGCTGTGTCGGTGATTGAGTTCATGTGTCAGTATGGGTGAGTAATTGAGTATGTGAAAGGCAGTATAGGTGAGTGATGGGGTATATGAGTGACTGTATGCGTGAGTGAGTGAATGTGAGAATGGCTATATGGATAAGTGCATGCTTCTGTCAGTGACTGTATAGCTGAGTGAATATGTGTTACTATTTGTTTGGGTAAGTGGGTGTGTGTGTAATGGGTGAGTAAGTGGCTGTGTGATTGACTGTATGGGTGAGTGTCTAGGTGTGTGAGTAGTTCTATGGTTGACTCAGTGTGTGAGTGCCTGTATGGGTGTATGAGTGGATATGTCAATGGCTGTATTAGTGTATGAGTGGGTCTATCAGTGGCAGTATGGGTGAGTGAGTGGATGTGTGTGTAGATCAATGAATCAGTGAGTGGGTGTGTAAGTACTGGTATGGCTCAGTGAATGGGTTTGTGAATGGTTGTGTAGGAGTGGCAGTGGGTGTATAAAAGATTCTATAGGGGTTGAGTGGGTGCGTCAGAGATGCTGTGGATGTTGTCATCACGGATATCATCAATGATGTCATTTGAGATGTCATCAGT
The DNA here is from genome assembly GCA_963921515.1 of Calotriton arnoldi. Taxonomy (NCBI): domain Eukaryota; kingdom Metazoa; phylum Chordata; class Amphibia; order Caudata; family Salamandridae; genus Calotriton; species Calotriton arnoldi. The sequence goes on from CAWUFW010001657.1 coordinate 1,527,388, forward strand.
GATGTCGCTAACCATGTCATGAGTGATGTAATGTGTGTGGTCATAAGCAGTGCATTGCGGAGGCGCGAGTTATAGTTAACTCAGCTAACTATAATGGCTGAATTTCTCTGATTTTGTATGAGTAAAATCTGACCCTAACTATAATGTCCCTGTAACCTTTGGGTTTTTCAGTGAATTTCTAAGGTTTTTAAAATTCTATTTGCTAACTATAAAGTTCCTGTCACCTTTGTTTTTTTTTTGTGAATTTCTAAGGTTTTTTAACTAGCAGTCATGTTTGCAGAGTGGTGGAGAAAAGGGGCTGGGCCTCCAACCAGCTCTCTGGAATTCTGCCACGTAGGACTTACAGGATGTACCAGGAGGGCTTCTTGGCCCCCAAGGTCCCTCAGGACTAAAGTGGACTTCATCCCCCAACCAGTAGTGCACCAGGAGGTGTGTTTGCAGACTGGTGGAAAAAGGTGGGCAGGGCCTCCAAAGACCTCTTAGCAATCCTACTGTGTAGGAATTACTGGAGGTAACAGGAGGAGTAGTTTTAGCAGTCTAAACTGCAATGTCCCTGGGGTGGGCACCCCGGGATATTGCTGGAGCCGGCCCAGGTGGGTGGAAGTCCCCAGGGCCATATACGGCTCCAGGAGGGTGGCCGCATGTCCCCCCTCCTATCTTGAACATAGCCCCGGGGAGGTGGTGGTCCCTGGGGCTACAGGGGGTCCCCGTGGCACCTAGCATTACACATACATAGCCCAGGGGAGGTGGCGGTCCCCCTGCATCAGTATTTTTGCTTGCCCCCGGGACCTGGCCCACCCGGGGGATGCCCACGCTTTGGTCTTTAAAAAAACATTTCGGCCGGATTTGCGGATCCAGCGCGAATTGCACCGAAAATTTAAAAAAATGCTTTTTTTGGCATTGGGGGGATCCTGTGGGACCACCGGAGCAGGCCTAGGGGGACTGGGTGTTTCTATCCTGACCCCTTTTCTTGATTTTTAACGTTTGTTAACCTTTTTACCGAGTTACAAGATGGCTGCCAACACTTCCTGCTTTGAAGTGTTGGCAGCCAATCAGATTGCAGGCTTGAGATCCGGAGGGTTCGCGAATCCACCGCGGCCATAGTTGCATATCTGAGAAATGTTTAAATTTACTACTGAATGGATATACACCATTTAACAAAAAAAAGAGTGCTTTCTGAACCAAGACCTACCTTTTTTTCCAAATTTGGCGTAATTCCGTTCAGCAGTTTGGGCTGTAGCCGTGTCTAAAGTTTCCTATGGAAATTAACATTGAGAAAATGCGTTTTGGGAGCCCCCCCTTTTTCTCGGCCCCCGCTTGACGAATCACCCCGAAATTTTCACCACAGCAGCTAAAGTGAGTGGGCCATTAGTTTTGAAAATGTTGCGAAGATTCATCAAACGGTGACAAAGATATTGGCAAAAGAATGAACGCTCTTTGAATAGAAACAAGGTCCTAACTATAACTACCTACTGGCGACCGCCAGTAGGTAATATATATATATATATATATATATATATATATATATATATATATATATATATATATATATATATATATATTTCCAAAACACCAGTAAAGCGCGCTCTCATGCGAAGATTAGTAGATGAAAAAGAGGCGATTTATTACTTCATAAGTCTTTTTGTAATTGAAAACTGATCGGAGCCAGTAGCATTGTATTGTGCTCATAATAGCAACCCGATCTAATTTTCCAAAAGTGCACACATGCTTTAAAACGTAGTTTTTCTCGTTACCTCACAGTGTGATCAGGACCGCTGGTCGGTTGAAACGAGTTACAAAAAGATTTATGAAGTAATAAATCTCCTCTTTTGCATCAACTAATCTTCACCTGAGAGAGCGCTTTACTGGTGTTTTGGAAATATTCATTGCCGGCTGGGTCGCAGGTTTCCGGCAGGAGCAACTGTGATTGGAGATATATATATATATATATATATATATATATATATATGCTCCTCAGATTGTCGCAGCAATAGGTCATTTCCACCCTTCGTGTGGACACTGCTTCATGGGAAGAAAGGGCGCGGCACCAGTAGAAACTAATGAGACACGATAATGCAATCATAAAAAAATATATTTTAATTTTGAAAGACGCTAATGCACTAACGGTAATCAATTTCTCCAAACATGTATTGACTGAAGCAGAGAGATCCCTTCTGGAACTAGGACTGACCTTTTGCCCTACTGTACAAATTCGATTATGCGCAAGCACACATTGATTTGTTCTTATTTATAAGAAAACTAAAATTACTGAAAATTCACATAATGTCTCCTACGAACCCTGAAACCACAAGTGAGGATATCTGGGGCCATAACATTAATGTAGGGGATGTTGTTACAGGAGGGAGAGTCTACTCTGAACTCTAATCTAGAATTGAAAGAGATTTTGTTGAATTTGGGGGTTGATGTGAACTCACCTAGCAGAAGTGGCTTCAAACCTAAATCAAAGTTGATTCCTAATACACCAAATGATAACATTGATGTGTTCCATGAAATTATGACAAGAGAATGGATGACATTTAGGGATAAAACTTTGGGATGGCAACATAATCTGTCTGGACCACAAAGGGAAGCTTTAACATCATTGACATCAGATACGTCCATAGTTATCAAACCCTTAGATAAAGTGGGGGAATGTGGTTATTATGGAAATGATAATGGACGAAAAGGATGTCCTCATACAATCAGGTCAAACTAATTGTTATGAGGTAATTTCATTTGAAACATAAAAGGCATCAGTCAGCAACTACCATGAGTGGTGTGATCAAGGGATTGTGGACTTTGAGGAGTATGCATTCTTAAATAATGATCACCCGAAAGTACCTTGCTTTTATGTTTTACCCAAGGTAGATAAAAACATGAATAATCCACCAGGAAGACCCACAGTGTCCTCCAATGAGGGACTGCCTGAGCACACGGCTACCTATATTATTTCTTTTTCCCTTCAGTATTAGCTTTACCTTCATATTGGTGGGTAAGCACTGATATTTTGACCAAGTAATAAGATATGAGTTGGGAGGACACAAACAAGTATTACAATGGATGTTACCGCCCTGTATACGTGCACTGACCATGATCTAGACCATGATCTAGTAGTAAAATCATATGAGCACTTTTGGAAAACTAGATTGGCTTGCTATTATGAGCACAATACAATGCTACTGGCTCCGATCAGATTTGCTTGAAGGAAAACAGTTTTCAATTTGATGGGATATATTACAGACAGCTCATGGGGTCCGAAATGGACACCTGCTTCGCCCCCAACTTCGTGAATCTCGTGATGGGCTGGTGGGAGTAACAGGTGGTCTGGACAGATTCCAATAGTGAATTCACATGCAATGTGGCCCTATGGACCAGATATATTGATGATTTGTTTCTGATCTGGAGTTTCCCCACATGAAAAGGCAGAGCAATTTTTCAACATGCTTAATGACGACCCCTACAACTTACAATTCACTGCAAAGATGAGTAAGACCAAGACTGATTTCTTAGATGTGCAATTATGGGTGGAAGATGGTCAGTTGCACACAAGTCGATATATATAGGACATAGCTGGAAATAGAGTTCTTCAATTTAATAGTCATCATCCAAAGAACCTTATCAATAGCCCTACGGGGAGATGCTTAGAGCCTGACGTCTATGTAACACTGACAGTGAATTTGGTAAAGAGAAAACCAATGTGGTTAATAGGTTTAGGATGAGGGGTTATCCTAATAAAACATTGAGCATAGCGAATGACAAGGTTGCCCCAGTGAAAAGTGACCAACTCCTATATCCTAATGTTAAGAATACTGGAAATGAGTGTGTCCGCCTGATAACTATATTCAGAGTTGCGTCCCATGAGTATAGATCCATTATGAGTAAATATTGGAGGGTCTTAAAAACTGATGTCATCATAGCCACAGAATTACCCATGAAGCCTTTCATTACTTACAGAAGAGGGAGATCATTAGAGTACACACTCTCCCATAGCTATTACATAAAAGATGACAACGCTGGCACCACTAAGGGCTTCCATAAATGTGGTCAGTGCAAAGCCTAAAGATACACTGTTAATTAAAAGGAATATCAGAGAAATATCAGAGAAAAAGAAATACATCACTCAGTTTTTGACGAGTACATCTGATTATTATATATGTGTCCTTATAGGCCCATGTAATCTCAAATATGGGGGAAGCACCATTTCCCCCTGAAAAAACGTATTTCAGAACATCAAAGAGCAATAAGAAATGCAGCCTCCACTTATCCAGTGGCGAGACATTTTGAGCAAGTGCACCAGAAGGATGTTTCCAAATTAAAGTTCTTTTGAATTGCTAGGATACGCAAAAATATCTGTGGTGGTAACAGAATAAACCAATTGAGGCACCTGGAGTCTAGATACATTCTGGACCTGCAGACTAAACATCCTACAGTTTTTCGTCCAATATGATTACTGGGCTTAATCAGTGGAACATGGATATCCTAATTAGACTTAAGTATTTAGCTGATGTATAATGAGTTTTTGGTTAGGTGGATTCATTTTCCTCTCCATTTTCGGCTTTTTCATTTGACCTTAGATTTAGGACGCTGTAGATTGCCAGTATCAGTTATGTCCAGTTATTATTATGGACTGTAAATTGCCCACTGAGGCAATATCAGCAATACTTGATATAGGGGATTATTGCACTCATAATACCATATCACCAATGTGGGTGTTTTCTATCATAATTTATTTATCGAATTTCTGTTACCATATATGTGCTTCTGAACCACTGTCTATCCAGATTCTTGACCCTTTTTTTCTTTTAACTGTTAGAAATTATATTTCTTGTATCAATTGTACGGGATTTTGGATTTGATTTATTTTATTGGTGCATTTTCTTTTTGACGACGTATATATAGAATATTTATTTATGTTTTAGATTTCATAGGTTAATTTTGACATCTAAGTTTTCGATTCTTTGTTTTTTTTTTAAAGTATGAGCAATGAATTGCTATAGGATTTCAATTCAATACATGTTTCGAGCATGAGATGTAACGCTTCACTTTCTATGCATAAAGAGTCCTTACTTCTATTTCGGAGAGTGGTGAGTCTCATTACTTTGACAAAGGATCATGGGAGCCAAAACGTGTTGGTTTTCCAAACTTGTTGATATATATATTCACTGAAAAAACCATAGGTTTTAGGGAAAGTTATAGTTAGTTGGACATTGCACTCGTACAAAACCCGTGAAATTCCCCCGTTATAGTTAGTTCAGCTAACTATAACTCGCGCCCCCGCAATGCACTGCTGATGACGTCACATATTACATCACTCATGACATGGTCAGTGACATCACTGATGACATCACTGATGACATCTCAAATGACATCACTGATGACATCACTGATGACATCATCCAGTGACTGAGTGTTTGTGTAAAGTTTAAATATGTTTAATATATATAGGGAAAGGCATATTGAAGAATGAGTGGGTGTATAAGCGTCTGAATGGATGATTTAGTAGGTGCGTGACTGAGTCTATAAGTGAGTGATTAAACGTATCTTACTGGATGCATGGGTGAGTGACTAAACTGTGTGAATGTCTGTATCCGTCTCTCTGTTGTTGTGTAAGCAGCTGCTTGGGTATCTGACTAGCTAAATGAGTGTCTATATGGGTTATGGATTGGTTCTCTGAGTATCTGTATGGGTGCCTCAGTGTTTGTGTGGGTGGGGTGTGTGTGACTCTGTGCATAGATGTGTGAGTGGGTGATTCACTGGGTGCATGGTTTCAAGAGTGCGTCTGTGATGGACTGTATGGGTGGGTGAGTGTGTGTATGGGTGTGTTAGTGATTGAATGTATATCTCAGTGGTACATGTGTGAGTAACTACATATGTGAAAGGCAGTATATATCTGTGTTGGAGTATATAAATGGCTATAAGTGAGAGTGTGTGATTGTGAGAGTGGCTATATGGAGGAGTGTGTGCTTGCATCAGTGATTGCATAGGAGAGTAAGAATGTGCTAGTATTTTTATGAGTAAGTGAGCTGGTGTGTATAACTGTATAGGTGAGTAAATGGGAGTGTGATTAATTATTAGCATGACTGACTAGGTGTGTGAGTACCTCTATGGATGAGTTGCGATGTGTGAGTGTTTATATAGGTGTATGAGTGCATATGATAGTCCTGTACTGAGTGACTGTAAGTATGAGTGACTGTACGGGTGAGTGAGTAGATGTGTGTGTGTAGACCCAAGAATCAGTGAGTGGGTATGTACTTATTGGTATTGGAGTGTGTATGGTTTTGAGAATGGCAGTCTGTAATTTAGAGTGGGTGTATCAAAAGTTATATTAGGGTGTGAGAAGATGCATTAAATTCTCACATGGATGATGTCATGAGTGATGTCATTTGAGATGTCATCAGTGATGTCACTGACCATGTCATGAGTGATGTAATATGTGACGTCATCAGCAGTGCATTGCGGGGGCGCGAGTTATAGTTAGCTGAACTAACTATAACGGGGGGAATTTCACGGGTTTTGTACGAGTGCAATGTCCAACTAACTATAACTTTCCCTAAAACCTATGGTTTTTTCAGTGAATTTCAAAGGTTTTTAAAATGCTAATTCCTAACTATAACAAGCCTGAAACCTATGGTTTTTTCAGTGAATTTCAAAGGTTTTTTAAATGACAATTTTTAAATGTATTAATTGTTATATATATTTTTTATATACTGATTTACTACATTTTTTTAAACTATTTATTTTTAGATGTTTTATTTTTTAAATTACATTGTAATTACATTATACATTACATTACAAAATATACTTTCTCAGAATGAATTACTTTAGTTTAAATACTTTGCAAATAGGCAATAGACTTTTAAGTACAGTAGTTACAGTTGTTGCAATGGGCAACACAATTTCAAACACAATGCAACATTGAGCTCAATGTGAATTTCTAGCTAAATGCAATTAGTTACTTTATGGATTACTTTTCTAACCACAGGACTGGATCCTAGAATCAGTCCTGGGACATCTCCTGTAAACAGTTGAGTAAAAGCGTTTTGGTTACAGTAGTGATTTTTAAGGAATATTATTGTATTTTAAAAGTTGACACTTAGAAACTTTTTCACATAGAATCACCAATGTTATCCTATGGGAGGAAATTCACTTAGCAGGTAAGTAGTGTTATCGTTACCTTTTCTTACTCCGTGGTGGATCCTGGATCCAGCACTGGTGCATCTCCTGTAAACAGTTGAAAGAATGCGTTTAAGTCATACAGGCGATTTTTAAGGAATATTTGTAGTTTGTGAAAATCAACACTTTGAAACTTTTCTGCTGAAAACCAGACAATGGATTCCTACGGAAGGAAATATAAGTTACTGGTAAGTACGGTTAAAATTACTTTTCAGGATCAGTACTGGGCTAAAAGATGCAGCACTGAGGTCTCTCCTGATAACAGGTGAGTAAATCGGAATTCGTATTTCGGCTGATTTTAGAGGAATATTATAAAGTTCCAAAACTCCACACTTAGAAGAATTTCCAAGTGAAACCAGTCAATGATATCCTATGGAAGGAAATTCAAGTTACTGGTAAGTACGGTTAAAATTACTTTTCAGGATCAGTACTGGGCTGAAAGATGCAGCACTGAGGTCTCTCCTGATAACAGGTGAGTAAATCGGAATTCGTATTTCGGCTGATTTTAGAGGAATATTATAAAGTTCCAAAACTGCACACTTAGAAGAATTTCCAAGTGAAACCAGTCAATGATATCCTATGGAAGGAAATTCAAGTTACTGGTAAGCACGGTTAAAATTACTTTTCAGGATCAGTACTGGGCTGAAAGATGCAGGACTGAGGTCTCTCCTGATAACAGGTGAGTAAATCGGAATTCGTAGTTCGGCTGATTTTAGAGGAATATTTGCACAATGGTGAAGGGAGGGGCGGGGCCTGAGGTGACATCTGTGCAAACGCGCCCCGTGGCGCGTTTTAAGTTGGGGGATTAAGTCCCCTTGAATCATGAGGGTCCCTGGGGTCCAACTAGCCCACCCTGTACCTCCAGTATGCGCCAGGGAGCTGCGTTGCAGAGAGGTGTTCAGAGGCCACGCCCCTTTTTGCACCTCTCTGCAACGCAGCTCTGTGGCGCTTTCAGGACGTACCTGGTAGGCTAGTTCGCCCCCAGGGACCCTCAGGATTGAAGGGGATTTCATTCCCCATCTTAAAATGCGCCACGGGGCCTGTTTGCACACATGTCACCTGAAGCCCCGCCCCCTCCCTTCACCACTGTGCAAACGTGCCCCGTGGCGCGTTTTAAGTTGGGGGATTAAGTCCCCTTGAATACTGAGGGTCCCTGGAGTCCAACTAGCCCACCCTGTACCTCCAAAAAGCGCCACAGAGCTGCGTTGCAGAGAGGTGTAAAAAGGGGCGTGGCCTCTGTACACCTCTCTGCAACGCAGCCCCTGGCGCATACCGGAGGCTCCTGGTGGGCTAGTTGGCCCCAAGGACCCCCAGTATTCAAGGGAATTACTTCCCTTCTTAAAACGCGCCAGGGGCGCTTTTGCAGACTGCTGCAGGGAGGGGCGGGGCCTCGGCACGATGCCGGTCTTTTTTTTTTGTTGTTGTTGTTGCTTTTTTCTGCCCAGGGGTCCTTGTGGGACCCCTGAGCAGACCTAGGGGTCAGGGTGTTTCTACCCTGCCCCCTTTGTGCGTTTTGCGCACTTGTTTCTTGTGCTTTTTTTTTTTTTTTTTTTTTAATCGGCCGGATCCGCGCACCCTAAACGCATCCCGCCGTTTAAAAAAAAAATGCTTTTTTCTGCTCAGGGGGTCCTTGTGGGACCCCCTGAGCAGACCTAGGGGTCAGGGTGTTTCTACTCTGCCCCTTTTGCGCTTTGCGCACTTGTTTCTGTCCCTCGGTTCTACCGAGGGACAAAATGGCTGCCAACACTTCCTGATTTGGAGTGTTGACAGCCACTTGACAGCCAATTAGCATGCAGCTCGTGATCGGGACGGTGCGCGCAGGGTGCGCTCAGGATACGCGGACCCTACTCGCCCATAGATATATATGTGACTTTACTTTTGATTTTCTCAGGAACTACTGAACGGATTTACACCATTTAAGCAAAAGGCACGACACTGAACCAAGGGCTACCTCTTTGCCAAATTTGGTGTAATTCCGTTCAGCAGTTCGGGCTGTAGCTGCGACTAAAGGTTCCTATGGAAAAATGAATGGGGAAAACGCGTTTTGGGACCCCCTTTTCTCGGCCCCCGCTTGACGAATCAACCCGACACTTTCAGGGTAGGAGCGGAGCGCCCCAACAAGTTGGAAGCTTTCGCGAAGATTCGTCAACCGGCGCAAGAGTTATTTCAAATAGAATGTCGCGGATTTCCTATGGATAATAGGTCCTAACTATAACTATCTACTGGTGACCGCCAGTAGATAATATATACACATATACACATATAGTATGTATATCCCCACGGCAGCCGCCACTGATTAGTCATAGTTAGGATCGGGCATTTTTATGTTTGCCTATATTTTTGGTGCTGTTTGTTGATTCTCCACAAAACCTTCCAGAAAAGTGCTCCTTTTTTACTAGTTTGCACATGGAAAGTTTCGGGGGGAGGGTACTCTTGTCAAAGGGGTCCGAGAAAAATGGGTCTCTCAAATCACATTTTCCCCATTCATTTTTCCATACAAATCTTAGACACAGCTACAGCCCAAACCACTGTACGGATTTACACTAATTTTGGCAGAAAGCTAGATCTTGGTCCAGAAAGAATGCTTTGTATGATTTGGAATAAATCTGTTCAGTAGTTTTTGAGCAAATAATGCTGAAAGACTTTATATATTTCACGCTGTAGAGGCTCCGTGGACCCAAGAGATCTCAAGCTGAGATCTGATTGGCTGGCAACACATCAACAACGATGTGGTGGCACCTACCTTAGAGTAAAGTCCTAAGAAAGATGAAAAAAACACATAAGGGGACAAGGTAGGGATACACTGATCCCCTAGTCTTGGTGGTGAAGTGAAATGGGTTTCTTTCTATAAAATTTTTACCTTGAATACGCCGAGGATCCAAAAATCTAAGGCAAAAACAAACAAAAATAGAATGGAATCCCGATCTTCTCTTTAAACACAGCTCCAACCCCCTCCGGTGTGGACCAGAGCCCGGGGGGGCGGTGTGTGGGGGGGGGGTGAAGGTAGGTTTTTATTTTGGGGACGGGGCGCAAGCCTTCATTTACTGGGCTGTGGTAAAAAAAGAAGGGAGCTGGCACATGGCCCCCTTCCAGAGCTTAAGTAGGCCTCGGGGGACACCATCCTATATATTAAGGAGGGGGAATACAGCCTCCCTCCCTGAGTCTTAATTGACCCCGGATACCGTATCCCCAGGGGCCAAATTCCAATAAAAAGGGATGGGGCGCTGCATGGCCCCCCTCCCGAGCCTTTAAAGGCCCCAGGGACCCATCCTCCAGGGCCGGCTCAGTTACTGTGTCCTTGAGAGCCCACCCCGGTACACAGTAGCTTACCTACCCACATTAATGAATTTCCACATTTGCTCCTGCCTAGCGGGAGCATTTTAAAATCTTCTCTCAGACTGAGGCAAACATGCCTTCCTTGCCTGCAGGAGTGCGTGCAGGGAAAGCAAGTCTGCTCCCACCCGGCGGGAGATTTAAACATGCTCTTATTAGCTGGCAGCAGACTTCTGTTCTGCAGGGAAACAGAGCAGATATTGCTCCCGCCCAATGGGAGCATGCAAAAAAACACCTACTCCCATCGGGCAGGAGCAATGCAAACTCCAGCAGCATGCGGGGAGCCGACTGAGGAGCTGCGTGGCCACCCTTCCCTTTTTAATGGAATTCAGACCAGGGAGTTGGGGTCCCGTCATGACATCTTTTATGACACCATTGATAATATCACAGCAAAATCTGCTGTTAAATTTTTGATGAGAAAACTGTGCATGGTGGGGGTGCGACTTAGTTATGTTAGGGCACAAGTTATAGTTACCAGAGCTAACTTTAACTGGATAATTTCAGTGGTTTTGTACGTTTAAAATGTTTCCTTATCACTGAAATTCTCAACTAACTATACCATTACTGTCTGTCTGTGTGTGTGTGTGTATATATATATATATATATATATATATATATAGATATGTATTCACTGAAAAAACCACAGGTTTCAGGGACGGTATAGTTAGGCTGACTTTCACTCGTACAAAAGCAGAGAAATTCAGCCGTTATAGTTAACTGGGCTAGCTATAACTCGTGCCCCCGCAATGCACTGCTGATGACATCACAGATTACATCACTCATGACATGGTCAGTGACATCACTGATGACATCTCAAATGACATCACTGATGACATCATCCAGTGACTGAGTTTCTAAAAAGTTTAAGAATGTTATATATATATATATATATATACATATACACACACACACACCAAGGTGTATTGAAGAATGAGCGGGTGTATGAGTGTCTGAATGGATGATTTAGTGGGTGCGTGACTGACTGTATAAGTGAGTGATTAAACATGTCTTAGTGAATGCATGGGTGACTGACTAATCTGTGTGAATGTCTGTATCGGTCTGTAAGTTGGTGTGTAAGTGGCTGCATAGGTTGGTGAGTAGCTACATGAGTGTCTATATGGGTTAATGATTGGTTGTCTGAGTACCTGCATGGGTGCCTGAGTGTCTGTGTGGGGGGTGCGACTCCCTGCATGGATGTGTGAGTGGGTGATTCACTGGGTATATGGGTTCATGAGTGCATCTGCAAGGAGCTGTATAGGTGAGTGAGTGTGCGTATGGCTGTGCTGGTGACTGAATGGATGTCTCAGTGGTACATGTGTAAGTAACTACATATGTAAAAGGCAGTATATGTGAGTATTGGAGTATATAAGTGACTATATGCGAGAGTGAGTGATTGTGAGAGTGGCTGTATGGATGAGTGTGTGCTTGTGTCAGTGATTGTAGAAGAGAGTAAGTATGTGTTACTAGCTGTATGACTAAGTGAGGTGGTGTGTGTATAACTGTATAGGTGAGTAAATGGCAGTGTGATTTATTTTCTGGGTGACTGACTAGGTGTGTGAGTAACTCTATGGGTGAGTGGCGGTGTGTGAGTGTCCGTATGAGTGCATATATCAGAGGCTGTATTGATGAGTGACTGCGTGTATGAGTAACTGTATGGGTGAGTGAGTGGATGTGTGTGTAGACCTATGAATGAGTGAGTGGGTATATACTAGCTGGTATTGTTGTGTCTATGGTTTCAAAAATGGTAGTCTGTATTTTAGAGTGGGTGTATGAAAGGTTATATTAGTGTGTGAGGATGTGCATCAAATATTAAGAGGATGATGTCATCAGTGATGTCAAGAGTGATGTCACTGACCATGTCATGAGTGATGTAACATGTGACGTCATCAGCAGTGCATTGCGGGGGCGCGAGTTATAGTTAGCCCAGTTAACTATAACGGCTGAATTTCTCTGCTTTTGTACGAGTGAAATGTCAGCCTAACTATAACGTCCCTGAAACCTGTGGTTTTTTCAGTGAATTTCTAAGGTTTTTTAAATGCTAATCCCTAACTATAACGTCCCTAAAACCTGTGGTTTTTTCACTGAATTTCTAAGGTTTTTTAAATGCTAATTTCTAACTATGCCTACATATGTGGGACATGTAAAGAAAGAGGCAGAAAGGCGCAGAAAGAAGCAAGAGAAGTGCAGAAAGATGCAAGAGAGGTGAAGAAAGAGGAAGAAACATGCAGAAAGAAGCAAGAGAAGTGCAGAAAGAAGCAACAGAGGTGCAGAAAGAGGCCTACTTCGACTGTACCTTTCCACAGACTCATACAAAGTAGCCTAATCACTAATCCTTCTCACAAGATGTCTTAAACCTCACTTTTCTCTTGAAGGTTCACTATTCCTCAACTGTTCAAAATGTTAGGCCTATCAAAGGTAAAACAGCAATCCTAACCATATCACTGTTTTAAGTCTCACCAAGTTTGTGAAGGTATGCATGCATGTGTCTCAGCTTTTACCTAGTGACATGTTACATAAAAATAAACATACAAATACTTGAATACCTGTGTTTCAAAACAGCATACTCTGTAAATTTGTGTACAAAAAGGTGTATGCATTTCTTTCTGCCTGAAATAAAGGGCACATAGGTATTCAATAGTATATTTGAGGACCTCTATAACACCTATATATATAAGACATGTCTGCCTGTGCAACGGAATGACAGAGCAGAACTGAGAAGATTTGGAGAAGTTACCCGCTTTTCAAGCTACCATCTTCAGATGCATAACACATGTAAGAATACATGTACAAGTAGACATATACCTCAGTCACAAGAGCACGCAGACCTTTAAACTTGACAGCTTGCACTTTCCATTTGAGTACAGAAAGAGGCGGGAGGAGTTCAGAAAGAAGCAAGAGAGTTGCAGAAATAGGCAAAAGAGGTACAGAGAGAGGGAACAGAGGTGCAGACAGAGGCAAGAGAGGTGCAGAAAGAGGGAAGAAGGGTACAGAAAGAGGCAAGAGGGGTGCAGAAAGAACCAAGAGAGGTGCAAAAAGAAGCAAGAGAAGTGCAGAAACAAGCAACAGAGGTGCAGAAAGAGGCAAGAGGGGTGCAGACAGAGGCAATAGAGTTGAAAAAACAGGCAAAAGAGGTGCAGGAAGAGGCAAGAGGGGTGCAGAAAGAGGCAAGAGAGGTGCAGAAAGAGGCAACAGGGGTGCAGAAAGAACCAAGAGAGGTGCAGAAAAAAGCAAGAGAAGTGCAGAAACAAGCAACATAGGTGCAGAAAGAAGCAAGAGGGGTGCAGAAAGAGGCAAGGGAAGTGCTGAAAGAAGCAACAGAGGTACAGAAAGAGGCAAGAGAAGTGCAGAAAGAGGAAAGAGAAGTATAGAAAGAGGAAAGAGGTGCAGAAAAAGCAAGAGCAGTGCAGAAAGAACCAACAGAGGTGCAGAAAGAGGCAAGAGGGGTGCAGAAAGAGGCAAGAGGGGTGCAGAAAGAGGCAAGAGAAGTGCAGAAAGAAGCAAAAGAGGGGTGCAGAAAGAGGCAAGAGAAGTGCAGAAAGAAGCAAAAGAGGTCCAGAAAGAGGCGAGAGGTCCAGAAAGAGGCAAGTGAGGTACAGACAGAGGCAAGAGCAGTGCAGAAAGAACCAACAGAGGTGCTGAAGGAAGCAAGAGGAGTGCAGAAAGAGGCAAGAGGGGTGCAGAAATTTTTAAGAGCGGTGCAGAAAGAAGCATGAGAGCTGCAGAAACAGGCAAAAGAGGTACAGAAATAGGCAAGAGGGGTGCAGAAAGAGGCAAGTGAGGTACATACAGAGGCAAGTGAGGTACAGACAGAGGCAAGAGCAGTGCAGAAAGAACCAACAGAGGTGCTGAAGGAAGCAAGAGGAGTGCAGAAAGAGGCAAGAGGGGTGCAGAAATTTGCAAGAGAGGTGCAGAAAGAAGCAGGAGAAGTGCAGAAAGAAGCAACAGAGGTGCAGAAAGAAGCAAAAGAGAGGCAGAAAGAGGGGTTCAGAAATGAGAAAGAGTGTGGTGTGGATTGTGGCCTCATTGTCGACATTGCTAAGTTAGCTTAGGCCTAGCTGCCATGATGCCTCCTTTGCACACGTTCCTCTGCGACTTTGTTTTTCCAGACTCTGCTTGTGACCGTTCACATTAGAACTGTCTGCCTTTTTGCCTTTTACCTTTTCTCATGTTCTCTGTGGTTTTCGTCTGCACACAATGTACAAGGTCGAAAAACAACGTCCCTTGTTTTTGCTGTTCTGGTCAGCCCCTCGCACTTAGACATAACATGACATACAGCTGCACTGGAGAAATTCGTGTGCTTTTAATATTGTGAACTCACTGTTGAAGGCACTTGGAGAAAAGCCTTTCCAGGGAGAAGAGCTGTGCTTGTCTGATGATGTAACCTTTGCATCTAGTTCTTGAGGTATGGGGGTCCCCCTGACAAAGCCTAGAGGTCTTCTATTTTTATAATAAACTAATTACTAGCACGGGGAGGGTGGTCAGACATTTTAGTCCTATATCCACTGTCTTTATAAAATGCTGTCCCCGTTTGTATTCTATGGAATTGTAACCATGCTTACTGTTTTATCTTTATGCATTATGCTGCTAGTACTGGCACGTGTACTGTGTCTTAGAGCACCATAGTTGAAATAAACCTTTTGAACTATACTGTGTCTCTTAATACGCACGTTGTGGACAAGTATGAGTGAGTAATGAAAGAGTGTTCTTGCTCCCGCAATTCCTGAAAGAGTCTGTGTTCAGGGATGTCTAATCATTGGTAGCTTCGCTGTAGTACGGAGAACGAATGAGACACTATAGCTAGTCGGATTGGGATTTTAGGTACTCAGGTGTATGGTTGGTACACCACTATACACCGAGGTCCTGTTTTCCTGCGCATAGTTCTGTATATGTGCAGAATCCCCGCAACATGGCGCCACCAAAGTGGGGCTTATCTGCGAGATGCTCGAGTAGTACTTGTGCTTGTCCACAATTCCCTTCACTTATGTTTCCGGAAACATATATGAGGGTGTAACCTCCTATATTGATGTTTTTATAGGTTCTTTCAAGCTTGAAGTTATTCAAAGGTGTTCTCTTTTATATTCACCCTATATTGCGCTGCCACGCACTAGGTTATTTTTCATTCTTGGTCTTAATGGCTGTGAATATAAATATCCCGGCACATAGCTGCGATGCGCTCCGAGCCCATTTGACAGCGTATGGAGTGCCTGACGCGGGTGTCACCCTCATTTTTGTGGTCCAAGCTGA
Source organism: Calotriton arnoldi (assembly GCA_963921515.1). NCBI lineage: Eukaryota > Metazoa > Chordata > Amphibia > Caudata > Salamandridae > Calotriton > Calotriton arnoldi. The sequence goes on from CAWUFW010001657.1 coordinate 1,543,138, forward strand.
TCTGGCTTACCACTTTGAGGTGTTTTACTCATGTGTCACTTTTCCGGCGGTGGAAGGAGCTGACAATTTGTTCCACGTTTACGCTCCCACCGCCCTTCCTAATGTTTATCGGCCTTATCAGGCTCTTGAAGTACCGATCACGGCATGGCAACACCGTGTTTGGTTTAATGGCGCCCTCCCACATCCGGTCACCCCGATTCGTTTAGGCCCCTTATCGATAGATGGGGCCACTTGGCCTGTTTTGGCCGGGTATACCCCTCATCCACATCATTTAGCGGTTCCGGTAGATGAACTGCGCATGTTGCATGCGTCTTTAATCTGTGTGCACAGAGCTTTAGTACAATATGTTACAGGCAATGTCCAGATGGCCCCTCCTGGAGTTGCGGCGAATCCAGCTGGACATGGCAGTGTGACCATAAGTCCCGTCATTGTTAATTCGGTGATGGGCAAGCGCCCACAAAATAAGGATGATTTGCCTTATTGGCTTGAAGAAAAATTTGACCAGCTGGAGGCGGTGTTTCCAAATACCTCTCCTGTGGAAAAACACAGGATTCTGACTATTAGTTTGCCAAAAGACTTAATTCCCGAGTTGACAAAATGCAACAACTGGGGCAAGGTATTTGCAGCAGTGTATGCGAAATGTTTCGGCACTCCATCCATGACGGTCCTCCCTACCGTGATTAAGCGTGTGCAAGATGAGCATGGCCCTGAAGCGGCTGTGGAACTGGGGATGAGACTGGTGGGAGTGTTCGATGTAGTGGCTGATCTAATCCTTGCAAACGTCAAGGGTGATGCAGTCAACTTTCAAGTTGCTAATGCTTTGGCTTTGGTCCCAGAGCCGGACAAGCCTTGCGAATTACCAAAAATTATTGCGCAGGCTTATAAAACCATTGGCCGCAATAGTTTGGGGGTTAAGCCTTTTGCTAAAACGGAAACTCAAACACAATCACAACAAAAATCTCAGTCTGATAAAGACGAGAAACCATTCTTTTCTAAAAAGAACTGGAAGTTGAAGAAACAGGGAAAGCAACAACCAAAACCAGGGTTGCGTGCTGCGTCACCGGTTTCCGTATCTTCTGAACGCACTTATGATTTGCGCGACCGAGCGAGAATTAAGTCTCCTGATAGATTTCAGGTCCCTGACCAGCGTTCTCCTCGTTCTTCGCAGGCACCATCGACCTCACAGGCTGGTGGAGGAGATAGCCAGGAAAGAGGCAGGGGTCGTGACGCCCCACAGGGACGAGACCAACCTCGACAACCTGGCAGAGGGAAACAAGAATAATTTCCCCGTCCACAGTTTCAGAAGAAAAAAGTTGCCGCTTTAACAGCGAGATATGCCACAGACGGTGAGAACGAGACTCCTGAATTGGACGTGGGCAGTGACACTGCTAGACAGCGCCGCAGAAGTTACCATAGTGCGGGAGGCACTACGTCCTCATGTGGAGGCGACAGCTGACACCCGAGTGGCACCCCCTGACAGACAATTTAATATTGTCCTTCAAATTGAAGGTGACATTGAGCGTGTTATTAAAGGGATTTTTTGGGAAAAACTGACCTCTTCCTACGACATTTTATTGGCGGAGGTGGATTGGCAGCCCCCATTTGTTCTCGCTGCTCCTAGAGGGGAGGAGGTAATCCTTCCGAGCTTTTCTTGTCATGTCCCCAAGGACAAAGCGGAGGCTCTCGCAGCTGAATGGGCTGTGGCCCAGGCCCCAGCACTGTAATCACGTGGGCTGGGATGAGGATTCTCCCCCCCATGATATACCATTGCGGTCTCTGCCACAGCCTCAAGCCCAATATCCCCTCCGGCGGGAAGCTAAGGGTCCCGTTTCCGACATTCTAACACAGTTAGAATATCAAGGAGTAATTGAGACATGCGTGTCACCAATGAATAATCCCCTTTTCGCGGTTTCTAAACCCGATGGGTCGTACCGCTTGCTATTGGACTACCGGCATTTGAACTCCCATTGTCGAACCTTTGCGGTGCAGAATACCCATAGTTCTGCGCTCGTAGACAGTCTTGTTCGTAAAAAATATAAAACGACACTTGACCTTTCCAATGGTTTTTACACTCACAATTTGTCCCCGGACTGCAGTCAATGGACCGCGTTCACTTCCGGTGGAAAACATTTAAAATTCCGCTGTTTGCCGATGGGCTACAAGAACAGCCCGGGGGTCTTCGCCGCCCGTGTTGTCTCTTTGTTGGACAGCATAGACCCAGATGCGTATTCGTACGTGGATGATGTATATCTGACAGACGACGAACTTTGGCCGCATCTTTCCCGAGTAGACCGCATTATTCTTGAGTTAGCGGTCTTAGGATACAAATTTAATTTTGCCAAATCTCACATCGCAGAATACACTGTGTTGTTTTTGGGCTATGAGCTCAACAATGAAGGTAGGGGCTTAGCTCCCCACTTCCTGGAGAAGTGCGCACTTTTGCGCCCTCCAACAACTCTGAAAAAACTTCAGTCTTTGCTGGGATTTTTGAACTTCGGGCGCTCTTACATTCCCGAATATGCCCAGCGTATCAAGCCTCTCTATGCCCTGATACAACCTACCTTTTCGAAGTCATGCTGGCTTCTGGAACATTCACTTATTCTGCAATCTTTGCAGTCTGATCTACTTGAATCTAAGATCTTGTTGACACGTGATAACCACACGAACCTGGTGATCAGAATAGTGCCAGGGGCAGTGGGTTTCACTTACTTGACGTTTAACGAAGGTGACACAGTACCTTTTGCCTACAAGTCACATCTTTACACTTCTGCCGAGTTGCGCTTTTCAACTGTGGAAAACGCATCTTGGTTGTCACCCCCTATCCTGCCCTTGAGGCAGTGACAAAGGCAAGTGTACCAAACTCTAAGGCTTTGCACCCCCGTTGGATACAATGGGCTACTTCTTTGACATCTCCGGATGTCACCTTTATCTTTGATTCCTCTCTTCAGACACAGGAGTTCTTACAGTATGAATTTGTTCATCCTCCTCCTCTGTCTTTGCTGCCGCTTGAGGAGTACAAATGTATCATTTACAATGATGGTTCGGCGCAACCGGCCACGGGTTGTAAGCATGCATACTCAGCAGCATGTGCTATTGTGGCAGGTCACATGGTGAACGGTGAGTTCAAATCGAGTGTTGTGCACACGCAGGCACTGGGAGACAGTACCGCACAATTGGCCGAGCTGCGTGCTTTGGTGCTCGCACTTGAGTTTGCAGATCCGGATTGGACTACACTTATTGTATGCGATTCTTACTACTGTGTCCAGGCTTTTAATGACAACTTATTCTTTTGGTCTCAAAACGACTATAAAGATTCTAAGGGCAGCGCAATTAAGCATAAAATGCTTTGGGTTCGAGTGGCAGATCTTAAACAACGTCTGTCTCTGATGGAGCAAGATCTCAAAATGAGACTTGCTCGTAAGCAATCCTCTCACAGTATTAATTAAACTTTGTAATGTCTTTACTAATAAATGCATACACGAACACCGTATCTGAGAGAAGCTTGCCTATGTGTTTAAACTAATGAGTAATCCTTGTCTAATCCAAAATGGCCGCTAAAGCGTGGGAAACTCTATTACGCATGTGTCAACCATATCACGTGGTATGACGTCTTTCTTTGCTTGGAGGGAAACTTTGCTTCTGCGCAGTGTGTGCTAAAATGGCTGCTTAGTGTTCTCACGTGCTAAAGCTTACGCATTTGCAGCAATTAACACTGTGGTATTCTAACGCTACTAATGCGGGATAGATTTATAATTAAATAGGGGATAGAGTAGAAATAGGGGGTATACAGTGAAAACATTTATTTTTGATTTTAATATGTTTCTTCTTTGATTTTTATTAGTTTGTAAATTGGGGCCTGGGTTAACGGAACAGCAGCTCGAGACCTATGGGATGTGCGCATGCGCTCTGAAAATAACAAGACAAAGCGATGAAGTCAACTTGGAAGACATCCAAGGCCACGACCTGTTGGTCAACTCCACTACATCTGCGATGTTCTCTCAAATGCAACATTGAATATACATTTTGTATTAAACTTTGTCGTGAGACGGGTGGGAAATAAAGCAAATGTATTAATTGTGAGGGGCGGTATTTATAAACAATGGGCTTAAAGAAATTGAACTAAATTGTCATGGTGTGAGGATCAACCCCCTGTCCCCGTCCAATCAGAAGTAGTGGGCCCATAATTTTGAAACATTAATGGGAGGTACCTGGGTGTAGAAGGGTATAATAGATATAGATTTAGCTAATTAGTTAGCGTTGAGGCTGTCAGCTTTGAGAACCACAGAACAAGCTGATCGATTGCAGACTGAACCGCTGTCCAGAGAGGTCCTGAGGTGGGGGCGGCGGATTCCATTAGAAAGAAGACACGGAAGAATTCGAGGAGGAGTGAAGTGACAGAGAGGGGAACGACGCAGGCGTCGTTGGTAGAGAGGTCACCTATCCTGTCCTGAACCTGGTCCGGAGGTCTTTGGTCTTCATCCTTCTTAGGACCTATCTTTCCAACTCCTTGGCCAAGGGGATTGAGTCTCACACCTTTAGGTAAATATAAATGCAACTTTTAGCTGTGCTGCTGTCTCTATCTTCTTCTTTCTGAGGGACCGTCATTGATTAATAAATAGTTATTTAGTATGCTTCCTCCTTGATATACAATTAAGTATTATGTAGTTTTGTAATTTACTCTGCTAAAGATTTAGATAAACATTTTAAAACTCCCTGACTCAGTGATTATTTCAGATTTTATGAATTGTATTGTATGTTTCTCATTTTAAATTTCCCAATTATCAAAGGGTCCATTGGTAAGTCATTACTCTTCAATCAGAAAGGTAATTGGTAGCAGGGATATTGATAAAAGAGTACAACTGACCCACCAGCGGAAAATGCTAGCGTAGTATGAATGAATGGGCCCAGGTGAGTATTCGGTGTATGAATGCTTGTTGCTAGTAACCTGCTGGATCACCTCTCACACAGGCGATTCACACTCTTGGCCACCGGCGTGTGGGCGCACACGCGGTTGGTAACAGTTTGGCGGATGAAGCTGCCAAATCAGCAGTAGCCACGTGCTCAGTAGCAGCCGTTACAAGATCCATGACAAAAATAGATAATGAGATTTTGGCATCTATTGCTGCAACCAAGGAAGGCTCTAATTACCCACAGGGTTTCCCTTCCAAGTACTCTTATCACTTAAGTCCCGACCATGTTCCTTATGTAAGAATTCCGGACGTTGGTGATCGGCTGATTCCCAACGCGGACCGCTGAAATTCGTTGATAACAGCTGCACACGAAGGCTTGGCTTTGGCCCATGCTGGCGTGTCTGCAACTGTTTCAATCTTGCAGCAGCGTTACTGGTGGCGTGGTTTATACAAACAGACCCGTAATTATGTCCTTTCTTGTGACATCTGTCAGCAAATTAAGCCCTCTACGGTTACACGTCCGCCACAAACACAGCTCTACATTTCTAATAAACCTTTTGGTTGTGTATACCTTGATCACTGCGGTCCATTTTCTTCTGATACTGCATATAAATACATCTTAGTTGCAGTTGATTCGTGCACACGTTTCATCTGGGTTTGGCCACAACGCAGTGCTGACGCTAGAAATGTCATCAGGGATTTGCGTGTCTTTGTGGGAATTTTTGCCTGTGGCACCTTCCATTCCGACCAAGGTCCAGCGTTCGCCTCTAAGGCGTACAAGGACGCGATGAGGTCTATGGGGGTGCTGGTGCAATTTTCGTCTCCATACAGGCCTGAGGGCAACTCAATTGTGGAGCGAATGAACCGTGACTTAAAGCAATCCTTGACAGTTAGAGTCTTAGGTACTGGCAGGCCCACTTGTATGGCGTAACGTGCACTTAATAATCTCCCTAGAAGATCTCTGGGTGGGCGGACCCCATACGAAATGCTCTTTGGCATACAGATGTTTGTGCCATACCTTGATGGTCTAGACATGGCGGCAACTGCCGCAATCTTGGACTCAGATAATCATTCTACTATGTTGCAGGACTTATAAGAGACCTGTGACAGACTTGCAAATGAACATTTACCTTCAGCCACAGACGCTGCAGATTCCGGTTGCAGGCTGGCATACCCTACATAGTAACAGTTTCGCAATGCGCAGTGTGCTGCAAAAATGTGCTTTTTCCACCCCGCGTGGGAAGTTAGATAGTTCCATTTGGCCTTACATACCGACTTTGAAGGCGGATTTCAATAAATTGAGCAGAATAAAGGTGCTATTATTAAACCAGGAGGTTATGCTCACTTCCGCACGAGAGACCTTCGTCCTCCAGGTGGCCAGCGCCCACAGTGAGATAAAGGCCCTTTTAAACACTAACCTCCCCCAACATTTCGGTGAACTGATTCACCGTATATTTAATGCATCAAATACAGCAGGTCTTGTACACTTTTTTAAAGTTGTGGACTCTGGCCTTTTGACCTCCTTTCAGACTATATTTGGTGCAATTCCGGCTTTTATTCATTCTATTTTTTCCAGCGTCTTTGGCGGCTTCCCATTGATCCTAGCCTTAGCTGCTGGTGTATTTCTTTTACTTTGTCTGAGGCGCAATGGCTGCACCACTTGTGACCCTGCACAACCTAGGGCGACTGCGGATGCTCCGTGACCGCATGATTGACAGCTTCGGCGTCCTGCCGCTGGCAACCCTCAGCGTGACTTATAGACTACCTTTTCGCTTTGCGTATTTCACATTCGTGCAACCAGTGATGTCCTGCTTACGATGTCCGTTCTCTTGGTCCTTGGATATTTGCCTCTCCAATACATCTTGTTCGGACCCGGATTTCGACCAGTTGATGGGCCCCTTAGTGGCCCATGAACGGGAATGTTCCGGTGCTGGATTAATGGGGCGTGCGGCTGCACTTGGGGTCTTTGCACAATGGATATCTGGGCGGCTGCTCAGAATCTCCTACAACGAAGTTATATCGAGTATCACGCAAGTTGTCCCGCAATGCTGATCGCTGCTCCCTATTATGAGGAGCATGAATGCAGTTTTGATTTGTTGAATTGGATGGCATCTCTTTTTTCGAACAATGACAATTATGTCTTTTTGGAAGGTGTTGCAGTTTTCTGCGCATACACTCTGATGGATTAGTTGCATTGACTCTCAATGAACTGCATAGCTGGATTTTTTTCTTGTCTTTGAGTAACCTATTGTCTGGCCCTATCTAGGATTTTTTTTTCCAACTTTTTTTTTCCCCACTCTCCCTTTCCTTCAAACGGACATTTCCCACCTATAGCCGTTTACGTTCTGCTCCATCTATTCGAACTCTGTTTTCGTCCTATGTCTTACCCTATGGACTGACCAGGGGAGGGTGTGGTGTGGATTGTGGCCTCATTGTCGACATTGCTAAGTTAGCTTAGGCCTAGCTGCCATGATGCCTCCTTTGCACACGTTCCTCTGTGACTTTGTTTTTCCAGACTCTGCTTGTGACCGTTCACATTAGAACTGTCTGCCTTTTTGCCTTTCACCTTTTCTCATGTTCTCTGTGGTTTTCGTCTGCACACAATGTACAAGATCGAAAAACAACGTCCCTTGTTTTTGCTGTTCTGGTCAGCCCTCGCACTTAGACATAACATGACATACAGCTGCACTGGAGAAATTCGTGTGCTTTTAATATTGTGAACTCACTGTTGAAGGCACTTGGAGAAAAGCCTTTCCAGGGAGAAGAGCTGTGCTTGTCCGATGATGTAACCCTTGCATCTAGTTCTTGAGGTATGGGGGTCCCCCTGACAAAGCCTAGAGGTCTTCTATTTTTATAATAAACTAGTTACTAGCATGGGGAGGGTGGTCAGGCATTTTAATCCTATATTCACTGTTTTTATAAAATGCTGTCCCCGTTTGTATTCTATGGAATTGTAACCATGCGTACTGTTTTATCTTTATGCATTATGCTGCTAGTACTGGCACGTGTACTGTGTCTTAGAGCACGATAGTTTAAATAAACCTTTTAAACTATACTGTGTCTCTTAATACGCACGTTGTGGACAAGTATGAGTGAGTAATGAAAGAGTGTTCTTGCTCCCACAATTCCTGAAAGAGTCCCTGTAGTACGGAGAACGAATGAGACACTATAGCTAGTCGGATTGGGATTTTAGGTACTCAGGTGTATGGTTGGTACACCACTATACACCGAGGTCCTGTTTTCCTGCGCATAGTTCTGTATATGTGCAGAATCCCAGCAACAAGAGGTGCAGAAAGAAGCAGGAGCAGTGCAGGAAGAACCAACAGAGATGCAGAAAGAGGCAAGAGGGGTACAGAAAAAGGCAAGAGAAGTTCAGAAAGAAGCAAAAGAGGTGCAGAAAGAGGCAAGAGAGGTGCAGAAAGAGGCAAGAGGGGTGCAGAAATTTGCGAGAGGTGCAGAAAGAAGCATGAGAGTTGAGGAAACAGGCAAAAGAGGTGCAGAAAGAGGCAGGAGGGGTGCAGAAAGAGGCAAGTGAGGTACAGAAAGGCAAGAGAGGTGCACAAAGTGGGAAGAAGAGTGTTGGAAGAGGAAAGAGGGGTGCAGAAAGAAGCAAGAGAGGTGCAAAAAGAAGCAAGAGAAGTGCAGAAACAAGCAACAGAGGTGCAGAAAGAGGCAAGAGGGGTGCAGAAAGAGGCAAGAGTAGTGCAGAAAGAAGCAACAGTGGTACAGAAAGAGGCAAGAGAAGTGCAGAAAGGCAAGAGAGTTGCAGAAACAGGCAAAAGAGGTGCAGAAAGAGGGAAGAGGGGTGCAGACAGAGGCAAGAGAGGTGCAGAAAGAGGCAAGAGAGGTGCAGAAAGAAGCAAGAGCAGTGCAGAAAGAACCAACAGAGGTGCAGAAGGAAGCAAGAGGAGTGCAGAAAGAGGCAAGAGGGGTGCAGAAAGAGGCAAAAGAGGTGCAGAAAGAGGCAAGAGGGGTGCAGAAAGAGGCGTGCAGAAACAGGCAAGAGAAGTGCAGAAAGAAGCAAAAGAGGTGCAGAAACAGGCAAGAGGGGTGCAGACAGAGGCAAGAGAGGTGCAGACAGAGGCAAGAGAGGTGCAGACAGAGGAAAGAGAGGTGCAGCAAGAGGGGTACAGAAATTTGCGAGAGGTGCAGAAAGAAGCATGAGAGTTGCAGAAACAGGCAAAAGAGGTGCAGAACGAGGCAAGAGGGGTGCAGAAAGAGGCAAGAGGGGTGCAGAAAGAGGCAAGAGGGGTGCAGAAAGAGTCAAGAGAGTTGAAGAAACAGGCAAAAGAGGTGCAGAAAGAGGCAAGAGGGATGCAGAAAGAGGCAAGAGGGGTGCAGAAAGAGGCAAGAGAAGTTCAGAAAGAAGCAAGAGAAGTTCAGAAAGAAGCAAGAGAGGTGCAGAAAGAGGCAAGAGGGGTGCAGAAAGAGGCAAGAGAGGTGCAGAAAGAGGCAAGAGAGGTGCAGAAATTTGCGAGAGGTGCAGAAAGAAGCACGAGAGTTGAGGAAACAGGCAAAAGAGGTACAAAAAGAGGCAGGAGGGATGCAGAAAGAGGCAAGTGAGGTACAGAAAGGCAAGAGAGGTGCAAAAAGTAGGAAGAAGAGTGTAGAAAGAAGCAAGAGGGGTGCAGAAAGAAGCAAGAGAGGTGCAAAAAGAAGCAAGAGAAGTGCAGAAAGGCAAGAAAGTTGCAGAAACACGCAAAAGAGGTGCAGAAAGAGAGAAGAGGGGTGCAGACAGAGATAAGAGGTGCAGAAATTTGCAAGAGAGGTGCAGAAAGAAGCAAGAGCAGTGCAGAAAGAACCAACAGAGGTGCAGAAGGAAGCAAGAGGAGTGCAGAAAGAGGCAAGAGGGGTGCAGAAATTTTCAAGAGAGGTGCAGAAAGAAGCAGGAGAAGTGCAGAAAGAAGCAGGAGAAGTGTAGAAAGAAGCAACAGAGGTGCAGAAAGAAGCAAAAGAGGTGCAGAAAGAGGCAAGAGGGGTGCAGACAGAGGCAAGAGAGTTGAAGAAACAGGCAATGGAGGTGCAGAAAGAGGCAAGAGGGTTGCAGAAAGGGGTCAAGAGGTGTGCAGAAACAGGCAAGAGAAGTGCAGAAAGAAGCAAAAGAGGTGCAGAAAGAGGCAAGAGGGGGCAGAAAGAGGCAAAAGAGGTGCAGAAAGAGGCAAGAGGGGGCAGAAAGAGGCAAGAGGGGGGCAGAAAGAGGCAACTGAGGTACAGAAAGAGGCAAGAGAGGTGCACAAAGAGGGAAGAAGGGTGCAGAAAGAGGCAAGAGAAGCGCAGAAAGAAGCAGGAGAAGTGCAGAAACAAGCAACATAGGTGCAGAAAGAGGCAAGAGGGGTGCAGAAAGGCAAGAGAGTTGAAGAAACAGGCAAAAGAGGTGCAGAAAGAGGCAAGAGTGGTGCAGAAAGAGGCAAGAGGGGTGCAGAAAGAGGCAAGAGGGGTGCAGAAAGAGGCAAGAGGGGTGCAGAAAGAGGCAAGAGGGGTGCAGAAAGAGGCAAGAGGGGTGCAGAAAGAGGCAAGAGGGGTGCAGAAAGAGGCAAGAGGGGTGCAGAAAGAGGCAAGAGAGGTGCAGAAAGAGGCAAGAGGGGTGCAGAAAGAGGCAACTGAGGTACAGAAAGAGGCAGGAGAGGTGCACAAAGAGGGAAGAAGGGTGCAGAAAGAGGCAAGAGAGGTGCAGAAAGAAGCAGGAGAAGCACAGAAACAAGCAACATAGGTGCAGAAAGAGGCAAGAGGGGTGCAGAAAGAGGCAAGGGAAGTGCTGAAAAAAGCAACAGAGGTACAGAAAGAGGCAAGAGAAGTGCAGAAAGAGGCAAGAGAAGCATAGAAAGAGGCAAGTGGGGTGCAGAAAGAGGGAAGAGGGGTGCAGAAAGAGGGAAGAGGAATGCAGAAAGAGGCAAGAGGGGTTCAGAAATATGAGAGGTGCAGTAAAAGCAAGAGCAGTGCAGAATGAACCAAGAGAGGTGCAGAAAGAGGCAAGAGGGGTGCAGAAAGAGGCAAGAGAAGTGCAGAAAGAAGCAAAAGAGGTGCAGAAAGGCAAGAGAGGTGCAGAAAGAAGCAAGAGAGTTGCAGAAACAGGCAAAAGAGGTGCAGAAAGAGGCAGGAGCAGTGCAGAAAGAAGCAACAGAGGTACAGAAAGAGGCAAGAGGGGTGCAGAATGAGGCAAGAGAAGTGCAGAAGGAGGCAACAGAGCTGCAGAAAGAGGCAAGAAAGTTGCAGAAACAGGTAAGAGAGGTGCAGAAAGAGGCACGAGGGGTGCAGAATTTTGCAAGAGAGATGCAGAAAGAAGCAAGAGAGGTGCAGAAAGAGGCAAGAGGGGTGCAGAAAGAAGCAAGAGAGGTGCATAAAGAAGCAAGAGAAGTGCATAAAGAAGCAAGAGAGGTGCAGAAAGAAGCAAGAGAAGTGCAGAAAGAAGCAATAGAAGTGCAGAAAGTGGGAAGAGCGGTGCAGAAAGAGTGGAGAGGTGCTAAAAGACGCAAGCGAAGTGCAGAAACAGACAAGAGGGGTGCAGAAAGAGGCAAGAGAAGTGCAGAAAGAAGCAACAGAGGTGCAGAAGGAGGCAAGAGAACTGCAGAAAGAGGCAAGAGTGCAGAAAGAACAAGAGGGATGCAGAAAGAAGCAAGAGTAGTGCAGAAAGAAGCAAGAGAGGTGCAGAAAGAGGCAAGCGAGGTGCAGAAAGAGGCAAGAGGGTGCAGAAAGAGGCAGGAGAAGTGCAGAAAGAAGCAACAGAGGTGCAGAAAGTGGCAAGAGAGGTGCAGAAAGAAGGGAGGTGCAGAAAGTGGAAGAAAGGTGCAGAAAGAGGCAAGAGCAGTGCAGAAAAAGGAAGAAAGGTGCAGAAAGAAGCAAAAGAAATGCAGAAAGAAGCAAGAGTGGTTTGCACACCGTTAGTACCAATTTAACACCCACATTTAGCAATAAGTAAGAGGTGACCATTCTTGGTTTGCAAAGGGCCTTCCACCATGCTATAACACTTGTCACTGCATTTGTGGTAACGTTTGTGCCGTTTGAGCTAAAAACAAGGTTTTTTTTGTTCAAATCTGCAGATTATGCAGCTGATGATGGATTAAGTGGCAAATGCGGAAAATGTATAACTGTGCGTAAGTCGGTGCAGCCAAACAGTTGCATAATTCCAGTGGCCCTGCTCATACCTCTGACTAGGTCCAGAAGTGCTCCTCAGTGGTTCCTTCTTTTTTTTGTCTTATTGAGTTCATAGTTTGGCTTCTATGGAAACGAGGAAGACTAAACCTGAGGTTACCTCTCCACAACACAGACTACTATACCACATAATTACTCTCCATAACACATAATCCCACTCTACATAATTCCTATACACTAATTACCACATACTTTCCATCCACATAATTTCACTGCACAACATACCACATAATTTCACTACACACAATGTACATCCACTCCACTCCACTCCAAAAAACATTAGTAAGAAACTTTTACATTTACAACGCCAATCGCTCTAACTCTCGCAAATGCAAGACCTATTACATTGCAAATGTTTAACTAGTAGTCGCATTTGCAGAGTGGTGGAGAAAAGGGGCTGAGCCTCCGACCAGCGCTCAGGAATTGCGCTGTGTAGGACTTACAGGAGATACCAGGAGGGCTTTTTGGCCTCCAAAGTCCCTCAGGAGTAAAGTGGACTTTGTCCCCCAACCAGTAGTGTGCCAGGAGGCGCATTTGCAGAGTGGTGGAGAAAGGGGGGCATGGCCTCCGAAGACCTCTTAGCAATCCCATTGTGTGGGACTTACTGGAGGTAACAGGAGGAGTAGTTGGCCCCAAAGGACATCCTTGGGGGCCAACTACCCCTCCTGTTACCTCCAGTAAGTCCCACACAGCAGGATTGCTAAGTTCTCATAGCAGGGCATGCCCCCTTTGCCCACCACTCTGCAAACATGCTCCCTGGAGCGCTCTTGGATGGGGATTGAAGTCCCCTTCCCTGATGGGGGTTCTTAGGGGCCAACTAGCCTACCTGTTACATGCAGTAAGCCCCACACAGTGGGATTGCTGGGAGGTGGACAGAGGCCATACCCCTTTTTCCACCACTCTGCAAATGCACCTCCTGGCGCGCTCTTGGTTGGGGATTAAGTCCCCTTGCCTCCTGAGGGTCCCTGGGCGCCAACTAGCCCTCCTGTTACCTCTAGTAAGCTCTACACAGCTGTACTGCTGAGAGTTTTCAGAGGCCATACCCCCTTTTTACACCTTTCTGCAAGCGCGTCTCCTGGCACACTGCTGCTTGGGGGATGAAGTCCACTTTAGTCCTGAGGTCCTCAGGACACAAGGGGACCTCATCGCCCCACCAGCAGTGCGCCAAGAGGCGCGTTTGCAGAGTGTTGTAAAAAGGGGCGTGGCCTCGGACCACCTCTCAGCAATCCCACTGTGTGGGGCTTACTGGAGGCACCTGGTGGGCTAGTTGGCCCCTAAGGACTCTCACCAACGAATCCCCCAACCCAGACCGTGCCAGGAGGCGCGTTTGCAGAGTGGTACTGGGAGGGGGCGGGGCCTACTGCGAGTTGCCGGTTTCTTTCTTTTTAAGTTTAGGAAGGGGGGCTGTGTGGCCCCCCTTCCCTTAACCCTTTTGGGCCCCGGGGACCCCATCCCCCGGGGCCTGAGCCCTTTTTAAAAATAAAAAAAATCATTGAGGGGGGCGTGCGGCCTCCCTCCCGAGGACGATTACAGACCCCATTCCCTGGGGGTAGGCCTTTGTGAATTATTTTATTTTAAAGGGGAGGGGGGCCCCCTCCCCAGGCTGATTACGGCCCTGGGGACCCCATCCTTCGGAGCCAGACAAAAACTTTTTTATGGGAGGGGGGTAGCGTGGACCCCTTTCCCAGCGCCACTTTTGTCCCCGGGGACCCCTTCCCCCAAGGGCCTGCCCTTTTTTTTATTTTGGAGGTGGGCACGTGGCCCCCCTCCTGAGGCCAATTTCGGCCCGGGGACCCCCTCCCCCAGGGCCCGGCCTTATTATTTTTTCATTAATTAAAAAGGGGAGGGGGCAGAGTGGCCCCCATCTCGGGCCATTTTTGGCCCCGGGGACCCCATCGCCTGGGGCATTGCCTCTATGTTGGGGACCGCGGGGGAGCCTAAATGCCCTTGCGGTCCCTGCCGGCTTTACGCCTCCTGCGGGAGCCGGCATTGCTTTTGGGCAAAGGGGGCTGCTGACATGCATCTCCCTTTGCCAAAAAGCAATTCTGCTTCGCTTCATAGAAGAGAGAGCAGTTTTCCTGCTCTCGCTTCCATGAAACGAAGCAGGAGTTTGCTATGGCAGGGCGGGAGCATTCCTCCCGCCCTGCCATAGCAAACTGCAATCTCCCGGGGGTGGGCACCCTGGGACATTGCTGGTGCCGGTCCCCAGAGCCATGGAGGGCTCCATGAGGGGGAGCGCGCGGCTCCCCTCTAACATATGTTCTAAAGCCCCGGGGAGGTGGTGGTCCCCACACCTTTTTAATTTTAAAAAAGCCATGAGGAGGTGGGGGTCCCCGGCGCTGCGAGGGGGGTCACAAGGCCCCCACGCATTTAAATATGAAAGCCCCGGGGAGGTGTCAGTCCCCGGGGCAGCGTGGGGCCCCCCACGCATTTTTATTTTAAACAAAGCCATGGGGGGGCAGCGGTCCCCTGGGGGGCCTCGTGCCCCCGCATATTAATTATAAACAAAGCCCCAGGGAGGTTGATGCCCCCGGGGCTGCGGGGGCCCCAGCACCATATCATAACATTGCCTCCGCGACTTTGCCGACCCGGGGGCTTAATTAAACAAAGCGGGGGAGACCGTGCTCCATTTGTTTTTTATTTTTTCGGCGAGATTCGCGCACCGTACGCGAATCCTGCCGAAATTGTCTTTAAAAATGCTTCTTTTGGCCCTCGGGGTCCCTGAGCAGGCCTAGGGGGTCAGGGTGTTCCTACCCTGCCCCCTTTTCTTATTTTGTATTGTTTTTTCACCTTTTTGCTTGTGACTCAGTTCAACCGAGTCACAAGATGGCTGCTAACACTTCCTAGTTTGAAGTGTTGGCAGCCAATCAGAGTCAAGCTCGTGCTCGGGAGGGTTCGCGGATCCACCGCGGTCACCAGATACTAATTTTTTTATGTATCATTTTCTTAGGAACTACTGAACGGATTTACACCATTTAAAAAAAGGTCGCTTTCTGAACCAAGACCTACCTTTTTGCCAAATTTGGTGTAATTCGGTAGCCTAGTCTAAAGTTTCCTATGGAAATTAACATGGAGAAAACACATTTTGGGACCTCCCTTTTTTCTCGGCCCCCGCTTGACGAATCACCCCGAAACTTTCAAGACAGGAGCTGACCGGAGCGCCCCATTCATTTTGAAAATTTTGCGAAGATTCGTCAAATGGCGCCAAAGATATTGCCGAAAGAAATCTTTTTGAATAGAAACAAAGTCCTAACTATAACTACTAGGTAATATGTGTGTGTGTGTGTGTGTGTGTGTGTGTGTGTGTGTGTGTGTGTGTGTGTGTGTGTGTGTGTGTGTGTGTGTGTGTGTGTGTGTGTGTGTGTGTGTGTGTGTGTGTGTGTGTGTGTGTGTGTGTGTGTGTGTGTGTGTGTGTGTGTGTGTGTGTGTGTGTGTGTATTCACTGAAAAAACCACAGGTTTCAGGGACGTTATAGTTAGTTGGACATTTCACTCGTACAAAACCAGTGAAGTTCGGACGTTATAGTTAGTTCAGCTAACTATAACTCGCGCCCCCGCAATGCACTGCTGATGACGTCACATATTACATCACTCATGACATGGTCAGTGAGATCACTGATGACATGACTGATGACATCTCAAATGACATCACTGATGACATCACTGATGACATCATCCAGTGACTGTGTGTTTCTGTAAAGTTTAAATATGTTTAATATATATAGGCCAAGGTGTATAGAAGAATGAGTGGGTGTATGAGTGTCTGAATGGATGATTTAGTAGGTGCGTGACTGACTCTATAAGTGAGTGATTAAACGTATCTTACTGAATGCATGGGTTAGTGACTAAACTGTGTGAATGTCTGTATCAGTCTGTCTGTTGGTGTGTAAGCGGCTGCATGGGTTTGTGAATAGCTACATGAGTGTCTATATGGGTTATTGATTTGTTGTCTGAGTATCTGTATGGGTGTCTGAGTGTTTGTGTGGGTGGGGGTTGTGTGACTGTGCATAGATGTGTGAGAGGGTGATTCACTGGGTGTATGGATTCAAGAGTGCATCTGTGATGGACTGTATGGGTGGCTGAGTGTGTGTATGGGTGTGTTGGTGAGTGAATGTATGTCTCAGTGGTACATGTGTGAGTAACTACATATGTGAAAGGCAGTATATGTGAGTGTTGGAGTATATAAATGACTATAAGTGAGAGTGAGTGATTGTGGCTGTATGGATGAGTGTGTGCTTGTATCAGTGATTGTATAAGAGCGTAAGTATGTGTTAGTATCTGTATGAGTAAGTGAGGTGGTCTGTGTATAACGGTATAGGTGAGTAAATGGGAGTGTGATTAATTTTTTGCATGACTGACTAGGTGTGTGAGTAATTCTATGGATGAGTGGCAGTGTGTGAGTGTCTATATAGGTGTATGAGTGCATATGATAGTCCTGTACTGATGAGTGACCAAAAGTATGAGTGACTGTATGGGTGAGTGAGTGGATGGGTGTGTGTGTAGAACTAAGAATAAGTGAGTGGGTATGTAGTTATTGGCGTTGGAGTGTCTATGGTTTTGAGAATGGCAGTCTGTAATTTAGAGTGGGTGTATCAATGGTTATATTAGGGTGTGAGAAGATGCATCAAAATATCACGTGGATGATGTCATCAGTGATGTCATCAGTGATGTCATTTGAGATGTCATCAGTGATGTCATTGACCATGTCATGAGTGATGTAATATGTGACGTCATCAGCAGTGCATTGCGGGGGCACGAGTTATAGTTAGCTGAACTAACTATAATGTCCGAATTTCACTGGTTTTGTACGAGTGAAATGTCCAACTAACTATAACGTCCCTGAAACCTGTGGTTTTTTCAGTGAATTTCTAAGGTTTTTTAAATGCTAATTTCTAACTATAACGTCCCTGAAACCTATGGTTTTTTCAGTGAATTTCAAAGGTTTTTTAAATGCTAATTTCTAACTATGCCTACAGAGGTAGGACATGTGCAGAATGAGGAAGAAAGGCGCAGAAAGAAGCAACAGAAATGCAGAAAGAGGCAACATAAGTCCAGAAAGACAAAGAAAGGTGCAGAAAAAAGCAAGAGATGTGCACAAAGAACCGACAGAGGAGTAGAAAGAGGCCTTGTTGCAAAGTCATCCTGTGCCCCCAACTTTTTGCTGACGGGTACTGGTGGTAACTGACTGATTAACCAGGCCTAGAGCCAGTGCTATGCTAAAAGACACTTAGAATACAGTGAAAACACCTACATACACTAGGGAACACTATGCGTTGGGGTACCCCTGTGATTGGCATGACCTCCTCTGTAAGGCCCTAGTACATAATAGGGCAGGGGGATTAAAACTACCTCGAAGTCAGAGGTGCAGAAAGACGCTTCTTTAAATAGTAGTCACATTTGCAGAGTGGTGGAGAAAGGGTGCTGGGCCTCCGACCAGCGCTCAGGAATTTCGCTGCATAGGACTTAGACAAGGTACCAACAGGGCTTCTTGGCCCCCAAAGTCCCTCCGGAGTAAATTGGACTTTATCCCCCATCCCGTAGTCTGCCAGGAGTCGCGTTTGCAGAGTGCTGGAGAAAGGGGGGCATGTCCTCCTTAGACGTCTTAGCAATCCCACTGTGTGGGACTTACTGCAGGTAACAAGAGGGGTAGTTGGCCACCAACGACAACCTTGGGGGCCAACTACCCCTCCTATTACCTTCAGTAAGTCCAACACAGCAGGATTGCTAAGTTCTCATAACAGGCCACGCCCCCTTTGCCCACCACTCTGCAAACGCGCTCCCTGGCGCACTCTTGGATGGGGATTGAAGTCCCCTTCGCTGCTGGGGGACCTTTAGGGGCCAACTAGCCTACGTCTTACCTCCAGTAAACCCCACACAGTGGGATTGCTGAGAGGTGGACAAAGCCCACGTCCTATTTCCCCACCACTCTGCAAACGCGCCTCCTGGCGCGTTCTAAGTTGGGGTATTAAGTCCCCTTCATTCCTGAGGGTCCCTGGGGGCCAACTAGCCCACCAGGTACCTCCAGTATGCGCCACAGAGCTGCGTTGCAGAGAGGTGGTCCGAGGCCACGCCCCCTTTCTACACCACTCTGCAAACGCAGCTCCTGGTGCACTGCTGCTCGGGGGATGAAGTCCACTTGAGTCCTGAGGTCCTCAGGACAGAAGAGGACCTCATCGCCCCACCACCAGTGCGCCAAGAGGCGCGTTTGCAGAGTGGTGTAAAAAGGGGCGTGGCCTCAGACCACCTCTCTGTAACGCAGCTCTGTGGCGCATACTGGAGGTACCTGGTGTGCTAGTTGGCCCCCAGGGACCCTCAGTAATGAAGGGGACTTAATACCCCAACTTAGAACGCGCCAGGGGGTGCGTTTACAGAGTGCTGCAGGGAGGGGGCGGGGCCTCCGGCGAGATGCCGTCTTTTTATTTTATTTTAGAAGGGGGCTGTGTGGCCCCCCTTCTTTTACAATTTTTTGGGCCCTGGGGACCCCATCCCCCAGGGCCTGACCCGTTTTTATAGAAATTATATATTTTTTTTAAACGGGAAGGGGGCCGCGTGGCCCCCTCCCAAGGCCAATTTCGGCCCGGGGACCCCATCCCCTGGGGCATGCCCAATTATTTATTCATTAGAGGGGGGCCCAGGCCGATTTCGGCCCTGGGGACCCCATCCCCCGGTGCCCGGCCATTCTTTTTTTTTTAATTAAACAGGAGGGGGGCCGCGTGGCCCCCCTCCTGGGCCACTCCTGGCCCCGGGGACCCCATCCCCCAGGGCGGCCCTTTGCATTGGGGACCGTGGGGGGAGCCCCAATGCCCCCACGGTCCCGCTGGCTCCCCGCCTCCTGCGGGAGCCGGCATTGCTGTTGAGCAAGGGGAGCTGCTAACATGCAGCTCCCCTTGCTCAAAAGCAATCATCTGCTTTGCTTCGATGAAGCGAGAGCAGGTTTCCCTGCTCTCGCTTCAACGAAGCGAAGCAGAGTTTGCTATGGCAGGGCGGGAGCCGTGCTCCCGCCTTGCCATAGCAAACAGCAATGTCCCGGGGGTGGGCACCCCGGGACATTGCAGGAGCCGGTCCTGGGGGGTGGCGGTCCCCAGGGCCATTAAGGGCTCCAGGAGGGGGGCCGTGTGGCCCCCCTCCATCCATTTGCATAGCCCCGGGGAGGTGGTGGTCCCCGGGGGGCCGCAACGGACCCCCGTATTTAAATATTCAATGCCCAGGGGAGGTGGTGGTCCTCGGGGCAGTGTTGGGAGGGGCAGGAGCCGCCCCCACACACATTTTTAATTGCAGCCCCAAGGAGGTGGCAGTCCCCGGGGCTGGGGGGGCCAGCGAGGCCCCCCTCCTTTTAAATTTGATTGCACCGGGGAGGTGGCGATCCCCGGGGCAGCGTGGGGGGGTAGGGACCCCCCCCACGCCTTTATAAACAAAGCCCCAGGGAGGTGGCGGTCCCCGGGGATGCGGGGGGGCCACGTGCCCCCCCCACATTCAAATTAATAAGCCCCGGGGAGGTGGCGGTCCCCGTGGCTGCGGGGCCCCCGCGGGCCCCTGCAAATTAATCACCGATTGCCCCCGGGACCTGGCCCACCTGGGGGCTTTTTGAAAACGAAGCGCGCCAGGCGAGACCTAAAAATCAGTTTTTTGGGATACCTATTACAAAAATACTAATTTAAATGTAATGTAAAACATGCAAGACTTACTGTCTACAGCCTGTGCAATAGCTCATAAAGTGCTAAAGCTGGGACACATTAAAGTGAGCTATAGGCATGGACCCACCTAAAACTAGGGAGTGCAATTAAGTTGATACCAGGCAGAACCTCTCGCTCCAAGTTCCGCATGTTGAAATATTCAGATGACTCAAAGTGCTTGTATTAGACACTAGTAAATTCTGGGGTATAAACGCAGGACCTCCCAAGTCTAAGAAAATGGAATTAGATAAATGACACCCAGCATCCCACTCCATGTTCCATTTCTGAAAGCTCCATAGCAAGATGGATCAAGGAGTACCTAGACTGCGAGTTTGTTGAAACCTATGATTTGTCAAGTCTCAGGAGGCCCTTTGCTTATCTGGTGCTCCGTGAGGAAGTCTGAAGTAGACTATCACTTTCAATCCTTCTCTGTACTAGAAAGTCGTCAACCAATCACTATAATTCCAAGTCTATGAACATGTAGTCGGTAAGGCTCTCTTGATTCCCAGTGTAAAATGTACATTGAGCTGGAGCCGATTGAGTGGGCCTAGATCATTGAGTGGGCCGAGATCATTGATTAATATGAAAGTAATTGATTCGGTTTCACTCTTCGATTTCCCCAGAGCTTGAAAGAGAAGGTATGATGTACCACTTCCTGCTCCTTCGAACAGATCTAGGTCCACCAGCGATATATCGGGTGTTCGTGTTAAAAGCCCACACAGCAATATAATGTGAGGTTTAACTCCAGACAGTGTAGCCTGCCATTGTGGCAGTAGGTCATAGCGCAGTGCCCTAATGCATTTATCTAAACTCTGAAGCTGGACATAGAATTTTGATCGATTTCCAGGTAGTCATTGATTGTATCTAAACCACGTTTGATTAGTAATCCACAGCAACTAAATGTTATCACTAACTTGAGGATAATCCTGACTTACTAAGCCTGGGCCTAGCTAAACCAAAGCCATTAAAACTCCTTTGGGCCTACCTTCACTTTTCTTGGTGGCTTTGATCTTATAAGACGAAAAACATACAGGTGAATCTCGTTCAATACCCTTGTCCCTTGGAAACAGCAAAGTTGAATGCAACATACACAATCCAATCTTTGTAATGAAGTTAATATTTCAATCCAGCGATTTTCCAACTTAAAACTTTTCTCTGAACATGGGACAAGAGGACGGAAAACGGATGCTATGGAAGGCAGGTTGAAGGCTTTGGTAAATCTGATGGGGGTAATGCTAGTGGCCTCAACCGGATGTTATGCCATGATACCAAAGAATTCCTAGTGGTGAATCTAGAGATTTCTTTAGGAGGCAATTGTTTGTTTCTTATCATAGGTAAGTGCAGGTTTATTTTCAGGATTTTTAAATCATTTCTTTAAGTGCTACTGGTAGGGCCTCGAGCTGCCATGAGCACAGCAGTCTGCTGATTCGGCTCTAGGAGCTTGGATATAGGTAGGTCGTTATAGGAATCATAGATGGAGAACAGGGTTCGGGTCTACCTTCGGAAATAAGACTGCCCCAGTTGGCTAAGGCCACACCCTTCAACAAAATTAATTCTGCTGTAGCCGTATTTGACCACCACATTATGGTGCTTTTTCTTTTGTCATTAGCAGCAGGCCATTGTGGTCCAAAGAAGTAGCTTCTGTGTCCAGACTCTTCACTACATAACTATCTTCACTATAAATCTTGTTGTTAGATCTTGATCGGGTTTCAAGTATAGAAGTGGTTGCATCAAAATAAGACTTCTGCTTGTGTGTTTGCCCAATATGATCTGGTCTAGTTATGGGCAGGTAAACGTTTATAGGATTATGATCAACTTCAATCAATCAGTCAGTCTTTGTATAGCGCTACTAATCACCTATGAGGGTATCCAGGTGCATTTCAGAATTTATCACCACTCTGGAAGGGGACCCACGAGGCTCAGGATGGGCAAGCAGAATTAGAGATATCTCCTGCAAGTCTCTTAGAGATCAAACCATTTAATGGGGCATTGGTAACAATTTCTTCACTCTCCGAGATGGAGAGACAGGGTCTCATGTCTCTAGGGACAGTTTGAGTATCAGGGAATGAAAACGCCTTACCATCATTTATGGTTGCCAAAGGATCGACAATAGTTAATTGCTCCGATTAATCACATACCATGTTGGCATGTTCATGGAGGCAAAATTGCAATGGAATCATTGGTGAGGGTGAAAAACTGTTGGGGCAGAGTAAGATGTCTTCGAAGGCGATCAGGACCTGTAGCAAAACTTTGCATGCGAGTAAGTGCCTAGTATGTGGAGGAGCACTTCAAGACCTGGATGACCGTTGCACCCCTCACAGTAGCTGGAGTTGATGACCATTGTTGGTGAATTTTGATACATGCTCAATCATGCCCCCCCACCAATTACCAGAGTTGCCAATTCTTCATTGCTCAATTTTTTTAAAGATTTTATACAGTTGTTGTATGTCAACCTTTCTCCTTTTTAAAAGTTCTACAGAACAGCTGGTGAACTTGAGTGATTTACAACTAGAAATTGGGTTGCTTTAGGACAGTTGTCAGGGCTGGTTGGTCTAATACGAGGAATTTGAATGGCATAGTCACTGGTAACGGACAGCTTCTCATGTCCATACCAGGCCCAGGCCACCAAGGGCTTTGAATTCCAGGTTCTCCTTTATTAAAGTTCTTTTAACAGTCTGTCAGTATAGAATTAATGACTTCGGGACCTTTGCAGGGTTTTAAACGATTGTAGAACAATTTCTTATCTCACTTGAAAAAGTATTGTGCTTGAGTGATTCCATTATAGTGTCCTCCTTAGCAGACATTTGTTAGTCAATAGTTGCAATGTTTGAGAGACATTTCGCAAAGGACATTGGTCCGCTCATCAAGTTTCTAAGTTTGGGATGTTAAGGTATTTGCCATAAGATCCAATGTGCTGCAGATAGTATGCATAATGGCAAGGATTGGTTGCACTGGTGAAGATACTGGTGGGGGATGCGCAGCCTTATTGACTTCTATGGCACAAGATTTACATTTGTTGAGGTAGTGGACTTGAAAGTACTCTTTAAACAAGTACCGTCAGGTTTAAAAACACATAAGTGTCAACTAGGATAAGCAACTCATCGTCCAGCACATAAGAGTCGTGATCCTCCCCCCGTAGTTGCACCACCAAAAATCTAGATTGGGAATGATTATAAATAAGCTGAGACAGTCTTTTCCTTCCAAACATGCCAAGAGGGCTAGAGATTACTAGGGCAGTTGGCAAAATACTGTCTTCATGCTTTTGCTCCTTATGGATTGCTGCAGTAGGTGTAAATTGTTTTTTGCCCATTGGAATTTAATCAAAAGAAGAAATCTGGCTTTCTTTGCCAAAGCAAGTGGTAGAAGTTTGTTCGCAACACGCTGTGTTGGTAGAAAGGATTTTGTGTTTACTAGAGTCAATGACGGTGGTGCCAGATTCTGCAGCTTTCTCTGACATACTTGGAACTTTGGCACAGTCCACTGTTGCTCCTAATTTATTGAATAGATCATTTCCGTCCTGTTGCGAACAAAATTGCAAGGGAGAGGCGCCAACAGACCACGAGTCAGAAACTAAACTACTTGCAAAGTACTATTGGGCAATATCTGAGAAAGTAATGAGATAGCTCTAGATCGTTGCTGGACAAACAAGGACTGCCTCATAAGTGGCCCTTACAGAAGGGTTGTAATTCGGCTTTCTCGGGCTGGTCTTTCTCCCCGTTAGGGACAAAAGAAGAAGCACATGTAAATGCAATAGGCAAGTAGCATGGTGGCAGTGAATTTAGTCCACCATAGCCGGTTTCCTGGTGCCACTTTTTCAATCACACACTCAAGTAGGGACCTATTGGTCATATGACAATGAATAGTTGCTCCTTACTACTCTGGGCCGCTCTCTGTAGCATCCTTATGATCGCAATAACTCTTTAAACTGCTCTTGACAGGCAGAGGTGTTGTTGGCACTCTTAGCTTGGTGTTTTGTCAGGAACGCCTTATTGTCCCAACAGGTTGAATAGACCTATTGGAATATGTGTAAGGCTGTCTTTGAATGAATGAATGAATGACAGATTTATAGAGCGCACGGCTACTCTGAGAAGTGTCCCGGTGGTGACGGGTGTGACCAGGTGCACAACCCCATACCAGAAGATCTACATCTCTGCAGAAATAAAACAGGTTGTACCTTTTGTATGGAAGACGAACTCAGAAGCAGTCAGTCGCAGCTCCCAGGGGAGCTCATTCCATGCCTTGGCAGCCAAAAAAGAAAAGGCCTTATCGCCCCTTCGAACCCGCTTAAACCGGGGAATAACCAGAAGAGAGGCGGAGGTGGAGCGCAGTGCTCTGAAGGGAATAAACTGAGTGAATCTATTGGCCAGATATCGAGAGCTGGAAGAGAACACTGCTCTATGGCCCATCACCAGTGCTTTGAAGAAGATGCGTTTCTTAACGGACAACCAATGCAAAACCTTGAGAGCAGCTGCCGTTGAGGAACGCCTAGGAGACAGAGAAGTAACCTGGCTGCCACATTTTGAACCACCTGCAGGCGCTTCACCTGGGCTTCGTCAGCCCCCCAAATCAGGACATTTGCGTAGTAAAGAAGTGAAGTGATCAAGGCATCTATCACTACTCTTCTTGCCTCCAGAGGCAGGAGGGGAAGACATTTTGTGATAGTATGGAGCAGCGCAAAGCATTGACCTACTACCACAGAGATCTGAGCCTTCATAAAGAGGGTATTGTCCAGTTTTACTTCTAAATTGTTTACCACTGGAGAAGGGCGTGGCAGGGATGGCAATGCAGAGGGCCACAGATCTTCCCACCAGTCAGACACATGTGACCCAAAAGAGATAATTTCAGTCTTCTCTGCATTGCATTTCAGTTGGCTGCTCTTCATCCAACCAAAGACAGCGTGCATGCAGTTTGAGAAAGGAGCTGCGATAGATGCAGGCAGACCCTCGAAGGCAAAGAGCAGCTGCATCTCATCGGCGTAAGAAATTATTTTACAAACGAACGGCTCCACAACTGACGCAAGGGGGCCATGAAGATGTTAAAGAGGGTAGGGCTAAGTGAAGATCCCTGCGGAACCCTTTGGTTAATTGCCTTGATTTCAGAGGAAAAAGGAGCATGCCAAATGGATTGGCCTCTAGCAGTCAAAAATGACTTGCACAAGTTCCACACAGAACCCTCTACACCCAAAGCGGAAAGGCGGTGCAGGAGGTTAGAGTGTGGGATGGTGTCGAAAGCGGCAGACAAGTCAAGAAGGATCAAGGCTGCATTTTTCCCTGAATCCAGCGATCATTTGATATGGTCAGAAATTTCCAGCACTGCTGATTCCCTGCTTTGACGGGGCAAAAACCAGATTGGCTGGGATGTAACAGATTTCCTTCCTCAAGATATTCCTCAAGATATTCCGAAAGCTTTTCCAGCATTTTTGTCAAGGCCGGCAACAAAGAAATTGGCCTTTAGTTGGAAAAAATGTAGGTGTCTAATGCAGGCTTCCTGACAGAAGGACCACTTTGGCGAGCTTCCAGGCATCAGGCAGAGGAAAGAGAAAGATTGAAGATAGGGTTAATCATAGGGTTGATAATGTCCACAGCTTTGGCAAGCAATGTCGGTGGGCACACATCAATAGGAGGCCCAGACTTGCATTTTAAGATGGCACCCCTGGACTGTTCCAAGGATATAGGCCTAAACTGAGTGAACATGTGGCTGAGCTGATCATAATGACCAGCAGGCAGGGAGAGTGCAACCACGGCAGGCAATGATTTCTGGATATCAGAGATTTTTCTTTCATAGAATGTTGCTTGCCCATAGCAAAGCTCTTGAGAAGGCACAGTAACTCGATGACAAGAATGTGGAGAAGAAAAAGACTTCACATTCTGGAAGATAGAGCAGGAGCTCCGCTCAGCAATGATGATCTACTTAGTAAAGAACTGCCACTGAGCCTGTTTAAGAGAGGCATGATAGGCTCTGAGCGCTACTTTGTATACCGCCTTGCTGTCAAGAGAGTAGTCTTCACGCCAGATGTGTTCAACCATTTTACAGGCTTTACTTTCCTCAGCCAAGTGTGAGGAAAACCATAAGGCAGAGGCTCTGCCCTTGCCCTTCTTCCGCTCCTGTAGAGAGGCTAGCCCCAAGAAACCATCCATTGATGGTCTCAACATTAAGATTGGCATCATTATCAAAATGGGGGCATGTGTTGGAAAGGAGGTCTACCCTGTCTGAAGACTTCACCCTCTTCCATGCCCTAAAGGTAGTGCGGTCTGATAGCCTATTCTGCCAACCAGAGACAGCATAGGTCCAGTTGAAGAAAATCAGGTGGTGGTCGGACCACTGGGAAGGTTTCAGAGGGCAAACAGATAAGAAGCAGATCAGATTGATAGTGTGACCTGCCAAATGCCTAGGTCCCAAAACTAGCTGGGGCAGATTCAGTGCATGCATGCGTTCAGACAGTGAAGAGGCCGGCTGGGCCTGAGGGTCATGAGCATGTAAATTGAAGTCTCATAACATAGTAAAATTGGCCCATTTAAGGAGGTGAGGGGCCAAGGATTCTTCAATAGAATCGATAAAATCCCCTGCGATGCCCGGGGACGGTAAATGAGTACCCCTGAGAGACTTGGGCAGAGAGTGTGAGGTGGTAACCAAGACTCTCCACTCTCTTAAGATCGCTAAGCTCGAAAGTAGAGCAAGTAAGAAGCTGTTTAAAAGCTATTGCCACCCCTCTGCCTTTTTTATGGCATCTATCATACTGATCCAGGGAATACCCCTTCGGAATGGCCGTGTCCAGCACGGAAAACTCATTCATCCGTGTTTCTGTCATAAAAAGCACATACTGGCCCTTATCACTCAGAAGATCATAAATGTGGAGGGCATGTTTATGCAGAGACGGGACATTGATGAGAAGAGCAGACCGCTCCTTTTTTCCACTACCGCCTACCCATGAAGTAGCTACAGAGCCAGACTGAGGCATGCGAGGGGGGCAAATGGGTAGACAGTCATGAGGGGGGAAATAGTGGCACATAGGGGAAGGTACCCGGTCCGAGTTGTCCTCTAGGGTCAAAATACAGGGACAGGTAAAGCATGGATGGAGGGCTCTAAGCGCCCTGCTAGAATAGCATAAGCCTGAGTGGTTAGCAGGAGCACCTTGAGCAGCATGGCTAGCGCTGGCCACGGTCAGGACGCGGACGGGTGCAGACGGGCTGGCCTTAGGCGCGCCACTGCACACGTCCGTACGATATTAAATTGGTGCTTCCTCTAATAGCTGTTTTGCCGTTGCCCAGGTTCAACTATAGTAGTGACACAGTAACGAAGTGAGTGATGAGAGTGGCAGGTGAGTGTAGAGCGTAACAAGCTCGGCACTGCAGACCATCAGCCACCCAGACACAGAACACTATGCACAGAAAGCAGAGCTCTTTGCTACAAGTTGCACTGAGGCCGCTTTCACTAGGAAACTTGTCTCTCAATCACAGGGACTATGCGGTACCCGTCAACCACACCCAGCCCCAAACGGAATTGGCTACCCAATACCACTGTAAGCGCGGGTGTGAAAATACAGAGGACCCAGGAGACGGGGAATATGGACTTGATTCCTGGGTACGCAAGACCTCCCAGTCGCGTCCGTATCAGTTTGGCAACCACTGTTCAGTGGTGTACTATACGCTTGTATTTTTTTTTTTGCAAAAACAAGCTGGGCTGAGCTAATCTATACTGGGCTGAGGTGCAGTGGTTAAAGTATTTAAAGTATATTAAGGCAGATAAAGCAGTCTGCTTGTGGACACCCCACTTGCCACTCTCCACCCATGATTCCTCTACACCAGTAGTTAAAGGCGGTAATCCTCCACCAGGAGATGGGAGGGGGCAGTGGGTGTGTTAGCCTGCAGAAACGATCAGCAAGGTAATGTCTCAGGGCCACAAGGCAAGAGGCCATCCCCCCTGCGCCAACCTGTGACTAATGGTGCCCAAGGCCTGGAAGCGAAAGTCTGGCTGGGGGCCACAACAGGCTGCTCCTGCCTGGTATCTTTTGTCTAGTGTTTCATCTCATTGTGTCAGTCTCTGGGACACAGGCCTCTGGACCGGGCTAGTGCGGCGGGTCATAATGGGCACAGGCGGGTGACAAAGAGGTCAGCTGGGCGGCTATTTGAGGAGGAGGGAAGGAGGGGAACTGGGAGCACAAGCCGCATCAACTCCTAAGCTGACTGCTTCCTTGCACCAACTAGTCACCCACCCCACAATTATATGGTAACTCTCCAACTGCCAAACTGCGTAGCCGAACGCTCGTCGCGCTGCACTCACTCGCTCACCCTGCTCCGCTCCCTGAACCTGGTCCCTTGGAGCTCGATTCTGTGTCCTGTGTCCTTCTCCCTTCCTCGTACCAGAGAGTGTGCACTAAGCCAGCACAATAACCCAACATCAATGAAGCTCTCCATTAATATGCATTTGGTGGAATTAACAATTGAAAAAGAGCTAGTACCACTTCCAAGTTACTCAACGGATTCACTGACACCAAGAATTTGCTGTAAATTCATCACTACGCACAAACACAATCTGATATATTAAACATAGACCCACAACAGCCCTACCCAGCAGAGTACCACAGCAGCCTCATTCTTGCACTGCAGTCAAACTCACATTTGCACATTGGTGTCTCTGACACATGCACAACCACAAAAATACACTAAAAGTCATTCAACACAATACTTCCAAACCATCCACCAAAACTTTACTCTATCCTGTTCATCATAAAGTAGTTGAAACATTTATTTATTTGACAGTTCTATCAAACACTTTCTATGTTTTGCCTCAGTGAACAATTGATATTCTTACACACGATGTATTCATTAGTACTAGTTATTTTCGACATCATCACAGTCATTATGTTAAGACACAGGTGAGGCGACCTCTGGGAGAAAAATGAAATAAGTGAAGCAAACAACTGTCTGGCACGCCCTTTGTAGGCGAGCATATTTTTTCTGTTTGAGACATGGCCAAGAGAATCAACAGGCGAATACGCGGTTTGTGGAACATGCTGCCTCATCTGAAGACAGAAAATGTGTTGTGGTATCTCTCAGTGAGAGACAACCTGCTGCACGATTAACAGCCTGCCTCAAAGAGCATGGAAAAGTTCAGCAAAGACGCTGCTGTACCTTTTTAAGCGCACCGAAAAGTTTAATGCACAAGCTCTGAAAAGTCCAGACTCGTGCAGCTTAAGCCATGGCAGGTCTGGTGAGGATGCAGCACTTTTGTCCAGTTCTCTGCTCGTCACACTGGCTCCCAATCAGGCCCAGATTCTGGTTTAAAGTTCTGGTCTATATGTACAAACCCTCAGCACCCTTACATGATCCTGAACTCCACACTGGGAACCCCGCCCACCCCCATGGACCACACAAGAAACCTCAGCCTCACACTTGACTCCTCGCTCACAATGAACCATCAGATCAATGCAGTATCCTCATCATGATTCCACATGCTCCACCTGCTTCGAAAGACATTTAGATGGATCCCCACGGAACACAGAAAAACGGTCACCCATGCACTCATCAGCAGCAGACTCGACTACTGCAATGCACTCAACGCCGGCTTCACCCAGAAACTCCTCAGGAAACTACAAAATGTCCAAAATGCCACAGCCAGACTAGTTCTCGACATGCCCCGCCACAGCCATATCTCTGAACACCTCCGAGAACTCCACTGGCTTCCAGTCAACAAAAAAATCACTTTCAAGCTCCTCATGCACGCCTACAAAGCCCTTCACGACGCAGGACCAGCATACCTGAACCACGGCCTCTCATCCCACGTACCCACCAGAAGCCTCCGCTCCGCCCAGCTGGCCCTAGCCACCGCCCCTCGGAGCCACAAGACTAGAACCGGAGGAAGATCCTTCTCCTACCTCGCCGCCAAGGCCTTACCACCTCAGACAATCACCTTCTCTGAACCAATTCTGGAAGGACCTCAAGACCTGGCTCTTCGACTCAGCCCCAGCGCTCAGACGGATCGGCAGCCTCCCCCTGCCCTCCCCCAGCACCTTGAGACCATCACAGGTGTGTAGCCACTCTTTATGAACCCTGATTGATTGAAAGCTCAAAAAGCTGCTGTTTAGGAAGAAGCACTGATTTCAGAAGAACATGTCAGATATCTACATTTAACTCAGATTTAACACCATGATTTAACTAAAAGAAATAAAATGAAAAAACTATTTGTAAAGCAAATCTAATAACCTAAGGTATCTAGGTGCTTGCTCAGAGAGGAGACTACAGTGGGTGAGAGGATAAAGTTATTGATTAAAAAGCCGGTTTTGAGAGCTTTCCTGAAAGCTAACAGCTGAGTTTCCCTTTTCAAATCCAGAGAAAGAGGATTCGAAAGTCTGGTAGTGCCCAACAGAAAACCTCTACCGCCCCAGCCAGCCTTCTTGAATTTGGGCACTACAAGAATGTGTGCTGAAGGGGACCACAGCAACCTAGGTGGAATATACCAATGAAAACAGTGCTTAAGGTACTTCGGGCATATGCCGTGGAGTGCTTTAAAGGCGATGCACAGAGCCTTAAAATCAATAAACTTCCCAATAGAGAGCCAATGCAGATAACTTAAGTGCGGGTGAAGCAGATTCATGCTTAGGAATGCACAAAAGCAAACGGACAGCTGCATTTTGTACAATCTGAATCTTTGTCAGACACTTTTTCCTAATATTGACAAATAAGGCATTCCAGTAGTCAACTTTAGAGAGTACAAGGGCTGAGGTCACAGTTTTTTGTAGATATTGAGGAATGAAGGGGAAAATCTTTGAAAAGTTTTAGCTTGAAGAACAAGGTGGCCCTCATAGGAGAGTTTGCCATCAAAGGTTACACCCAAGTTCTTCACCTTTTTAACTGGTGTAGGGAGAGAGTCAAGCTCCTGCAGCCACCATATTGGCGAACAAAAGGACACATTATTCCCGAAGAGTAGGACCTCAGTTTTATTGGAGTTATGCTTTAGACAATTCAAAGCCATCCAATTGCCAAACTGAAGCAGGCAGTTGTAGAAACGTGTGGCAGTGTCAGTGGGAATACTGGCCACAGATATTACAATTTGGGTGTCATCGGTGTAGGACCGAGAACCCAAAGGACTTAATCAGTTATTCCAGTGGCGCACCATAAATATAAGGGTAGGGCTCAACAAAAAGCCCTGGGGGACGTCGCAAGGGAGTGTAAATGTTGGTGAGTTAAAATCCACCAAAGCAACACACTGTTCTTGATCGGTAAGAAAAGATTTGAGCAGTGAGAGTGCATGCCCCCACTGGCGTAGCAAGGGGGGGCGGAGGGGGCGGTACGCCCCGGGCGGCACGAGATTTGGGGGCGGCAGGTAAATTTATCGCCAGCACCCCCCCCCCCCCTCTCTTAGGCGCTCGGCGGCGGCAAAAGGCAGGGACCGCCACGGGCGGCAGAGTGCCTAGCTACGCCACTGCACGCCCCTTAATACCAATTGACCAGTCTAGTAGCGTACTGTGGTTGGCAGCATTGAACGCTGCGGAGAGGTCTAAAAGCACCAGTGCCACATTAGCTCCGGCGTCCACAGTCTGCCTGACCTGCTCTGATGCAGGGATCACAGCCAGTTCTGTGGTGGCCTCTGAACCCAAACTGGGTGGGGTCAAGATGTCCATGAGTCTCAATAACGGCTGTCATTTCTGTATTCATAGCCTTCTCCTCCATTTTGGCAGAGAAGGGGAGCCTAGAAATGGGCTGATAGTTATTTGGGTCTGTGTTGTCTAGATTTGGCTTTTTCAGAAGTGGAGGGACTGATGTCAACTTCCATTTAGTAGGGAAACTGCCCGATTGAACATTTGGTTTAAAATGACCAAGAGATGCTCCTTGATGGTATCTGGCACTAGATGAAATACCTTGGGAGAACAAGTATCAAGATGGGGAGCCTGACTTCGCTTGGCCAAACCGGTTCATGACTTGTGCTGTGGTGAGAGCAGAAAAGGATGATAGAGTGGGAATGTCAGTTGAGCCCCTACACTGTCCAAAGTACACTCTAGATAGGGGCTTACAGTGTTCAAGCTAAAACACGAAGATTGTGGGAGTGGGGAGATTGCTTGAGAAGTTGCTATAAACTGCCTTGATCTTATCCTAAAAGAAAGTTGCCAGGGAGTCACAGAACCCTTGGTTAACATTCGAATTTATATTTTTGGGAGGCTTGGTAAGTTTTTTCTCTGTGGCAAACAGTTCCTTAGATTAATTTTTTGAGGCTTCAATAGCAATTGCGTAAAAGCGGGATTTTACTGTGAAAATTAATGCTTTGTAAGTTGCTAAGGACTATTTGTAGGATTCCCTATCAATGGAGCCATAATGGAGTCTCCATTTTATTTCCTGCCGGCGGCAGGTTTATTTTTGGAGCCTAATACTCTACGAAAACCACAGCTTGATTCTCTGGTTTTTGTATTTTTGATTGGTGCTATAATACTCATGGCTGCATTGATCCACTGGTTAAAAGAGATTGCAACCTCATTTAAGTCCTTAGTAGGCGGCGGGTGATTATGAGATAGGGACGTCCCCAAGGCTTTTGATGTAATAGAATGCCTGGGGTGGATCAATTTGTGTGCTTTCGGCTGGGAAGGGTTGGATGAAGCAAAGTGGGGATTGAGGGTGAACATGACAGCGAGATGGTCAGATCAGACCAGCGGAAGGGAAGTTAGACTTTGAAGAGAGTCATTGTTTAAAAAAAAAATACCATACAGCAGTTGGCCTGCCACATGCGAGGCTCCCGTGACATGACCGGAAAGACCCAGGCTATGCATTAGATCATTCAGATGGGCCGCATCCTTGTTGTGGACATCTTCTAAATGAAGATTAAAATTGCACAGGATTATGTAATCAGAAGACTGAACTACTGTGTCCAAGAGCTGACCCATTGCCAGCATAGAAGCTGCCCTGGGGCCATGGGACAATATATAAGCAAACCATTAAACAAGTGATGGTTGGTGATTTGAATTTTAAAAGATAGTGCTTCAAGTTCCTCAGTGTTGTTGAAGTTTACAAAAACACATCAAAGTGTACTCCGGTAAATGACTGCAAGACCACCACTTATTTATCTGATCGATCTTGTCTAAAAACAGAGAATCCTGCGAGAACTGCGATAGATAGTTCTTGGCCAGACGCCATGTCCACCCAGGACTTTGTGATAAAAGCAATGTCTATGACTTGTGTATCAAGGAAATCCTCGAACTCAAGCATGTGCTTGATAAGGGAACGCGCATTGATCAAGGTGCAGCACGCTGACTTCGTGGGGTGTGATGAATTCAGCAAAATAGCAGCTTTATGAATGGGCGCTCTAACTTTTAAATTTAAGAGGGTGAGCTTACAATCTGGGCAGGAGGTCATCCCAATGCTCTTACCAGGACAAAGAGTGGGGCCAAGACTGCACTTACCTGAAGGGTGCATATCAAGGAGCTAGTCTCTTGAATACTTCATCAGAGCTCTGAGAGGGAAAACAGTCATAATGGCTGGCGCTGAGCGAAGTCCAAGCATAGATGGGCAAGCCTTTGGCTGGGAATTGCTGAGTTCATAAATATAGTAGATCTTAGTGAGGGATTCAGATATTAATATATGGATCCATTTATAGTGATGTTACTAAAAGGTGTCCTGGCGCTGATAAAAATGTTGTTGCTGTAATAGTAAAAGTAAAAGACCTGCCCAAGAGAACCAACTAAAGAGTGGAGAACCAGGTTGTAAGTAATTTCCTGAAGGACAGTAGATTATTGGTCAAGCGCAACATGGGGGAAAGAGAGTTCCATAATTGTGTAGCCTGCACAGAAAATGCAAGACTGCTACTTGGAGTCCTCCTTAATTTGGGGACTATTAGCAGATGGGTGCTTGCCAAGCAGATGAGATGGGTTATGACGTGTAAATTTAGCATGCGGAAAGCGAGGCCCGACCGAGTATATTGATTTGTGAACTACAGAAAGGGACTTAAACTTAACCCTTCTGGGCACCAGTAGCCAATGCAAAATGTCCAGGGCAATGGACGAGGACAAGTATCAGGGACTGGGCAATGCTAACTTGAATATGACTTAGGCGCAGGTAAAATAGTTAGGCGCACATAAAAACAAGTAGTTGCAGTAGTCCAGTCAACTTAGGATGAGTGACTGAACCACCAACGGGCTGTGTTGATCAGTAAGGAATGGCAGACTTTTACAGAGATGCACCATGAAAGAAAATAGTTGGTAGAAAGTTTGTTTACATTGGTGGAGAAAGAGAGATCTGAATCCAAGTAAACACCAAGATTCGGCACTGTTAAAGATGCTTCAGGCAACTGATTACCAGCAATTTGCTAGTAAAGGCTGGGAGTGTCAGCCTATGGTACAACAGAGAATTCCTGCCTTTTTTAAATGAAATGAAAAGAAATGAAAAGGAGACTTGTAGAGCGCAAAACATTCACCCAAAGGTATCATGGCGCTAGCTCAGCATAAAACAGAAAAGAGCGATAGAGACCTTTAAATATTAACAAATTTAGCTCTAGCCAAGGCGAGAGATCCCGTAAGCAGTTGTGAGCATTTTCCAGAGACAAGGAACTGGATTGATCACCTGACAGAATAATTCGAGTATTGCCTGCGTAGTTCATGAAATTGATACTATGACAATCAAACATTTGAGATAGGGATCTCAGGTAGATATTAAATAATGTGTGGCTAAGGGAAAATCCATGCGGAACCCCTTGCCTGACTATCCAGAAGTTTGATTGGAAGGGCGGAAACTGGTTAGCTTGTACTCTGTCTTCTTGTTACGATTTACACCAGTCAATTGCTGAACCCTGGATACCGACCTCTCAAAACCTTGAGATCAGAATGTCATGGTTTACTGTGTCAAAGGCAGCAGACAGGTCAAGTAGTACCAAGGCTGCAAAATTACCCTTTTCTGCAGTCATGCTAAGATCGTCTAGCACGGCAACTGGAGCAGATTCAGTGCAGTGTGCCAGGTGGTAGCCGGACTACGCAGGATCAAGTTAATAACTGCCTTTGAGATATTCAGAAAAAGGTTTGACTCATTTCTACACAATTTTCACAGGTAAAGGGAGCAGAAAATAGGAATTAAGTTTGTTACAACTGAGGGGTCAGCAAAAGGTTTTGGAGTAGTGGGACCATCATTGCTTTTTTCCAACCAGAAGATACAATGCCAGTTGATAGCAAAAGAGATGGGAGAACTGTGTCTAGAACCTGTGTAATCCAATTTTTGTAAGAGGATGAAACACCCTCCGATAATGAGGCTAGCAGGAGGGTAGGAGAAATCCTGCCCTATATAGTCAATTGATGATTTAGATGTGTTAGAAAGAGCAACCAATAATGTGTCATAAGATAGTTTGAGCTAGGGACTGGACAAAATAGATTTATTAGGCGGGCCACTGGGTCGCGAAGAAGCTGGTGGTGGAATTTGAAAAGGAATATGGGAATAGTCCTTCCATATGCAAGGGAGAGTCATTTCTACAGTTATCAAGCCTTCCAAACAAATATTAAATCAAAGGTATGGCCATCCTTATCAGTAGGTCCTGATATCAATTGTGTGAGATCAACTGCCTCCTAGGAGTCAGTACCTGGTGTGGAGATCTCCTAGACTATCTGTCCAAAAGTTGAAGCCACAAAAAATAAAACAACAAATGGGAACAGGATAGAATAAAAGGTGATATCAGCTCAATAATGGGGTTAAGAAAATCACTGGCTGGACAGGGGGCCATAACAAATCACTTCTGCTATAGAATCCGAAAGGTAGAGCTGTAGAAACAAGCCAGAATTGCTGATCATCTCTATGCAGCTGACACCCAAATCTACATTAAAATCTTGTCAGTTAAAGACATCTAGCACCTAAACAGCACTCTCTCCACGGTTCAATCCTGGCTGACTAACAACTATCTTCAGCTTAACCCAGCAAAACTGAGCTCCTGCTCATCCAACCAAAAGAAAAGTCCTTTCCAGTTGGTATTTAGCTAGACCACCTCACTGCATTAAACTGTAAACTCTGTAAAATCTCTGGGGATTACAATTGACAAAAAAATGACCATGAAAGAGCATATTAATGCCTCAGCTAAAAGTGTATTCTACATGTTGAAACACCTTAAACAAATAAAATCTTTAATCCCCAATGAAGACCTAAAGATTGTTGTACAAGCCTTAGTCCTCTCCACACTGGACTACAGTAATGCAATGCTCACTGGCGCCGGAAAAACGCAAGTAGCTCCTTTGAAAGCTACACTCCATGCAGCGTCCAGACTACTGTTGGGGGAAGAGACGCTTCGACTACATCACTCCCACTCTTAGGAACCTCAACTGTCTACCAATCGAGTCAAGATGTATATTCAAAACTGCTTGTATAACCCACAAAGCTCTTTACACGGAAAAAACAGTTTACCTCGCAAACAAACTATCAAAAGCCGGCCAAAAGAGATCTCTTTGAAGCGTCAACAGTCTACTCCTGATTCCACTCAAATTCAAGAATGAAAAATTGGCACCTGCTCCTTTTCCGGGAATGCTACCAGAATCTGGAACTTCTTACCTCAGGATTTACATGACAATCACTCATTCCTTCGTGTCAAGAAGAAACTTGAACAACTTCTTCTTCTCAATAAACACCTAAACCATCTCCCTTAAACGATCCGATGGCCTGCTGCTCCTACCCCACACCCTCCATCTAAATTTGAGTACCACTACCTTGGGGAAAAACTGTGACTCTACTCTCCCCACCTTTTTTTGTGCAGTTTTATGTAGCACAAACTTGACCCGAAGGTATCAGAGTGCTTTACATGAGCACCAGCCGCATTACAGACGAACACATTCATTTCTAGGCACGGGGAAATTAAGTGATTTGCCCAGAATCACAGGATGTTTGAGGGTGCCTGCCGAGGCTCGAACCCAGTTCCCCAGCTTCAAAGTCAGCAGCTCTAGCCGTTAAGCCACATTCTCTCCCTTTGCTACTCCCTACCATAACTACCTCAGAACTATTGCGTTTGCATATCCTACTGTCTATCGTATACTTCTTTTTACACGCTTGCTATGTATTTCTAGTTACTCTTTTTATGTAACTTGTGTAATTGCTGCGATGTCGTTCTCGTATCCTACTGTCTATCGTATACTTGTTTTTACAGTTATTATGCACCATTATTTGCTTTTTATGTAACTCGTGGAACTGCTGCTGTTCACATATGCTGCTGTCTATCGTATACCTCTTTTTATACTGTTACTATGTACTGTTATTTGCTTTTTAGATAATTTGTGTAATTGCTGCTGTGCTAACTCTGTAAAGCACTGTGATGCCTTTGGGTCAAGTTCACACTACACAAAACTCGACAAATAAATAAATAAATAAAAATATGCATCTCAATCAATCAATCAGGGATTTGTAAAGTGCACTACTCATCCGTGAGGGTCTCAAGGCGCTGGGGGTGGGTGTGGGCAGCTCCGTTAGGGTCATTCGAAGAGCCAGGTCTTGAGGTCCTTCCTGAAATTGTGCAGTGTCGGGGTGAAGGGGGAGTTCGTTCCAGGTCTTGACTGTGAGGTAGAAGAAGGATATTCCACCTGCTATGGTCCCGTAGATGCGAGGGATGGTGGCTAGGGAGAGGTCTGCTGAGTGGAGGTTTCTCTTGGGGGCGTGAAAGGAGATTCTGTCACCGAGGTATTGGGGTCCGGTGTTGTGGAGGGCCTTTTAGGCGTGTGAGAGCAGCTTGAAGGCTATTTTTCTTTTGACAGGGAGCCAGTGGAGGTCGCGGAGGTGTGGCGTGATGTGGTTCTACTGTGGGATACCGAGGATTAGCCTGGATGGTCTGGAGTTTGCAGAGGAGTTTAGTATGATTCCGGTGTAGAGAGCGTTGCCGTAGTCTAGTCTGCTAGTGATGAGTGCGTGAGTGACAGTTTTCCTGGATTCGGGGGGATCCACTTGAACGTCTTGCGTAGTATGCGGAGGTTGTTGAAGCATGCAGAGACAGCGTTGATCTGGCGATTCATGGTGAGTGATGAGTCTAGTATGATGCCGAGGTTGCGTGCATGGTCCATTGGGGTGGGTGGGTTTCCGAGGGTGTGGGCCACCAGGTATCGTCCCATGTAGAGGGGGTGGGGCCGAGGATAAGGACTTCTGTTTTCTCCGAGTTGAGTTTCAGGCAGCTGTTCTTCATCCAGGTCGCAACAGCTTTCATCCCTTCTTGGAAATTGCACCTGGTGATGTTGGGTGCATAGGTGAGGGAGAGGATGAGCTGGGTGTCATCAGCGTAGGAGACAATGTGGAGCCCATGGTTTCTGACGATGGTTGCGAGGGGGACCATGTAGACGTTAAAGAGGGTGGGGCTGAGGGAGGATCCTTGGGGTACTCCACATCTGATCTCTGTTGGTTCTGAGAGGAAGGGCGGAAGTCCTATTCTCTGTGTTATGCCTGAAAAGAATGATCGTAGCCAGTCTAAGTCCTTTCCTTGGATGCTGGCGTCGTGGAGCCTTGTGGCTAGTGTGCGGTGGAAGACGGTGTCGAAGGCTGCTAATATGTCCAAGAGGATGAGGGCAGCCGTATAGCCTTCATCGAGGAGGGCGAGGATGTCGTCGGTGGCAGGGAGGAGGGCGGTCTCGGTGCTGTGGTTGCTGCAGATTCCGGATTGAGAGGTGTCTAGGATGTTGTTAGTTCCTATGAATTGTGATAGATAGGTGTTGACGGCATTTTTGATGACTTTGGCTGCAAATGGAAGCAGTGAGATGGGCCTGACGTTCTTGAGGTCTGTCGGGTCTGCGCAGGGCTTCTTTAGGAGCGCGCTTCCAGTTGTCAGGGAATGTATCTGTCTCAAGGGAGCAGTTGATGGTTTGACGTAGCTTAGGTGCAGTGGCAGTGGCGGTCCTGTGGAAGATGTGCGGCGGGCAGGGGTAAGAGGGTGCCCCGGAGTGGATGCTCTTCATGGTCTTTATGTTTTTTTTTTTTTTTTTGCAGAGTTTTATATAGCGCAAACTTGACCCGCAACCGAATCGGGTATCAGAGCGCTTTACATAGCACCAGTTACGTTACATGAGGACACACATTCATTTTTGTTAGGCACGGGGAGATTAAGTGATTTGCCCAGAATCACAGGATGTTCAGCGTCATTACCGAGACTTGAACCCAGTTCCCCAGGTCCGAGGTCGAACGCCCTAGCCGTTAGGCCAACTCCTCTCCCCATGGTGTCTTCTGTCATGAGAGAAGTCCAGGTGAGAAGGGTCTGTTGGGTGGCGTCGATGGAGGTGGGGGTTGGGGCTGTTCAGGGGTCTTGGTCGTCGAAGTTGTCGTAGAGCGTCTTGATCTTGAGGTAAAAGACGGAGCGGAGTCTGTTGCAGAGGTCTTGAGAGGGAGGGACGTCTGTTGTTTTGCTGTTGGGTTTGGCGAAGTCCTGTATGATGGCGAAGAGTTCCTTGGAGTTGTGGGCGTTGGAGAGGATTCTATTTTGGAGGAAGTTCTTCTTTGTGAATTTGATGAGTTGGTGGTGTGCGGTGATGGCTGTTTTGTAGGCGGAGCGTGCTTCCGGGGTTTTGCTGTTTCTCCACGTCTTTTCCAGTCGTCGGCAGCAGCGCTTGGATTCTTGGAGATTCGTGGTGAACCAGTTGGCTTTCTTGCTGTGTCGCCTCGTGGTGTTCTAGAGGGGGGCGAGAGTGTTGGCGCAGTTGGCAATCCATTGGTAAAGGTTGCTTGCCGCTGTGTTGGCATCTGTCGTAGATGGGAGTGGAGTGCAGTTGAGGGCGGAGGTGAGATGCTCTTTGGAGACTTTGTTCCAGGTTCTGCGTGGGAGGCGGCGCGTCTGCTTGTGTGCGGTGGGTTTCGTAGAGGAGAAATGGATGCAGTGGTGGTCGGTCCAGAGCAGTTCCGTTGTGTGGCTGAAGAGAATGTTGTTTCCTCCAGCGAAGATAGTGTCAAGTGTGTGTCCTGCTGTGTGGGTGGGGGCAGAGACAAGTTACTCCAGTCCTATGTTGGTGAGGTTCTATAGGAGGGTGGTGGTGTTGGGGTCGCTGTCGTTGTCCAGGTGGAAGTTCAGGTCTCTGAGTAGTATGTAGTTTGTGGAGGCGAGGGTGTGGGGTGCGATGAGGTTGGCGATGACGTTGACGAAGGGGGTGAGGGGGCCAGGTGGTCTGTAGGATAGTGTTCCGTGGAGCGTCATTCTGGGGTTGGTCTGGATCTGGGGGGGGCGAGGCGTCGTCCGAGTTGGTGGTTGTCAATCGGAGGGAGCTTTTGTGTATGATGGCGAGGCCTCCACCTGGGCGGTTGGGGCGGTCTTTTCTCAGGATCTTGTATCCGTTGGGGATGGCGGTTGCAATGTCGGGTGTGGATCTGGCATTGGTCCAGGTCTCTGTGAGGAAGGCGACGTCGGGCGTGTGAGTGTTGAGGAGGTCCCAGATTTCTACCGCTTGTCTGTGCAGGGAGCGTACGTTGAGGAGGATGAAGCTCAGTGGTTTGTGTGCGGTGGTGTACAGTGGGCTGGGGGTTGCTGGTGGGTAAAGATGCGGCAGCAGTGTCAGCAGGAGATCGGGCCTTGGGTGTTGTTCAGCGTCGAGAGCTGGCAATTGTTGTTGCATTCGGTGTTGAGAGCGTGGAGAGTGCTGGGGTCGTAGCAGCGGGGGGGGTCGGGGGACCAGGGTAACTGGTGCTGGCCGCGGTTGGGGCGCAGAGAAGTTTGCCTTTGAGTGCCCGCTGCGCGACCGTCATTAAGCAGGGGTCGGGGAAGGCGATCAGCTGGGAGGCGGGAGCAACATGCTGGAGGGGAGGGGCTGTGGGGGTAGCAGTGGTGGGGAGCGCGGGAAGAGGGGTGTGGGGGGTGAGCAGGGGTAAAAAGGGAAGAGGCAAAAGAGAAAAAGGCAAAGAAAAGTCAAAAAGAGGAAAAGGCAAAAAAGAAAAAGGCAAAAAGAAGAAAAGGCAATGAAAAAGAGGCAGTCAAGTGAAAGGGCAGCGAAACAGCGAAAACGGCACACAAAAGTGGTAGACAGGTGAAAGGGCAGACAGCGAGATGCAAGGACAACAAGACAGAGCGGAATAGCAAAAGAGCAGGGTGCTCTTACACTAGACCACCAGGGATGAGGCACAGGCTGGAGACTGCAGGTGGAGGAGGGCCTCGAGCACCTACCTGGAGGGGCTTAAGGTCTGAGCCTTAACAGTGGAGCTGTGCGGGGAGAGCAGGTACACTGACCAAGGAGGTCAGAGGTCTTACATCTGCATACCTCGATGACCTTGAGATATTAGAAAGATTGGAATACACACAATGTCTCGAAAATTTTCTCTGCACTCTCAAAGCATGCGATCTAAATAGCAAATCCCATAAAGTGTATCTCAGCTACAAATCAAGTCGAATATTTTTTCTATATTGTAGGTAAACAGGAAAGCTGAAGCTCTTAAAAAATGTCTAAAAAGGTGTTTCGGGAATAATGTCACAGTAGATCACAAAAGCCCCAGCAGATATCAAACAAAGCAACATTCTAGAACACTTATTGTTGATAATTGATAGTGATGCCACACTGGGTAAAGAGAAGTTAAGTACGTTATTTTCTCTACACTGGATGGCCCCATGAAATTGGTTTGTGCTTTTCAGGGCTTCCTTGGGCACTATGGATGTTGGATATCCGAGTTTTTGCACACTTTTGCCCCTTTAATCTACGTTCTAAAAAAAGACTGCTCAAATGTCAGTAACAAAAGCACAGGCTGAAGCCTGCAGGTGGAGGAGGGCCTCGAGCACCTACCTGGAGGGGCTTAAGGTCTGAGCCTTAACAGTGGAGCTGTGCGGGGAGAGCAGGTACACTGACCAAGGAGGTCAGAGGTCTTACATCTGCATACCTCGATGACCTTGAGATATTAGAAAGAATGGAATACACACAATGTCTCGAAAATTTTCTCTGCACTCTCAAAGCATGCGATCTAAATAGCAAATCCCATAAAGTGTATCTCAGCCTCAAATCAAGTCGAATATTTTTTCTATATTGTAGGTAAACAGGAAAGCTGAAGCTCTTAAAAAATTTCTAAAAAGCTGTTTGCAGGTGCCATCCAACAAGGAAACACACAAAAATGCCTGAAAAGCCCTTTAAAGGAACCATCCGGGAATAATGTCACAGTAGATCACAAAAGCCCCAGCAGATATCAAACAAAGCAACATTCTAGAACACTTATTGTTGATAATTGATAGTGATGCCACACTGGGTAAAGAGAAGTTAAGTACGTTATTTTCTCTACACTGGATGGCCCCATGAAATTGGTATGTGCTTTTCAGGGCTTCCTTGGGCACTATGGATGTTGGATATCCGAGTTTTTGCACACTTTTGCCCCTTTAATCTACGTTCTAAAAAAAGACTGCTCAAATGTCAGTAACAAAAGACGGAAGAAGTGGGTGAGACAATTCTTCCATTAAAGAAAACATTTATTTAACCCAATTTTACATCTCCATTTGTTATACTGACTGCTGTCCTAGGCTTTGAATTGGGTGCAATCCTTTGTCAGGAAACGCGTGATTTTAGTCACCTTGTCCTGTACATTAGCCGTACACTCATTTCCTACGGGACATAATATTCCACAATAGAGAGAAAGAATGCTTGACCATGAAGGAGAAACAGAGTCTTTGAAATATATTTCACCACTCCTGTTATACCAAATGGTGTGCAATGAAATGTTTCTTGGAATTCTAGTCTTTTTTCAACATATGTTAAACCGAGAGCTCACTTTGTTTACCAATTCCTTTTGTTCTTCGTCTTATTTTCTCTCCTGTATTCAGCCGCTCTATAATGAATTCAATCTATTCACAGTAAAAAAAGACTCCGCCATTTTTGGTGTCGATGTTTGGACTGAAAGGAAGTCTGCATACTGGACTCTTATGAGTTTCTGTTAAAAAAGATAACCCATACTCCCCTGGGTCCAAATAGCTATGCGCAGGAGGGAGGTTTACTCTTTGTAATGAGTTAGCAGATCAGCTCATCTACCCGGCGTGTTCCGGATATGTCGCACCCACGCGCTCGGGCCAGGCGTGGCCCGAGGCGAGTTAATAAAAGGGAAAGTGGTCGCATGAGGCCAGTCTTCGCCCAACTGTGACACTGAGTGTTTGTGTATTTATTGTAGGCCTCAGCATAACCAGGCCAAAGGTGCCCAGCCACGCAGCACCTTACACTGGCGACGAGCACGGAGCTAAGCCCACGCTCCCGCACGAACGCCAAGGAGCCAGCGACACGCCTCAGGTATCGCGCCCAACACCTGTGTGCCTGGAAGGAGTGGAGCACCGTCCGCGTTCCCCGGCCTCCGCCGCTGACAATAGCCCATGGGGGAGGTGCCCGCACAGGTGAAACACGCACCGGATGACCGAAGAAGCCGGTAAGAGCGTGACCCCCCTGCACTGTACAGGATCCTGTCCTCGCCCGCGCACGACGTGCGCTACCCCGCCCCAAGTGGCAGACACGCGGCCAAGGCCCACGCCCGCACACATGGAGGTGGAGTCGGTTAGGAAAAAAAAACATCTAGAGGAGAGACAAGAGGGGCAGTACTAGGGGAAAGAAAGCTCACACCCAACCGCAGCAAAAGGGAAAAGGAAAATAAAAAGACCCTGCTCCTCACAATGCCCAGGAT
This sequence comes from Calotriton arnoldi, assembly GCA_963921515.1. Taxonomy (NCBI): domain Eukaryota; kingdom Metazoa; phylum Chordata; class Amphibia; order Caudata; family Salamandridae; genus Calotriton; species Calotriton arnoldi. The sequence continues at coordinate 1,586,406 of CAWUFW010001657.1, forward strand.
ACTTGCCCTGGCAGGGCATAAAAGAGAAAGAGGGCCTCCACCGTGTCATTGTACCCACGCAGCAAGAAAGGGGCACTAAAGGAAGGAAAAAAAAATAAAACATAAAACGACAAAGGATGGGAGCAGATAATGAAAGGCACACAACCCCTGACACGCACAGCGCAGAGGGAGAGAAAAAGGCACAAATAAATCACCCACCGCAACGCAAGAGAAGTGACCCAGAGAGACAAGATGGGAGATGACCCTGACGTGAATCAGCCACCATCTCGCGTAGCTACGCAGCATGCAGGGGTGTTACCTACGTTCAGTGAGGCAGCTGACCCTACTACCACGTTCCCATGATGGAAGATGTGGTTGGGGTGGTTATAGAACTACTTCGTAGCAACGAGAGAGACGGATGGAGCAGTGAAACGCTCACTACTACTCCACTACGCAGGAGAAGAAGTGTACCTCCTATTTAAGCACCTCCCGAATAAAGGAGCACCCACCGACTACGATGCCGCCGTGACGGCGCTCAACACACATTTCGATTCGCAGCTGATCCCGGATTTCGAGAGGTTAAAATTACGCCAGGCCCGACAAAGGGAAGGACAATCAATTGATGCGATCTATGCAAGACTGAGAGAACTGCACCTACACAACAGACAACCAAGCCACAGAAGAGATCCGTGCCCAAATAATCCAAGGCGTCCACAGCAAGATCCTACGCGGGCTGATCCTGAGGCAACCGAACATACCCCTCAATGATATACTGGTACTAGTCAGGATGCATTACCTCTCGGCAGCCAGAGCCGATGAAATAGACTTAGCCCTGACGCGAACAACAGAGAAGAACGTGGCCGTCAAGACTGAGCGAGCTGACGCAGTGAGAACACGAGACAGAGGGAGCGGGCAGCGAGGCCGTCCACCCCAAACCCCAAAAGGCCAGTGCAGGTATTGCGGGCGCGAAGAACACCCCATCCAGGTGTGCCCTGCCCAGGGTCTGACTTGCTCCCATTGTGGGATCCCGAACCACTTTGCGTCAGTGTGCCGGAAAAGAAACCAACGTAAGGACAGCAGAGGGGGGAAACCAATGCAGAGAATAGTGCGCCAACTGTCGACTGCCTCCCTAGCAACGTCGAGCAGTGCAAAAGGGAACGAGCAGGCCACCTACCGGGTGGAAGACACATCCACAGAAGACGACGAAGTCGAGACGTACCTGGTCTCCTTCACACAAGAACTGAAGAAACGGAGGAGGCCGCAAACCACATGCACCGTGAGAATAGCCGGGTCGGAGGTGAAGGCGGTCATCCACACCGGAGCCTCAGTGAACGTCATGGGGATCCAGCAATATAACCGACTACGACCCAGGCCTGAGCTCACACCGTCCAAGACAAAGATCTTCGCATACGGAAGTAATTCACCCCTGCCCCTACGGGGGAAGATGACCGTGCCGATCCGGTCAGAAGACAATGAAATCACGACAACCGTCCACGTCATCGACCAAGAGGCTGACAAGCTACTCAGCAGCCATGCCGCCGAGGACTTGGGCTTAGTGACGTTTGCGAGAAGCGTGAGGGCGAACCAGACAGAAGAGCTGCTGAGCCAATTCGCGGACCTCTTCAAGGGACTGGGATACATCAAGAGGGCCCCAGTAAAACTCCATATCGACCCAGCAGTGGCCACGACAGCTCTACGCCACCGACTAATCCCTTTTCACCTCAGGCCGCTAGTAGAGCGAGAGCTGCAAAAACTGGAAGACCAAGGAGTCATCGAGAAGGTGCCCAGACCAACCCCCTGGGTGTCCCCCATGGTCATAGCAGAAAAGCCACGACAACCAGGGAAGATCAGGTTGTGCATTGACATGCGCCTCCCCAACAATGCAATCTGGCGGGAACGCCACATCACACCGACAATGGACGACATAGTGGCTGACGTCAACGGGTCCCAGTGGTTCTCGAAACTGGACCTGAACGCGGGATACCACCAGCTGGTCCTGGCCAAGGAAAGTAGGTACATTACTACGTTCAGCACCCACCTGGGGCTGTGACGATCGAAGCGCCTCAATTTTGGGATATCCTCCGCAACTGAAGTATTCCAGGACACAGTACAGGAGATCCTGTCGGGCCTACCAGGCGTGCTGAACGTAAGCGATGATATCCTCATCCACTCCCTACCGGAACCTAAGCGCCACGTTGAAACGCCTCCAGGAGTATGGCGTCACCCTACACAGGGAAAAACGTCTCTTTTTTCAGAGAGATAGAATTCTTTGGCTACATCTTCAATCAGGAGGGAATCCAGGTAGACCCGCGGAAGTCCCAGGGCATCAAGGACGCACCACTCCCCTCGACGGTGTCGGAAGTGCGAAGCTTCCTTGGGATGGCCACGTACTGCGGCCGGTTCATCCAGGATCTGGCTGCCATTGCGGAACCCCTCCGAAACCTCACTTGCTCCAACGCCACGTGGAGGTGGGAACAGCAGGAAGAGGCGGCGTTCCAGAGAGTCAAGAATGCTCTCCTCAACCACACCACCTAGGTATATTTCGATCCTGCTAAGCGCACGGAGCTCCTTGTCGATGCCAGCCCGGTGGGTCTAGGGGCGGTGTTTCGCCCAGGAGCAAGAACCCGGAAGATGGGCTGCATTAGCCTACGCCAGCAAGTCGCTCTCTCCCACCGAAACACGCTATGCACAGATTGAGCGGGAGGTCCTGGCCATTCGGTGGGCATGCCGGCATTTCCACCTGTACATCTGCGGCCAGCCATTCAAGGTCGTCACGGACCACCAGCCGCTAGTACCCCTGTTCAGAGGGTCGGCGCCCCACCCCCGAGAATCGAACACTGGGCCATCGGACTACAGCAATATGAAATGGAGATAGTGTACCGGCCAGGCGCGAAGATTCCAGTTGACTTTCTCAACACCGCGCCCCAAGAGAACACCAAGAAGAGGTGCAAGAAGTTGAGGCACTCGAAGCCCATATTAACATGACCCCGACAATCACGTGCCCCAAAGCACTGACACTAGCAGACATCACAGCAGCCGCCGAGGGGGACCCAGTCATCACCAAGGTGCGCAGTGCCATCCAAGGAGGCAACTGGCATCGTTTTCTACAGACAGGCAACGACTGGTCAGGGCCAGAAAGGGAGTACCTCACCAAGATGTGGAAGATCATGAATGAACTGAGTGTGACCCAGGATGGAATCCTGTTGCGAGGGTCCCGCATAGTCATCCCAGCAACCCTACACCACCACATAACCCAACTGGCCCACGGCGGACACCAAGGATTCGAAAAGATGAAGGCCAGGATGAGGGAGAAAATCTGGTTTGCAGGGCTAGAAGGCCGGGTCGAGGAAACTGAGAAGATGCCCGGCGTGCCAGCTGACCAGCGCACCAGAACGACCAGCGCCTGTTCAGATGGAGGAGCATGGGAAGGTCGCATAGGAGAGAGTGAGCATCGACTTCGGGAGTTTTCCCGACGGCCGGATGACCTTAGTCATGGTGGATAGCTACTCCAAGTACCCAGTAGTGGAAGTCGTCAGCTCCACCGAATTTTCCCAAGTTGCCCCGGTGCTCGAGAAGACATTTGCGATGTTCGGGTGTCCGGAAGAGATCAAGAGCGACAACAGACCCCCGTTCCAGGGAGGGGAATTCTGCGATTTCATGCAACTTCACGGAGTGCGACACCGCCGAATTACCCCTCAATGGCCACAGGCCAATGGAGAAATTGAAAGGTTCATGCGGACCCTTAACAAGGTCCTGCGTATTGCAGTGGCTGAGAATGCAGACCCCGAGCGCCACCTGCAACTGTTCCTCCAGGAGTACAGAAGCACGCTGCACAGCACCACTCACCAAGCCTCTTGGGCGCTAATGTTAAATGGCTCGCGCCGAGACACTATCCCTGTCTGCCCTGGTTGGACCCCGCTGCACTACAACGAGGATGATGCCCTAGAATGGAGGGAGAGGCAAAATCTAGCTGCCAGTCACAGGAGAAGAGCCAGACCCCGTGATCTACAGCCAGGGGACCAAGTAATAATGAGGGACCGGAGACCAGGAGGAAAGTTCCGAACTCCCTATGAACCGGGCCACTGGACAGTAACTAGAGTCAAGGGGACTATGTTCACCGCGGAGAAGGAAGGCGAGAAAGTGACCAGGAACATCTCATGGTTCAAGGGAGTAGAAGAGGCTTCCCCAACCCCAAGTGGAGAGAGTGTCTCCGTAGCGGAAGAAGACGGAGAAAGGTGTGATGAGATGGACCGTGTTGGCACTCCGCAGAGTAGCCGCCCCGGGGTGCCGAGGGAAGTCAACCAGGGGACCAGCACGACACTCTCGAAATCAGGGGCCCAACCTGAAACGCCCTCGAGACTAGAGGCTCCACCCACTGATCGGGGTCACCATCCCAGGTACGGGTTGAGAGAAAACCCTGCCCGAGCTCCCGACTTTGTATGCCGGGTGGCAAGTCCTCAGCCAGTCCGCGAAAAGAAGAAAACGAGACTGAATTGAAATGGGATGTAATGAGTTAGCAGTTTAGCTCATCTTCCCGGCATGTGCCGGATATGTCGCACCAACGCGCTCGGGCCAGGCGTGGCCCGAGGCGAGTTAATAAAAGGGAGAGTGGTCGCATGAGGCCAGTCTTCGCCCAACTGTGACACTGAGTGTTTGTGTATTTATTGTAGGCCTCAGCATAACCAGGCCAATGGTGCCCAGCCACGCAGCACCTTACACACATGTCAGCCATAAATCTGCCTTCATTGTTATGTAAAGTGTACATATGTAAACTGTCTGGTGCACGAGACCCGACTATCTCTGTGCAGAAGAATGGTACTTGAAAAAAGGGTGCACGGAAGTTTCTCTGACGAAACACATCAGTATTTAAAGTAAGTTTCTAATTCGATGACTAAATTCAGAATTCCCAGAAGTTGGTAGCTCACTTAATGAAAATTTCAAGGCACATGTAATTTGCGCTAAAACTAATTTTATATGAATCTCAAAGTAAATAATACTGCATCCTTATGTAAGGAGTTATAGAGTAGAATATAAGCTGTTAAGTCAACCTAGGAAAGAGAAGCGCATCTCATATGTTGGACTTGGCTAAGATCAACTTCATACTAATTACCCAGGCGAGGACTCCTTTATCTTTACTGAGAATCCGCCGGCTCCCTTTTCGCCAGCACATTTCCCTGTACTTGAGACACCTTCACTGGCTCCCAGTAGTCTGGAGGATTTAGTTTAAGGCACTCACCCTCGCGTTTTGAGCCATTCATGGCAAGGGCCCAGGCTACCTCAGGTTGAGGCTCAGCCTATATCGACAGGAGCGGATCTTGAGACCAAATCAGCAGCGTCTCCTCAGTGTCCCACGTTTAGCAAAGATGCGACAAGGGGGCAGGCCCTTCACAGTAAGGACTGCCAAACTTTGGAACGCCTTGCCTAGCCACCTGCGCTTGGTAGAAGCGGAACATGAGTTTAGAAAGGCCCTTAAAACCTGGCTGTTTAGGCAGGGGGATTAGCAACATGAGCTGCTCAGTCTCTCTAGTCTGTTTTGCTAGCGCCAGGATACCTCGTGGTAGCCGTGCGCTTTTTATAAATGCCCATTGATTGATTGATTGATTGAACAGCCCATTTCCATATCCCTGTGATAGACCAGCAACTTTCTTGTTTACTCCAAAAACCAACGTAGTAGCCCAAGTACTCTAAAGTCAAAAACAGTGCAAGAGGAGGCAAACCAATCAGATTTTCATAATAAATGAAGCACAAGCTTGCACAAATGTGCAAAATAAAAACACAAAAAGTCACAGTTCAAACATGTCACAAATGCAAACTGAGATAGATCTTTGCATGAGTACAATGGTGGATTATTCCCCTTGGTGAACAAATTCAAAAGCCCGATATGAAACCATATAAGCCTGAGTGATGGCATCTGTTAAAATCTTTATCAGTTAAGATCAAAAACACATAGCAATAGAACCTTGCTCCCCACTTGAAGGAGCACAGAGAGGCATTTTAGTTTCAGTACGGAAATAAGGGTGCAGATGAAAAGAATAACCAATGATTTTTAACACATCCTTCTTTCGTCACAGCAATGGTTCTCGAGAACTCTTTTTCTATGGAAGGAGACACAAAACACTCCTTAGATCAAGAACCAGGTGACATACAAAGTGTAACTGATTACCACAATGTCACGTGGGAAAAAGCCAACCATGGGCATAGCCTTAGTCAAGAAACTGTAACACGAGAGCAAAAGCAACGCATGCAGTGTCCACTGAGGCCAAAGACCTGTGACCATTATAAACCCAAAGTGAACAAGCATTTGCAATGCAATAGGTCTCGCATTTATTAAAGTTAGAGCTGTTGGTGCTGAAAATAATGTTTTTACTTTTGTTTTTTTATTTGCAGAAGAGTTATTATATTTGCATAGCACTATTGCCAATGGTATAAATATGCAAAAGTAAAAAACATTGTAATTTTCAACACCAACAGCTCTAACTTTATCAAATGCGAGACCTATTGCATAGGAGATGCAATTGGTCTCGCATTTGTTGGAGTTATTGGCATTATAAATGGCAATGTTTTTTACCTAGCCATGTTGCAGGGTGCAGTACCATATGTGGCAAAAAGAGGACCCATGGGACCTCTTTTGGCCACATATGGTACTGCACCTTGCAAAAGATATGGTAAATCCACCCTGCTCATAATGCATTGCATGCAAGACAGTACCACGAGTACATTCAAATAGCTATGTCTATATATACAATTAGTAGCTTTGAAATGTGACAAAAGAATTATTATACTAATTCCGGATTAGGTTGTACTCTGTTTGGAGCTGGTGGAGGGAAATTTATAGAAGATCTCATATAAATGAGAGAAGTGCTAGTGAGTAAAGTAACCACTGTAAACCTTGCTCAGGACCAAGCGTGTGTCTTGCCTGAAGCCCCTTAAGAAAATAGTGCTCTGAGGCTGTAATTAACATCTAGGGAGTAACAACACATGTAAAGGGGGGTGTCCTCATTGGAGGTTACAAGAAGAGATGAGGCGGTACGAAGAAGGGACTACTTCACCCAGTCTTCAATGGGGCCACCGCAGAGCGGCAAAAGCACAGACCGCCACTGGCGGCCAGAAGGCTAGCTACACCACTGAATTGGCATATTTAATTCACTTGAAAGTCCCTAGTAAAGTGGCACTACTTGTGCCCAGGGCCTATAAATTGAATACTACAGCACTAGTTGTGCCACCCACTTATGCAGTCCAATAAACATTGTCCCAGGCCTACCATGGCAGAGCCTGTGTGTGCAGTTTTAACTGCCATTTCAACCTGGCAAACCAAACATTTTGCCAGGCCCAAACTATCCTTTTTAATACACATAAGTCACACATAAGGTAGGCCTTGGACAGACCATAGAGAAGGGTACAATGTATTGAAAAAATATGACGAACAAGTTATGTACTTTTGGTATGACTTATCTGGTATAGACTATATCTAGTCATAGATTCCTTACTTTCCTATATAGGTGCCACCCAGTTGCGGTGACGTCAGTTAATTTTTACAATTTTCCATGCCAGAAGCGCAGAGCCATGAAGAACATGGACACTGGTATGGATAAACTAGGGCCCTGAACTTATTCGCAGAGTGGGGAGGATGAGTGGGTCGATAAGGAATCTGCTGCTAGATATAGTCTCTACCAGATAAGGCGTTACCGAAGGTAAGTAACTTGATCATCTGATACAGACTTCTAGCAGAAGCATGGGTATCTATTCCTTACCTTTGAATAGATACACAAGCAATAAGATCCCCAGGGGTGGGGTGGGTCTGTGGACCAATTTCACACAAGAAAGTCCTGCAGGACCGAATGGGCGAGTACCCATCCCTACAGATCTGACTGACCAGACAGTAATGTTTGGTGAACGTGTGCAGGGAAGCCCATGTTGCTGCCTGACAGATGTCCAGGACCAGAACTCTGCGTGCTAATGCAGTGGTCACAGGTTTAGGTCTGGTGTAATGAGCTCACAAGCCTTCAGGGGGTTGCTTTTTGGCCAATACGTAGTAGATTTTGATGCAGAGCATGACCCAATGAGAGATGGTACTCTTCTGCAAAGTCCGACTTCTTCACACCAATATACCCTACGAAGATTTGGTCGTCCACCCGAAATATTTGTGTGCGGTCAAGGCAGAATGATAACGCTCTTTTTGGGTCCAGACGGTGGAGTTGCTCTTCTTTAGAAGGGTTTGGGGGAGCATAGAAGGTGGGCATGGTGATAGACTGCCCTACATGAAATAGAGTGACCACTTTCGGCAGAAAGGAGGACCTTGTGCGAAGAACCACTTTGTCAGTAAAACTGAGAGGTAAGGCAGCTTAGATGACAAGGCCTGCAACCCAAACACTCTACAGGCATATGGAATCGCCACCAGGAAGGCTGTTTTTAGTGTGAGAAGCTTGAGAGGACAGTTGTGGATAGGCTCGAAAGGAGCACACATCAAAAAAGTGAGAACCAAATTAAGGTCCCACTGAGGCATAATGAATGGCGAAGGAGGAACGAGGTGGACGAGACCTTTCAAAAACCTATGCACAATAGGGGATTTAAACAAAAAGGGTTGGCCAGTGAGCCACAAGAAGGCAGACAGAGCAGAATAAACATCGCTTAAGAGTGCTCAAAGCACAGCCTTGCTGGGCAAGGGAAAGAATAAAGAGTAAGACCTTAGAATTGGGAGCAGTAATGGGATCAATGGGTTTTTCTGCATACTGTGACACTTATTTCTTCCAACGGCAGGCGTATACCGTCTTGGTGGAGGTACGCCTGGCTGCTAGAATTACATTACAGACTTCGGGAGGAGGTCAAAGGCTGTCACCTGCCACACTCAATCTCCACACAAGAAGGTGGAGAGTGGAAAGGTTCGGGTGGAGGACCTTCTCCTGCTGCTGTAACTGAAGATCCTCCAAGAGGGGCAGCCTGGTTGGAGGCTCGATGTCCATGCTCAGAAGCTCAGGATTCCAGACTCTCTATGCCCAGTCTGAAGCCACAAGGATGATTTGGGCCCAGTCATTCCCAATCTTCTTGAGAACTCTGGGCAGAAGTGGTATAAGCAGAAAGGTGTACAGGAGGCTGGACCTCCACTGGAGACGAAAAGCGTCTCCATGCGAGAGTCACCTTTGAAATCCCAAAGCGCAAAACCACTGACATTGCACATTCTTGACAGAGGCGAACAGATATAACCAAGGCTCTCCCCACTGCTGAAAGAGACCTTGCGTCACCTCCGGATGGTGGTGCCATTCGCGATCCGCTAGATATCAATGGCTGAGTTAGTCTGCTCTGGCGTTCAGGGAACCTGCCAGGTGTTGAACCACCAGGGATATGCCCTGCTGTTCCATCCATATCTAGAGATACAGGGCCTCTTGACAGAGTCCACCACCCCACCCCGCCGTGTCTGTTGCTGTACCACATGGCGGTGGTATTTTATGTGAAAACCTGTACCAGCCTTCGCTTGATGGAGGGTAGAAAGGCTAACAATGCCAGTCGCATCGCACGGAGCTCCAGCAAATTGATGTGGAGTCCGGATTCTGCTGGAGACCAGAGTCCTCTGATCTCCACCTCTACCAGATGGCCGCCCCATCCCGGGAGTGACGCATCTGTCACTACTGCCACATTTGGGTGGTGAAGGTAGAAGGGTCAGACGCTGACCCAATCGCAGTTCGTAAGCCACCACTGCAGGTCCTTTGCAGTACCCTCACATCTGGACCATGTTGGAGAGATTCCCATGATGATGTGCCCATTGAAACTTAAAGTCTCACTACAAAGCCCGCATATGCCATCAGGCATGTGTCACAAGCAGGAGGCCATGAGTCCCAAAAGCCTCAGAGTCTGCCTCACCGAAATCCAGGATAGAGGCTGAAACATCAGTTATCATAGCCAGAATATCCTGGACTCGCTGCTCGGGAGAATAAGCCCGAAGCTACACTATGTCCAGAACAGATCCGATGAAAGGGAGCATCTGAGGGTGAGTCTGGTGTGACTTCAGCACATTGATAGTGAACCCCAGTAAGTGCAGGAGGTTGGCCGTAGTCTGGAGGTGGGAAGAAGACAACCTGGGGCGGGCCCACCTTCAACAGCTAGTCCTCGAGATAGGGGGAAGACTGGCACCCCTGATCTCCGCAGATAAGCTGCAACCACTGCCATCACCTTGGTGAACACTCAAGGGGCGCTGGTAAGGCCAAAGGGGAGCACGGTGGATTGAAAGTTCTCGTGGTCTATTGTAATAAGCAGATAGCGCCGGGTTGGCAGGCAGGACAGGAATGTGGAAATAGGCATCCTGCAAGTTCAACACTAGCATACAGTCTCCTGGGTCCAGGGCAGACAAGACCTGAGCTAGCATGAGCATCTTGAATTTCTCCTTTTTGAGGAGAAGTTGAGGGCTTGCAAATCTAGGATAGGATGAAGGCCTTTGTCCTTTTTGGGGGCCAGAAAGTAGCGGGAATACCAACCACAGCCTACTTCTGGCACCAGAGCTCTCTCTATGGCTCCCTTGGCGAAGAGAACCATGACTTCCTTGCCGAGCAACGACAAATGATCCTCCATCAGCTGGACATGAGATGGTGGCATAGAGGGAGTGATAGTCTCAAGGGGAGAGAGTAGCCCCTTCGGACAATCTGCAAGACCCACTTGTCTGATGTTATGGACTGCCAGTGAGGCAGGTGATAGTGAATCTTACTGCCAAATAGATGCCCATGAGCATAAAGGGGCAAATTAGGAGGGCTTGGAGGCTGCAGCTGCTGGGGGGGCTGAGGGGTGGTAGACGGACCAGACCGGTTACTACCAGACCCACGAGGTCTGTGGATACAGCGCCCTCGTGCACACAGAGGCCGGGGAGCATGTGCGGCTTAGTGGCTGGGAGGAAATTTGAGAGTTGGAAGCCCCTTCTGTAGCCACGAATGGAGTGAAAGGCAGATTGGGGGTGACGTGCAGCTGCCGAAAGGCCCAAGGACTTGGCTGTAGCCTAGGAGTCCTTAAAGTGCCCCAGCAACGGATCTGTCGTCTTCAAAGAGACGGGTGACATCGAAGGGCCTGCCCATAAGGAAAGCTTGGATATCCCATGAAAGCCAGTCGTTCTCAACCAGACATGGCGCCTAAGGGCCACTGTCGATGAAACCGCTTGCGCAGTGAGTCGGTCGTGTCCAATCAGTAGAGAATTGTTAACTTTGCTGCGTAACTCCCATCGGCAACAGCCTGGGAGATGATGGCCCGTGCCTCCTCCGGGACCTGTGGCAGCACTTTCCCAACCATGTCCCACAGAGTGTGGGAGTAATTGCCCAAAAGGCATGTAGTGTTCACAGACCACAATGTTAGGCCGGCACAAGAAAACATTTTCTTCCCAAAAGAGTCCAGCCTTCTGGATTCACTGTCTAGGGGAGCGGTAGGGAATGTGCCCGGGGTAGGGTGTTGGGTGAGGAAGTTTAGGTCTCCTGGTAAGGGGCAGAAAGTGGCGGGCGATCCTCCTATTCACAGGAGTCCCTGTGTGTTGGGTTTGGACCAGGTCCCCAACAGGACGTCAGTGAGGGCATCATTGAACAGGAGATGTGTTTCAGATGAGGAGACTCACGGTTGCAGAACCTCTGTCAAGATCTTGGTCTTGACTGCCACTGAGGGCAATCAAAGGTCAAGAACCTCCGCTGCCCTCTGCACCACCATTGCGGAGGAAGCTCTCTCCTACATAGCCAGGGGAAGAGGAGAAAGCATACCAGTACCTAGAGAAGTATCCAGTCCACTGGCTTCACCCAATTCCCCATGCCAGTCCATATTAGGGTTCTCTTTGTATGGCTGGTATTCTTCAGGGTCCAACGACCCCTCTCATCCCTCTTCAAGTCCTAACCCAAATGCATAAGGGTCAGGATCCAATTTAGGAAGCGCGGTTCCTGCCGGCGTCAGATGGGGTGTCCGGCGACGCCCCTCCGGCTCTGTGTCGGAGTTGGGAATCAGGATGGGGGTGGGGCCGCCAGTGGGTGCCGGCATCGGGGATGGTCGAGATGCTGCGACCGTCACCGATCCGGACCCACAAATGGACCCAAGGGGACCCACTGGAGCCAGGGCTGTAACCGCCAACGAGGAACTAGATGGGGCCTTCTCTGACCCCGCTGGGCGCAAAGGCACGCCAGAGGGGTTGGGCCACCCAAATATTGGACGCATGGCCTCATAAAATTCTTTAAGCTTGGCAGGGGCACTGCAGCTCCTGTAAAGTTGGGAAGGCACTGAGTCGGCCCAAGCGCAGGCTCTACCATGAAGCCAGGCCTCGAATGCCGATGCTCCCTCGTCTCCTCTGCTGACGGACAATGAGAAGTCAAAGACCTCTTCAACTTCTTACTCTTCTTCTTGTGCCTCTTACCTGATTGTCCTGAGGACTTGGAGTGGGACGAAGAGGACTTCGGACTCTGCAAATGCTACCGGGACCTTCCACGTGACCAGGACCTCGATTTTCGCGGAGTCGCATGCCGGGCCGCCATGAGCTTCAGGGACCGCTTCCTCAAAGCCTTTGGATTCATGGTGCGGCTATCGGAACACAACTTTGTGTTGTGGTCAAGGTCAACACAGGCAAACAAGGTGCGGGTCTGTCACAGACATCGGCCGGTAGCACGCGCTGCATGGCTTAAATCCTGTCTTCCTAGAGGACATCACTAACACACCCGGAGGAAAACTCCAGTCAAACACTCACTGAGGGGTTGCTCTTCTCCGGATCAGCACTGGCTGGTACAAAAAGAAAAGAACTGATGTCAGCACGCCTGGGTGGTGCTTGTATAGGAGCCGTGGACGTCACTTCCGGCGCAGACAGCGAACGCGGAGGCAATCGATGTCACCTACCAGCTCGCAGGGGTACTGATCATGAAACATCTTCGGAATCCAGTCTGACGCCTGGGAAAGTCAAAGGTATGGAATCTGTGGCTAGAAGTCTCTATCAGATATGCACTTTTAAGTTCTTACATTTGTTTTTCACTACTGCAAGGCCTATCTCTTCCATAGGATAACATTGGAGTTGCTGTGTTACATTTTATAAGTGTCATTTCCAAATGGGAGGAAATGACTGGTTCACGTTTGGTGTCTCTGGAATCCTAATTTAAAATCCTAACTTATGGTGAAGTTGGATTTTAAATTACAATTCTGAAAATGCCATTTTTAGAAAGTTTTCTTGTCTTAGCCATTTGGTGCCTGCAGCTTGTCTCTGGTCACATCACTGGGTGTAGTTGGCAGTTGGGCTTTGTGTATTCTTCCTAGATAGCCACACACAATGGGAGCTTAGGTGTAACTGGATGGGCCATCACTGGCAGGATAGAAGAGAGGAGCTGTGCACAGCCCTATTTACACTTGAGTACACTGTGTCCTGTCTCCACACAAAGGGCGTCATAAGGCAGGGCATCTGTGCACTTCACAGGAATGCCTCCAGAAGCTTCTCCACACTTCAAAGGCACAACTGTGTATAAATGAAGGACCTCAGATACCACCACTTCAGTACACTTCTGGACCTGTGGATATTCTGCCAGGAAGAAGGACTGCTGTTCTGCTATAAGGACTGCGACTCTGCTAGGCTGCCGCCCTGCTGTGCTGACCTGCTGACCTTTTGACTCGGGAAGAAGAACTTTACCTCCAACTTCATCTTGGACCAGAGTGCCTCAAAGGGCTAGTCTGCTGGCCTCCTAAGCCTTAGGGACATATAATGCTCCCCAACAGCTCATGGGCCAGACTTCAGCAGCTCCTTGACCCCCACGTGGTGCCATTCAGGTCCTGGATCCTTGGTGTGGCTCTCAAACTCTTGAAATCAATCTTTTGGGCTCTTCTCGAATGGGCCCTATCACATCGCAACAGCGCCGTTCACACGGAAAATCAGTGCAAGCCGCTGCTAGTCTAGCTCTTCACACAGCAGCATTGACAACCCGCGGGGGACTGCCAAATCGAAACTCCAGTGCATCCGTCTGCAACGCCCAGCTTGCTTTTCACTCTACCTCATCCACCGCCAGTGACTCTCTACTTGCTCCTCGCAACCCTCTACAACGCAATCGGGGCTCTTGGTGCAAAACTTGAGAAGGTAAAACTTCAGTAGGACTGTATCAAACCCGCGCCCCATCGCAGTCGTCTGAACTTTTGACTTTGACCCCGTCCAGATGGATAGAGTTAGCGCTTTATGCTTTTAGGTGCTATATTGCAGTTTATTCTCTAAAAATTCATAACTTGGATTCTACTGATTGAATTTTTGTTGTTTTGGTCTTGTTTTATTTATTAAATTAAGCTCTATTCTTCTAACGTGGTGTGGGATCTTTTTGTGTGGTATTTTCACAGTTTTACTGTTTGAAGTGTTGCACAAATACTTCACACATTGCCACAAAGTTAAGCCTGACTGCTCTGTGCCTAGCTACCTGGGGGTTGCGCACATGCTAATTAAGGTTTTTTGCTTGCACCTTACCCTGACTAGGACTGTGGTTACTGCTTGACAAGGACTCACACCCCAGTCAACCAGTAAACCCATTTCTAACAGGGGAGCATTAAAATATACTGTGATATAAAGCAGGATTTGGGCTGTGTGATAACCCAATCAAATGTATTGATTTGTCTGTGAATCCATATGCATACACTCATCATACAGAAACACCAGATTGTACCAGATAAGGGAGACAGGAGCCACATGAGGATTCACAGCCAGTGCCATTGTAACTCACCTCCGCCAACGTAGTCTACTTAATAACTTGCCATGCAGTCTCCACTATGTTGGCATGACAAAAAGAAAAATAAAGACACGGATATGCGAACATCGCAGTAATATCCAAACAACACAATGAAAAAGACGGATCATTTCCTCAGAGAAGGCAATACTGCCAATAAGATGAAATGAGTCGTCCTAGAACAGCTGGAGTGTACCAACAGCAACACAGAAAGACAGTTATTTGAAAAGGAACAGCAATGGATATACCGGCTATCTACACATAAATCCAGGCTAAACACTAATATTCCCTGGGACACTATGCAGTTTTGAGCTCTGACCACCTATAAATTAACTTAACCGCCGACAAGAGTGCCTTATAATATCTCAGCATTCTATCCTGTTACTACAAATATGATTACCTAGCTTCTTACGATATGAGATATTGCAAGGAGCTTTATAGTAACTCAGTCGTCTAGCCTCTGACCACATGATAGAATATAAAGGGATTTTGCGAGCAATTTCCAGCAACCCCTTATTTGGAAAGAGAACTTTATATAGCAGTATCTCGATTTGGAAAGAAGACTTCTACAACTATACCTAGAAAAGAGGGTATTTAAATAACCACAGCAGTGCTCCACTTCCTGATTTCCCGCTTTCAATTTTGATTTTACTTTTCACCCCAACAATATTCCATTATTGGAAGTGGGCTGGCCTGTTATGAAAGCGATCTATGTGTCACGATCACATTCTATGTGCCACGAAATGAAAGCGCACTCAGGCAGTATAGTATCCACAGACGCTGCCGAGTACGCAACGCAACGTAAACGCCCACGTGTACTTGACGTGCACCCAGAAGTACTGCAATGCGCCAACTAACATTATTTAGCCAGGCGCAGATTTGGGGCAAGTAACAGATGGAGCTCCAGAGGTCTGAAGTACATAATTAAGCGGGCAATCACCCTTGACGAACCTAAATACTGTTTTGTAAACCCTGTGAAAATGGGGCATCACCTATGATCCCAACAGTGTGTGACTACAGGGCTCACCTCTTCGGAGCCTCCATGTTGTGAGGAAATACTGAACAACAAGTATGTTTTCTGATCTTTAAGAAACGTAAATGTGCATGATAATCAAGTCATTTTCTTAACACATATTATAACCGCTTCAAAGCTGATCACTATAAGCCTGATTACCTCATGCAATGCTTGTTTCTCATACATCGCGCTGCCTGTGTAGCACATAAACGCAGTGCATGCATTATCACATTGCGCTGCCAACACAACACGTATACCGACACTATGCAGGAATACGCCTGCACCCTGTAATAGTCTGCATGAATTACAATTCAGTGTACAGTTAGCAGTATTTACTGCAAGTTCTTTCAGGGGCAACGGAGGTTCCATCACACTTGGAACTTAATGCAAGGCGTAAGCGTGTTGGGAGTGCTTTGCCTATGCTCCTTTGAATAATCTGCTACTGTGTAACTAAGATGACTTTCTCATTTTATATTGAACACAGAAACTTAAGGGAGTAACACAGACAACTGTAAGTTACGAGCTGTGAAATCTATGTTGCATGCCTTAGAGCGCACACAATTCTGGCCCTGAAGAAAACCATACTGGCCCAAGGGAAATTGAAATATTATGGCTGAAACAGGTCAATCGAGGATGTGAGAGGTCATTGCTTTCTTAGAGCACATCCACCACTGTTTTTAAACCTTGCCCAAGGTCACCACTAGTAAATATACCTTTATTGGCTGGCAACCTGGAGGCAATTTTAAATCAACTTTTTCCTCACTTCAGAGTCACGCAAAAAAAAACATCCGCTCCACTTCAATCAGGCATCGCAGCACACCCTTGATGCGCTAGGTGTCTCAGGTGGGACCCCAATGCTGAAGCATGCTACCAACTATGTTAGTGCGTGAGGGGTCTTTTAAAAAAAAACTAAGAGTTTTTCCATACGGACGTGTGAAGGACATCTCCAGTAGATAAACAAGAGTATGGTAGTGTGCTGGCTTTTCATTGTTTGGTGCATTTATAAAAGAAGGGGAGCGCATTTTCTACTCACTCGCTATTGTGGTTACCTTTCGATCTGATTCTTTGGAAAAAATATTGAATTGTGAACCAATGACATTGGTAGATTTTCTATTTAGACCACAAACATGTGACATAGTTTGTTTATATTGTGTTATCAAACCAAAGCTTTCACCACACGAGATATGAATACATGCTAGGGGATGGTGAAAATTAGATTCAGATCTCATGCATGTGGGAATTTATTCATGTATGTCCACTTGAGCACAATTAATTGTGATGACTGTTCTAGTTGATAATGGCTTTCATCATGAACAGCTCTACAATATTGAGCAATCGATCTCCCACACATGTCAATTTCATACAAAATTTTCAATGAACATGCTTCTGTATGTATATCATAGGAAAGTTGGTGAATTAATAATTTAACAATTACTATTCTGAAATTGCCTGAGATGTCAATTTGAAATTTACGAGTCGCATTGATCATGACAGATACTGTGGGCATGACATACTACACTGTATAATCTTTTTGAAAACGTTAATCATAATAATTTGTATTGAGGATTGCTTCCAACAGAGTTTTTTATATTCTACCAAGAGTGGTAATACACATGGATGAGCTTGAACACGATAGGATTATTATTGGATGTCTAGTAATGAAATATCCACGTTCTTGCTTATTACAGTACACCTATCTTATTGAACATTTTTGCAAATTAGAGACAAATAGAAACCAAAGTGGTGGTACAAGTTCATATTTTTCTTTTTTTATATTTTTATGTATCGCGACATAAAATAGAAAAGAAAACACTATGTATAATGGGTCAGCAGAGATGATGTCGTTTTCCATTCTTAGTCTGTTATTTAAGTTTAGCACTGTTCACTGTGTTCTATAATAGTCTGAGGAAGGTTTCGCACCAAAACGTGTTACGATTCAACAAACCCACTACCCATATAGACCCTGGAGTGAGTGTCTGTCTTTTCCGAGAAAAGGTTAAAGGGGCATTATAAGTAGGTGAGGTGACACTGTTAGTTAAAACATACCGTTTGAAACTATGCACAGCGTTGTCATCAATGATGTCAATTCAGATGTTGTAGTGATGTTATCAACGGATTCATAGAATATCATGAGGGATGTTATATGTGAGAAAATAAGCAGTTCATTGAGAAGACGCAAGTTCTATGCTTAAAGACTTTGCTGTAAAAATGGCAAAAGGCTTTGTCACTCTCAAACTAGGCATGAATGGCATTGTGCTAATTCTATGCTTTAAAACTCTGCTAGAGAAACAGGCATTTCAGGTGAGCAGATTCAGAGTGTTGGTGGTGTTGTAGGTTGCTCCACATAAAGAAGCTGCTCTCCGCATAAACTTGGGAACTACCCATATTTCTCTTTCACACTCAGAGTGAATGAGAGAATATTATTTGACCATTGCACAATCTCCCAGACACAACACTTTATAGCACAACGAGTGCAATGGTCTTACGAGTAGGTCTCTACTTTAGACCTGTCAAGATTTCCCACAGGAAACTATTTAACAGAATAAAGGAGACACCTCACTTATCATTTGATGGCATGCTTCATCATGAGTGCCTCCTCTCATCTGGCTAGGTGAGTACCACCCGGATAGGCTCAACCAAACAAAACTTGGGAGCTCATGATAAATATTCTTTCTGGACAGTTGCAGGGTTCCACTTAAAACAGACTATGCATATACCATGGATATGTCTTTATTCAGCGCGTATCTGTGTCATTGTTAAAAATTCAAATCTGGATGCATCTTGAAACATAATGGTTTCTGCATCCAAAAGTAATCTTGCCTACATGTTTCAGCCGAAATCTATCTGCTCCTATGGGTCACTCAGCTTTCTTCAGGGCTAGGGCTCCATGACCACCTCTCGCTAATACTAAAAAAGCCTACATTAATAAGGAGGCATAGCGCTCTCCTACCGGTCTCAGCAGTTATTTCAATCTGTAAGAAATAATAATATAAAAACATAGGGATTTATTAAACCTTTCTCTTACTAGAACATGATTACTGAATGCAAATCACCCGTCTCTGTGATCATTGAAATAAACCCATCTCTAATGCTACTGTGAAGTTGCATGATTCCATTCCAGGTGTGTGTGTGTGAACATTCTTAAAATGTTATCCACTGAAGGCAGTCAGCACACATATATAATTACTTGCTTTCATTTATGAATGGCTTAGGAAAAAGGTGCAATATTGTCCATTCACATTAAGCGACCTTACCCATTTAGGTTCCTTGACCTACTTCATCGGTTGAGAGGGAGTGGGCATTTCCCTGTAGTCACACTCTTTGGATAAGATAAGGTAAGGTATCGCTCATTATGTGTTCATGTGTGTCTGCTGTCCCCTCTTTCTACTAGGTGTCCAATGTCACTATTGTAAGTTATTGGATTTCTAATATAACAGTGTTCCGGGACATGCAATAGATGTACAAAATCTTAAAAACATAAATTCGTCTTTTTCCTTGCGCGCCAACTCACACAGTCCATTATATTTTCATTCAGAGAGATATTCATCTTTTGGATCAGTCTGGGCGCATTTTAGGCATCCCACTCATGCCTAGATGGCAGACCACATGTATTCAACTCACACACAGTTCGTTTTAGTTTCTATATCGGTGCTAATGCTTCATCCACCACGTGACGAATCAGCAACATATAACCTCCTTTTCTTATCTTGCCCAGCGATACCGTGTTTGTCTTCATTGTCGACAGTGTTCACACCTATGCACACGTATTTGTTTACCATGCATGTCTCTCTTTTATAAAAAAAATCACAAGCCACCATTATATCAAGGACTGCCTGGTCAATAGGTCTCTGTAAACAAATTTGAATAAAGTCATGCTTCTGACTCCCCTTTCCTTCGTGAAAACATCTTTTAACTGCTAAAGCCACCCCAAGTATCAACAACACCCATTTACTGCATCAAGGGTACAGTGCCTCGCCTCTGCTGCAATGTACAAACAGTAAAAAAAAAAACAGCCCACAGTCCCTGGTTCAGTTTTTGCGCAGTTCAGTGGGTTTCTGAATTTTTTTAAAGGTAAAGTAAAAAGTCAATCAATGTGCCTTGGGCCATGTGCAGCGTGGGGCTGGGCGCACAGACTGGCCTGTAGCCAGGCTCTGTCCCCAACCCACTGCGAGCGCACTACCCGATGCACTGCACAGCCTTTGGCCATGCGCACCATGCCGGTTTGGCAGAGGGCCTGGCCTGCAGCTAGGTCCTGCACCCAACCTATGCAGGCTGACTATATCAGGATACAATATAAAGGGTATTATTTCAAGTAAGGCATACTTATTGACTTTTTCAAAAAAAAAAAGTGGGCCTATTGGCTTTATCAAGGTGTCAACAAATCAACATATAGAAAGTAGACTCATAATCTTTGTCAAAAAGTCACCAATAACTATAATCAAATGTATATTTCATTAATCCACACAACTGAATGTTTAGTAAAAGTGATAGTGCTTTTTGTGGGCTGGGAAATTCAGATAGCTCCCGCCCGACGGGGGCAGTGAAAAATACCTGCTCTTGCCTAGCGGGAGCATTGCCGGCTCCTGATGCACCCAGGATGGGTGCATGCGGGGAGCCAGCGAGGATTCAGGGGCCCTGGGGCTCCCCTCACAGTCCCCAACATAGTGTTTTGTGGGTGCTCTGGTTGGACACCAGGGCACCCATCAGAGGCTCCGGGAGATGGGTCCACAAAGTCACTTTTGGCTCAGAGAGGCAGGCCGCAAACCACCCTCCGCTTAAAAAAAAAAACTGCTCTGGGGAGGGGGGGGGGGACGGGGGGTGGAGTAGGGTCCGCGGGCCCGAAGTGGCTCGAGGAAGGGGGCCACACGCCCCTAACCCTTAAAAAATAAGACCCACTTCGATGGAGTCCCTCGGTTTTGCAAAGGTTCTGGTAGGTGAGCCAGGACTTGCTAGACCAACTGCAGGCTGCGCATGGCAGAAGGTTGTGTGTGGCGTGGGGGTGTTTGATCATAATGGGTTGGACGCAGGGCCTAGCTACAGGCCCTGTAGCCAACCCCATGCCTGCACGGCTGATGGTTGTATGGTAATAAAATATTTCTTTACGCTAAGAAAAAGCCTAAAAAGTCACAGAAAACAAAGGTTTAAGTGACGTTAAAGTGAGGTGGACATTTCAGTAACAAAGTAACGTTTAAAACTATAGCTCGTGCCCTAAGACAACTAGAACTCGCACCCTCGCCATGTACAGATAATTATCCCACATATTACATCACTCATGACATGTTCTATAACATCACTGATAATTTTACTGCAACTTTGTAATGACATCATTGATGACAAAACTGTGCATAGTGGGGTGCAAGTTATAGTAACCTTTGGACATGAGTTATAGTTACCAGAGATAACTATAACTGGCGAATTTCAGAGTTTTTTTTGTTTAAAAAGTTACGTTGTCGGTGAAATTTTCACCTAGTCATAACATCACTTTAACCTTTGGTTTGTTTTTTCCAGTAAATATTATATATATATATAAAATTATATGAAACGTCCAAGCATCCAGCTCTGAGACGGACTTAAACAAGCAAAACATATGCTGACAACATGTCCAAGGTTTCATATTTCAGTCCATTGGTAAAATCCAGTTTGAAGACAAGGACAGGTGATCAAAAGTAAAGAGAGTTCTAAGCAAGCAGAAACTTGGTTTTTCTGGGGAAACAGAATGTTTGACTTGGACAGGCCAAAGCAAATCTCTAATGATTTTACTACATCATACTGTAGCAAACGTAGGCGTAGGCCAGTTTGGTGAAATGTAAGAAACCTACATCATTGGGGACAGGGCTTTACATAATATCCACTTAGAGGGCCTAGAGAAAGGAAGACAAGAACTAATCTCGCTAGGACTAGAGCCCCAGCTGTGATAAACCTTCAAACCAGGATTGGAGAACCTACCTCCCCAACACATTTCTGGTAACTGTTGGGTACTTTGCCTGGTATTTGTGCACTGTTTGCCTTCTATAAGAGGTTGACTAATCAAACAGTCTGTATAGTCTTAATGCTTGCACAGTACAAGACCAACAAAGGAGCCAAAGACTGCTGTAGTGACTACTATAGCTGAAAGCCCGTTCACTTGTAACTATGTACTTGGCTGTGTACAGGAGTGAAAGACTTTGCATGATGGATCCTGCTTGGTTTGTGTGAATCAAAGTCTACAATCCTTAAAGTGCATATTTCCAGTGAACGCTTAAGTACTGTCAAAGGACTTTCTCCACAAGGCTCTCCACTGTAAGCTACAAAGTGCCATATCATAGCCCACGTAGTCCTGTCGGCCCTCCCTGATACCAGCACAAAAACTAAGAAAAAGCCGAGATAAGCCCTTCTGAGCTCACTAGTACTTTCTTTTCAGTAGGTCTCATTGATGGGCATCTTCCTATGCCTGGAACGTTTTAATCCTCTTATTTTCTTCTTCCTCTCAGAGATCTATAACCATGTCTGCCTTACTGGAGCTCTTGTCAAGTGAAGCCTCAAGAAACCCTCTGCTGATGAAGTCGTGCTCCACAAAACAAATAAGGGAGTCATTTATTTAATTCAAATGTAATTAATGAATCACCCTTCGTATACCTGATGTAGTATCTAAATAAGGAGGATAAAAACAAATCTCCAGGAGCAGAAATTTCCTACAACTGGAATAGAGCGACTAGAACTAATAGAAGTTGCTACCTAACTTCTGCTGCTTTCTACTTAAATCCAAGTGTGCTTTTGCGCTGCTTAACTGCTACAAGTTTCAAATATCCCTATGTGGATGCAGTACCTAGCAGTATGCACAGTGAGAAGACTCACGTTTAACATACAGTTGAATTATTATCATATAAGACTCATTTTAATTATTCAGTACTTTTGAAGAACATGTAAAAAAAACTTAGTTGGATTTGTTTTATATTTATTAAAATATATATTGAGCCAATGTCTTGCATCTGAATTATTATTTGAGAATTACTATATATTACTTATAACCGACGGCTCAATAAAAGAGGTGCGGGGGTGTTCATTTAGACCCAGGCGGTCTGCTTGCCAGGTCAAGTGAGGTCCTGCATCTGTTCCTTTGATGGAGGACTGCCTGCCATAATTCGACTTCACTGGCTGTCTCTTTGATGAAAGTGCAGCAGCAGATACAATTTGTCGCTGCTAATGCCTTTTGGCCTACCCCACATTTGATTTTCTGTTTCAGAAACAAATCCTCAAAGCATGAATTTGTTTCTGAAAAAGCAAAACTCAGTGGCCCTGACACAAAGAGTTTTCTCCCTATGCATGGGAGCCATTTTGAGTTTTCTCCATCTGGGTCCGCCAGGCTTTGCATGGCAGCCCCAGACGCGCAAGGGAGTGAGCATTGCACCCTAAATGTGGTGGGGCGGCTATCACTGTAAGCTGGTGGTCGACTGGTGAGCAGTCCATCAGGGTTCTTCTGGCTGAGCCGGCTAAGACGCCATTAAATTGGAAACCAACCAGTTCCCCAACTCTTGGTGGGTGAATCATGAGGTCAGCGGACAGGACACCGGCCATTTTTGACAATGAAATACATTACTGGCCTATGCATCTAGGCACTCTAAAACTGTCAATACACACATGACCCTAGGCTGGATGAACATATTCCTAATGGCATTGAGAAAGGCAAGGGAACATTATGAAAAAAAGTGCTGACTGAACCAACTTTGATAGTTCAGTTAACAACAAGGATAAACTTGTCTCAATAATGATAGCCCATTTTCTGTAAACAGAACCTACAGCAAATTCCATTTAAGAAACAGTGAACGGGACCCAGGTCTTGATCTCAGTTGGGCCATTTAACCCATTCAGCTGGTGTTTGTGATGACATAGAATTATGTATATTTTTATAAACTTAAAACTATAGCTGCGGGGATTTTCTTAATGTGCTACTGCAACAAAAGGCAAACAATTCACCAGGTACACTTTAAATATTGCAGCAAGAAACTTACAAAAATTAAACGACAAACATTTAGAAAAATGTTATAAATATGCAAAGTATGTAATTTTGTACCTGGAGCTTTTATTAATTCTAGCTTCTGGGGCATGGTTTCGTATCAAGTGCGGTATATTAAAAAGAGCACAGTGTCTCTAGTGTGGAGGTTCTGCGTAGGCTTCTCAACCTTAAAAAAAAAAAATGCAGTGATATTGGTTAATTGCTAGATTTCAGGCACCTTCCTCACCTCCTGCTTTCAGTGGGTGGGAAAGGGTTTATTTGTAATATATATTGCTACTGACAGATTTTTATCTTTTTTTCTCCTGGAACCCCAGCAGCAATTCCCATGTCAGCGGCTTCCCCAGAAAGCACGTCAAAGGGTTCCCACCCACGCAGTGAATATCTAACGGGCCCTGACCCATTTTTCCCTATTAAAGAAGCAGTACTCACAATATAGAGAAGAAAGCATATTAAAAACTTCGTTCCTTCTCATCTTTTCATCTCTTTGACAAGTTTCTTATTTTTCTGCCCATTAAAATGTTCTATTTCGGGATTTTACAGATATTCCATTGTGAGCCTTAAGAAAAGAAGAATTCAGCAGAACCAAAACGCTGGGGTGAGAAAAACCTACGCGGCTACAGCAACTGCAGGGGGACCTGGATTTCACGAATATAGAACATTATTGGCGCACGAGGAGATCCAAGTAATGATCGTGTACAAAAGAAAAATGTAGACTTAATTTGTTGCATCCTCCGTGACGTTTTACAGCTTTATGGATTTCTACCTTTAACCCCTAAACAATATATTTCACCCCCGTTTTCCTATCCTGGGAAACTACGTCACATGTAACGTTCATGTTCTATGCTGTTCCGAATTTGTAATGGCAGTATATATTCTGTCGGTTAGTACATTAACCCCTCCGTAAAAAATATATGGTTTAAGGGGCCAGCTTGTGATAGAGTCCACTTTGTAACTTTCGTATTAAAACAGACTTCCAACTATGTTATTGATATTTTGCCTCTGAGGTTGTGGGTGGGGTCTGTGTGGCAAGTGCCTAAACAAAGTTAGAGTCCTTACTGTTTAAAATGGTAATTGGCATGTCTCTGCTGCTTAAAAGAATGGTGTCTGCCCTTTCTTTTAGCCAGAGTACTCTTTAATGTTTAGAGTGTCCGCAACAAAGTGCCTATATAACTCAACACACTTTTAGGAGCTACAAGAAAGAAACAAATTATTGCCTCCAGGCCGACATCTAGATAGCAAATATTTCGAAAATCTTTAATGTTTAAGGGACGTCAAACACACAGATGTTAGGCGACTACAAGTCCTCAAATAAAATACACATAGATCACTGATAGCATAAGCCAATTAGCACACATGTGCCGCTTTTAATGCTAGCAGGGCTCAGCAAGTTAAGCAGATGCTGCTGACATTTGTGTGATCTGAAGGTCGCAGGTTTAAATCACTCAAGACCACTCTGTCTTTCATCCTTGCCAGTTTATTACACGGAGTCCCAATACATTTGGTGATATTTGCTTCTTTATATACAGTGCTAACAAGCAGGAAAATTACGTTATTAAAAACTACATAATATACACGTTACTTTTATATATTGTTTCGTTCTGCAATTGTAGGGTTGCCCGGGAGGTAGGAGGTTTTCCTGGGTTGGTAAGGGATTATTCCAGTTCAGTCCTCCTCTCTGCGGAGGGGATCTGCCATTGGCCTATAGAATCTCTCTGGCGTAACCAAGTACTAACTCCAGCGCAATCATGCAAACTTTTTGAGAACTATGCTCAGGGAAGGCTATGTGGACCAGTTCCCACAATAAACAGCGCTAAGAGTGTAAGAGGTGTATGATAGCAGCAGTGCAGAAGACCACAAAACAAGCTAACTCCTAAGGTAAGCCATTCAGAACCTACTTGTCTTCAGCACAGAAAAGTATAAAAGATGTATGGCAAGAACTTTTCATAACCAAAACATTCTTCTCTTGAATGTCATCCTTTCAATTCTGAGAACCAAAGAGTCAAGACATATTTTTTCAAGCACCTTATGTGTCAATGACTGGATGATGAGAAGGTTGTTGACTGCACAAGGAAAGGGTGAGTCCTACCAGTAGTCACTGTGCCACCTTGCCCTCAATAGTACATATGAAATTGTCCAGTGCCTATTTAAGAGGATCCCAAACAGGAGAAAAAAACGACAAATGATAAAAATACTTCTTTGGCAATTTCGTAGCTCTTGATTGGAGATAAAGATTAATCTATTGTTAAATAGCAAGGCACCAAGCTCCTCCTGACACCAGGAAGAAAGAGCCAAGTAAGAATAATCTAAAATACATCCAGCAAAATCTCCAGCTACAAAGGATCAAAAATAGTAGGAAATGGGAAACAAACAAGGAAAATTAAGGGAATAAAGGCACTAAAATACACTCTTCACTTGTAGATGCATCCTTATATATTATTTAAACAGGAACTGGCTTCATAGGAAAAATCCTTCATTCATCTTAACCTGGGAAACTCGGATAGGTTTTTACTAGATATGCTACCATCTTGGAATGGTCCATGCCTTTATTTTGAAATTCAGGACGTCGGGTCGGGAAACAAAAAAAGAGGCTTAAGTTTGATATCTTTCATTCCACATTATACTGCGCTATTCCCTTACCTGTGTGACGTTCTATGCATCTTGATAAGTATCTGTTCAGCAAATGTGAATGCAAACACCAATGTGGGCGGTATGGCGGAAACACCTGAGCACATGCCGAGCCTGGCATTCAGCCACAAGCCGCCCAGCCAAGCAATAAGTGCACCACTGGAACGCCGGTAGCTTCTGGAACACTCTCAACACTCTTGGCATTCTTGGTACAGAGGTGACACTATGGCAGGTGAGATTCCAAAATCTACATGAGTTCTGCCTTAACCAACCTCTTGGTGTTTTCCTGTCATCTCTCTAACCAGTTATAATTCACAATAGAATACGACTGGCTCAGTCATAGAGAGAGGAAAAAAGGAAAGATATAGGAGGGCGAGTGTTCTATGGAGACCTGTAAGGGGGAGATATCCCTGAGGACAAGAACCCTCACTCACCAGGAGGTGACATGCTTCATCATATGGGTTCCCTCCTCACACCGAAGTGTGGGCTACAACTCACCTAGGGGAGGAGCTGAGGTGTTTTCTCCGAGGATGAGCATTGGTAGGGGGCGAGTAAAGGGCAGAGTGCATAAAGTGTGAAGGGTGTGGTATTAAAATGTCTGTCTGACTCCACTGACATTTTATTGGGTGGTCACAGAGACATGGTTAAAATGCAAGACGGGTAGGGATTCACCAGATATACCCTAGTACATTAGGTCAACATGTTTCTGCCACCAGGTATTCGTCAGGACCTAAATATCCAGTCACTCTGCAAAAAGGTGATAAAAGTGAAAATAATAATACAAGCCACTGGAACTGTGTGGCCCGATGTTCAGCATCCCTCTTCTTTTCAGAGGGTAACGTGAAACTGTTGAGAGAAGGTCATGTTAGTATCATCAGACCTTATTTAGAACATTGCAGACCATAAAACACCCGTGCTTCATATATACATGTGTATAGGTGCTTACCTATTGTGCAAAAAAGTCACGTGCACTCTCCATGCTCTTGGACCATCTCATGGTGTCCAGCTGTAAGTGCACACAACATACAGTTAGTGAAGAACCAGTTTATGTCTACCTTCATTTGCAAACATATGTATCCGAAAACAACGGTTCTAGCGGGAATACAATAAATCTATACTGGTAATTAAAAATGCACAATCGCGATCAATTAGGGTTAAGGATGTCAGAAAAAGAGAGCCTCGCAGACTTGGTGTTCATAATAATTCTTTTTATCCAAATTTTTATAATTCAAAAACAATACATACACCGACCGAGAAGAACCACAATAGTGATTATATGTCCCAAGCAAATGAAACCATCTAATACATTGTGAACAGACATGTGATATATACAGAACTTGGTTTCCACAATTATTGAAAAAGACAACGACCACAACATGAATTGATAATAATTATAGCCTCTGTGTACAATAGTCAGAGCTATTTAAAATGGTTCGCTATCAATCGAGTCGACGACGTTTCGACCCTCTTGCAATATGGGGTCTCCTCAGGACCAAGGGGTAAGGGACAATCTGATGGTAGTATTACAGCCGCGTGAGAGGCACATAAAGTGTGAGACACCCTTGAAATGAGAAAGAAGAAATTAATACTCACAATACAATCACAATAGTGGGCAGGATCAACACCACTCAATGTAGTGGTACCTGAGCAGGATCCTCCGCTGGATAGATAAAGTCGCAGGACCGGTAGTGCCACGGCAGGAGAATAAGGCTTTTGAAATATGCCACATAGGATGAGAACTGCTCTGGTCGTCTGCCTGGTAACAATGACCTGTTATTTATTTATCCGTGGCACTACCGGTCCCGCGACTATCTATCCAGCGGAGGATCCTGCTCAGGTACCACTACATTGAGTGGTGTTGATCCTGCCCACTATTGTGACTGAGCCACAATTGATTAATACCAGTTCACAGCCCTTCGTCTCTCACACGGGGTGCTCTACCGAGTCCCTGTGTGAGTATTAATTTCTTCTTTCTCATTTCACGGGTGTCTCACACTTTATGTGCCTCTCACGCGGCTGTAATACTACCATCAGATTGTCCCTTACCCCTTGGTCCTGAGGAGACCCCATATTGCAAGAGGGTCGAAACGTCGTCGACTCGATTGATAGCGAACCATTTTAAATAGCTCTGACTATTGTACACAGAGGCTATAATTATTATCAATTCATGTTGTGGTCGTTGTCTTTTTCAATAATTGTGGAAACCAAGTTCTGTATATATCACATCTCTGTTCACAATGTATTAGATGGTTTCATTTGCTTGGGACATATAATCACTATTGTGGTTCTTCTCGGTCGGTGTATGTATTGTTTTTGAATTATAAAAATTTGGATAAAAAGAATTATTATGAACACCAAGTCTGCGAGGCTCTCTTTTTCTGACATCCTTAACCCTAATTGATCGCGATTGTGCATTTTTAATTACCAGTATAGATTTATTGTATTCCCGCTAGAACCGTTGTTTTCGGATACATATGACTTACCCTGGTTCCTAGTGAGTAGGGTCCCCCTTGTCCTCTTTTTCGTTCATTTGCAAACAGACATGGCAAATAGTGCATTCATTATCAATGGATAGGTAGAGTGTCTCTCCACAGCCCTAATGATGAATCAGGCTATGTAGACTGAATTGTGTATGCCCCTTCTTAACAATGCCCCATGTTGTATGTCCTCTGTATGACTTATTAGATCTGCAGTGTCCCAGAGGAAGTGGCACAAGTCAATCAGCCCTAAGGGGGTTCCTCTTATTGTAATGTACTGCCCAGCTAACGAGGGGTGTCAGTAGGGATGCCTCATCCCCCTACAGGAGCTAGGTCCACTAACCTGTTCTGTTATCTGTTCAGTGAACTGCACAGAACCAGAACTGCCAAGATGTAAGAGGGGAGTGGGTGATTTCCTATGTGGAGACCCACAATCGGGCCTCAATCGAGCACAAACACAAACAACTCACCCTGCTGCGGTCGCGCTCTGGCTGTAGGGCGTGCCGCAAGGGAAGTAGTGCTGAGCCGGTGCTCTTTCCCTGTTGGGGAGTGAAGAGTCAAAGCAAGGAGGGAGGCGTACATACAAAATGGGGCATTGTTAAGAAGGGGCTTACAGAATTCTTTCTTCACTAACTGTATGTTGTGTGCACTTACAGCTGGACACCATGAGATGGTCCAAGAGCATGGAGAGTGCACGTGACTTTTTTGCACAATAGGTAAGCACCTATACACATGTATATATGAAGCACGGGTGTTTTATGGTCTGTAATGTTATAAATAAGGTCTGATGATACTAACATGACCTTCTCTCAACAGTTTCACGTTACCCTCTGAAAAGAAGAGGGGCGCTGAACATCGGGCCACACAGTTCCAGTGGTGGCTTGTATTATTATTTTCACTTTTATCACCTTTTTGCAGAGTGACTGGATATTTAGGTCCTGACGAATGCCTGGTGGCAGAAACATGTTGACCTAATGTACTAGGGTATATCTGGTGAATCCCTACCCGTCTTGCATTTTAACCATGTTGCTGTGACCACCCAATAAAATTTCAGTGGACTCAGACATTTTTATACCACACCCTTCACACTTTATGCACTCTGCCCCTTACTCACCCCCTACCAACGCTCATCCTCGGAGAAGACACCTCAGCTCCTCCCCTAGGGGAGTTGTAGCCCACACTTCGGTGTGAGGAGGGAACCCATATGATGAAGCAGGTCACCTCCTGGTGAGTGAGGGTTCTTGTCCTGAGGGATATCGCCCCCTTACAGGTCTCCATAGAACACTCGCCCTCCTATATCTTTCCTTTTTTCCTCTCTCAATGACTGAGCCAGTCGTATTCTATTGTGAATTATAATTCTTGAAGGAATCAGCACTTCTTGGCTCTGACAGATCCCACTTGATCCCAAGTGTGTTGATGATCTCTCTAACCAGGACATTACAGCACCTTTACCTAGTGACAGCTTTAGGGTGGGGTGACCGGTGCTGCCACACCAGGTGTCGCGCTCAGGAGTGCTGTATTTTAAATATCTTAGAGTGTTAAAGCACCTGCTGCAGCGGTCTTGTGTACCCAGCAATTTGTAGGCAATAATAAAATGCCAGGATATCATTGGTGATTAATGGAGCTGCTGGAGAGATTTGAGTTTTGTCTAGTTGCAGTTTTGACTCATCATAAAGTAGTGAAGAGGGTTAATGAGCCTGATGCAAAGCATGTGTAACATGCAGTTTTCACAACTGTATTTTATTTGGCTAGCTCAGTGGGATACTACTTATGTTAAAGATCCTTTTGTTACTTGCAGTTCATAAGTTACAATGATTCTGATATAGCACAGTGAGCTATGAACTGGCATTAAATAGCTGCATTCAAACTACAATGCATAGGATTACAACCTTATGTTTTTCCTGACTTTTATTAAGGTGGCTAAAAAGGGTTTGTTTGAGTATAAATAATTGTTATTAGTTAAGCCAACCCTGACCACAGTTAGGTTTTAAATCCTGAGATGTTGTTCTCCAGGGTACGTGCTTCTGAAATATACTGCCAAACAGTAATGATGAGATGTGACTCCTACAAATTGTAGAAAGCACAGTGGTCACAACTGGAACAATTTAAATACAATACTGATATGTACCCGATATCAATAATAACAATTATCAAAAGATGATTTATATTCTTTATATAGTCAGATTCATGAAACACAATAAGTCATGTAAAACAGTTGCTCCAAAGCGATTAAAGAAGGTGAATGGGAGTGCTCGTGGGTGGATCAGGAAGGAATAGGATATTCAAGTGAAATTATATACAGTGCATATATACAAATTCAAATATGACATGTCTGGAAACAATTATCGTCATTTAGTTTTCCACCATAGGGAGATACAACACATACATATACATCAAGGGGTGGAAAATAAGCACAGTCAAGGTGGATGAGAGGAATTGTCGATGTTTCAGCCCCTATAGGGCAGGTAGGCCAATGTAACCTTGCAGTGGGGTCTTCATCAGGACAGAAGGGGAGCAACCTGTGTCCCACCCTAAGTTAGCTTGTGGGAGAATTTGATCAAAGGGAAGTGGACCTCCTCATGGCATCAAGGTGCAATAAGATATAATTCTCCTAGTTGGAATGGAAATGGTTGGAAATGGATTCCGAGGCATGTAGTTGGAAATGGATTCCGAGGCATTCAAGTCATTATTCAACACGTTCTATGGCTCGCAGAAATGCGGCGATGACAAAGGTGTAATCCAAATGAATCAGGATGGGGTCTATAATTATCGCAGTCAATTGTATTTAAATTGTTCCCGTTGTGACCACTGTGCTTTGTACCATTTCTACCCAGGTCCCACGGGTTACTGGGTCACCCCATTAATGTGTAATGGTCCTACACATTGTAGTCCTCATTGTCTTATGTAAAATATGTGAATGTAACAAAGAGCTCTGACACCCTACAACGATATTAGTAGCGCTATAAAAACTTATATATATTAATTATGTCCTGCGCTCACTGTGCCACTGGAATCAAGCTATACCTGGCTGAGGAGCCCTTATCAGGGTAAAACCAGTCCTAGGTTGCTTGCATGCCGGTTCAGGGAGGACCTGGCTTGGCAGTTCGGGCTGGACTGTTCCCATGAGAAGCAGGATCAAGACTAATTAGCATATAGCTGGGTCCAAACTAAGGTGGCTTGGTGGGCAAAATACGCTGGAATTGGATGCGGCCTCGAGCGATTGCCAGTGGCGGGGATTAATTCAAGCATTCCAGCCATCACCTTGTTGTTTTTGCACTTATAGAAAGTTGACATTTTCTTGTCTGAACAATTTCGTGCCTGATCCTGGGTCACATGACTAGGTGTAGCTAGTAGTTGATCTTTGTGTATTGCTCCCAGTGAGATAAAGGGAAGATAGGTGTTGGCAGGATTGGCCACTCGGAGTTAACAAGGGGGAGATGCTGTCTCCTACCACACTTGCACATCACAAAGGGTTTGTCACTAGTCTTTGGTGACCCAGACAAGCTGGGCCCAGGAAAGGGTGAAAGGGGATGACTGACACCTCAGGGGGGTGGAAACCTGTAGAGGCTTCCACACTTCAAAGTGGGCACCAGGTATAAATGTTGGACCCTTAGGCCCAACTCTTCAGTACACTTCTGGACATGTGGACTCTACCAGGAAGAAGGACGGCTGTCCTGGTCAAAAGACTGCCACTCTGCTGGACTGCTGCTCTGAAGGACAGCTGACCTGCAATGCTGACTTACTGCCTTCCTGCCCTCTTGCCTGGGTGAGAGGGACTAGACCTGCATCTCTAAACCCAGGACCACAGAGTGACTCCAAGTGCTAGTTGGCTGGCCTCCTGATCAGAAGCCTCAGAGACATAACAGGCTTCCAACGACCTTGAGCCCACCACCTGGACTCTGCCATCTGGGAGTTCTTTCCTGCCAAGTGGTGCCATCTGGACCTTCGGAAGTAGGTCTGAAGGTGCTCTGCCAGCCCATCTGTGGATCCAGCAGAACCGACACATCGCCATTGTTGCGCGGACTTTCTCTGCACAAGAACTTGCATTGCTTTTGCAGCTGCAGCCTCATCGGAACCACCGCTGATTGACGCATTCCTGACGCAGCCCTTCACATCGCAAGCTTCTCATTAACGGCAGTCTTGATGACAACACAGGACTCTGCATCGCAAGACCCCGGAACCACCTGCTGTGCAACTCATCCTCAATGCAGGACTCCGCATCGCAAGCCTGGCATCGAGGAATCAGTTGTAGGACCTTGTATCGCAGCCTCACAACTCCTCAGAACCAATGCTGAGCAACGCATCTATGGCCCGGACCTTTTATCACCTCAGCTGTGCACTGCATCCTCAACGCAGGACTCCGCAACTTTTTGCATTCAGGATTTAAGGTACCCTTGTTCAGTCGGCCTAATTGTGTCCCTGTAGCCGGGTCGTGCTCCATCGCGATCGGCCTTAACTTGTGATTTTGTCCCAGTCTAGCGCAACCAGATATCCGCAGTTGGTGCTTTGTGTTAATTTGGCACTATTTTCACTTAAATCTTTAATATTGCACATCTCCGGTTCGACTTTTTGGATTTTTCTTGTTCTGGTCCTGATTCATTTATTAAAATTTACTCCATTATTTTTAAATTGGTTTGGGATTTTTCTTGTGTTGTGTTTTCACATTATTACTGTTTGAAGTGCTGCATAGATACTTTACACATTGCCTCTAAGTTAAGCCTGTCTGATCTGTGCCAAACTATCAGATGGTTGAGCACAGGTTAATTTTGGGTTTGCTTGTGCCTCACCCTGACAAGGACTGTGGTTCCTACTTGAGTAGAGTTTCACCACCCTCATCCAATAACCCAATTTCTTACAGCTATTATCACCGGTGGTTTTCACACATCCACAGCAGGACTTCAACCTGGAGATGAATTCCAAGACAATAGGCGTTCTCCATTTAGGCAGCCAAGATCTAGACCAACATCCCTGTTTCCATTTGGACCTCCCCAGCCCTTCTCCAGTTTCGGAAAGAGCAGAAGACACACCTCTTTAAAGAACACTACATCAAGACAAAAAAGTAACAGTGTAATCACTCACTGGCTATAACTTTACCTTTTATTCTGTAGGACATTGCACTGTATTTAGGCTAATGTCACTTATATAAATACCACATGCATACATACTTGGTGCATATCGTTTAAATGTACAACATTCAATCACACTCTGAGTTCTCACCCCTTCCACCCTGTATTAAGGGTCCACCTTGGGTGAAGTTGACCATCCTCCTGTACCCTAGTTAAGGAGAATGCAAGTATTTGTCTTTAAAGCACGGTAGGATTGCTGCCCACCATACCATCGGCACCTAGCCTGATAAGCACGAATCCTCAAGTACTGAATACATAACAGCAATATTGGAGTCAGAGTACACCTTCAAATTAGGCTTACTCTGCACTCCCACTAAAAGTGAGCACCACTGTTCCTCCAAGTTGTAAGGTGAGGAAGAGTATTTCACAATCTCAATGACTACTTGATGTGCAGAATACAAAGTGCAGATATGAGGTTACTCCAATGCCAGTTTACAGATGAAGAGTGTTCTCGTGATTACATTTGATCAAGATACAGAAACCTTGAAAAATGATCGGTAGAAGGCGATAGACCCGCAGACTGCAATACCAGAGCATGTCTATAAAAGACGCTTTTTGCAGAGCAAAACCTACTCTTTTTAACAACATGTATGTTCCCGAGAAGCAAGGGCAGGGGGCTCTGTACGATAGCAGGTGAGCAGAAGTAGCAATCACATGTAGTGGGCAGGTTATCAACAAGTGTAATCAGTATAATTTTTTTCGTAAATCAAACTTCTTTATTCAAAGTTTGAGGTACTCTGCGGCGAGAAAAACATTCAGACTTGTTAAAAACAAGAATACATGACATGAGAGAAATTACAAATACGCCAACGGTATGTTGAGTGCTAACGAAAGCATCTCTTACACCAGCTGGGAAAACAGAGTGGGCAAGCAAAAGCTGCAATGGTTCCTAAATGTCTTGCACAGAAAAAGACTGCTTCACATATGTTGCATACTGGTCTGTTGCCCATTTCTGCCCACTTAACTAACGCTGCTAAAACTGAAAACGTCACTATTGAAAGGGTGGATTAGCTCA
This sequence comes from Calotriton arnoldi, assembly GCA_963921515.1. Lineage (NCBI taxonomy): Eukaryota > Metazoa > Chordata > Amphibia > Caudata > Salamandridae > Calotriton > Calotriton arnoldi. Next base: position 1,621,320 of record CAWUFW010001657.1, read on the forward strand.
CGCCGAAGCAGAACATATGTATGTGTACGCCTTGAATGTTAAGTGCGTCTGCAGAGCACAACAAAGCTTTTTACACAATCATGTTTCTGTTTTTGTCCTCTTTCAGGTAGCAATAACAAAATTATGAGAATTATAAGTCAATGTATAAACATATGTACTATTTACAAATATACATAGTATAGCTAACTTCGAGGTTCATAATTCTTTAAAAAAACTATACAACTTTTACCAACACAAAAGGTAGACACAAAGAACAAGTTACTTACCTTCGGTAACGCATTATCTGGTAGAGACTATCTAGCAGCAGATTCCTTACTTTTTGAATTTTCTCCAACGGGTACAAGTGGATCTGGATTTTTTTTCTTGAGCAGTACCTCTGTGCGTCCGTAGATGGCGTCTTTCGGCTACGCATGGCGTCGATGTCGTCATCCACGCCAGAAATGACATGGGTGGTGCCTATATAGGTGCCACCCCAGCACACTAACATCAGTTTCTTTTTGCGACTTTCGACACCAGGAGTGCGGAGCTATGAAGAACACTGACCACTGGTGTGGAAAACTGGGGCTCTGAAAGGGGAAAAAACCCAGGACCTAGAATTCTGTTTGCAGAGCGGGGAGGATGGGTGGGTCGGTAGGGAATCTTTGGTTAGAGTCTCTACCAGATAAGGCGTTACAGAAGGTAAGCAAATTGTTAATCTGATAGAGACTTCTAGCTGCAGATTCCTTACCTTTTGAAATGATACCCAAGCAATACTTTCCCATAGGTGGGTGTGCAGGCCAATTTCATACGAGGAAGTCCTGCAGGAAAGTACCCATCCTGACGGACCTGACTGTCCAGGCAGTAGTGTTGTGTCAACGTGTACAAGGAAGAGCACGTTGCTGCCTGGCAGATACCCAGGACCCGAACTCCATGTGCTAACGCAGTGGTCTCAGCTTTAGCTCTGATGGAATGCGAATGCAACCTCTCGGGGTTGCTTTTTGGCCATAGCGTAGCACATTTTTATACAGAGCACGATCCATTGTGAGATGGTCCGCTTCTACATAGCGTTTCCTTTTTTCGCCCCAACATATCCACGAAGAGTTGGTAGTCCACCCGGAACTCTTGTGTGTGGTCAAGTTAGAATAAAAATGCTTTTTTGGGGTCCAGACAGTAAAGTCGCTCCTCTTCCTTGGAGGGATGAGGCGGAGCAATAAAAGTAGGCAGAGTGCTGAATTGGCATACGTCAAAAGGAGTGACCACTTTTGGTAGGAAGGAAGCTCTTGTACGAAGCACTAATTTGTCTGGGCAGATGTTTAAGTATGGAGGCTTGGGTGACAAAGCCTGAAACTCGCTGACCCTCTGGCAGATGTTACAGCCACGATGAAGGCTGTCTTGATGGTAAGGAGCCTGAGTGGACAATTGTGCAAATGCTCAAAAGGAGCACACATAAGGAAAGCGAGGACAAGATTTAGGTCTCATTGAGGCATAATGAAAGGAGAAGGTGGAAACAAATGTTGCAAACCTTTCAAAAATGTACTTAAAATAGGGAATTTAAAGAGGGATGGCTGATCCGGCAACCGCAGAAAAGTTAAAATAGCAGAAAGACAACCTTTGAGAGTGCCCAGAACAGAGCCCTGCTTGGCAAGGTAAAGAATGAAAAGAACAATCTGAGAAAGGGGGTCAATATGTCTTTCTGTACACCATGCCACAAATTTACCCCAACGGCAGGCGTATACCGTCTTGGTGGAGGGATGCTTAGCTGCCAAGATAACGTTGCAGACATCGGGAGGCAGGTCGAAAGCTGTCAACTGTCGCTGCTCATTCTCCATGCAAGGAGGCGGAGCATTGACAGGTTAGGGTGGTCCCCTGCTGTTGTGACAGAAGATCCTCCCAAAGGTCAGCCTGATCGGAATACAGATAGCCATGCTCTACAGCTCGGGACACCAGACTCTCCGTGCCCAGTCCAGAGCCACAAGGATAACTTGGGCCCAGTACATCCAGAACTTCTTGAGAACTCTGGGCAGGAGTGGTAAGGTCAGAAAGGCATACAGGAGGCCTGAGCTTCACTCAAGATGAAAAGCGTCTCCGAGCGAGAGCCGCCTTGGAAACTTTAACACCTAAACCTGCTGACATTGCGCATTCCAGTCAGTAGCAAACAGACCTAACCAAGGCTCTCCCCACTGTTGAAAGAGACCTTGCACCACCTCCAGGTGGAGACGCCATTCGTGATCGGCGGGGCATCTTTGGCTGAGTTTGTCCGCCCTGGTGTTCAGAGAGCCCACCAGGTGCTTCCTTAGGAAGGGTCCATGACCCCACTCCACCCTTTATGCTGCAGTACCACATGACGGTGGTGTTGTCAGTGAACACCTGCACCAGGCTTCCTTTGATGGAGGATAGAAAGGCCTTCAATGCTAGCCAGATCGCACAGAGCTCCAACAGGTTGATGTGAAGACCACATACCGCTGGAGACCGAAGGCCTCTGATCTCCACCTCTCCCAGGAGGCCACCCCATCCCAGGAGTGATGCGTCTGTCACCACTATCAGATCTGGTTAGAGAAGGGAAAAAGGTCTGCCACTGACCCAATTGCGATTCGTTACCCACCACTGCAGGACCTTTGCGAATCCCTCTGAGATCTTGTCCATGTCAGAGAGATTCACTGATGCTGCGCCTACTGGAACTTCAGGTGCCACTGCAGAGCCCGCATATGCCAGTGGGCATGTGTCACCAGTAGGATGCAAGAGACCATCAGTCCCAGCAGCCTCAGAGTTAGTCTCACCGAAATCCGGATAGAAGCTGAAACATCGGTATCATAGCCTGAATATCCTGGACTTGCCTTTCGGAAGGATAAGTCCGACAGCACCATGACCAGAACAGCTCAGATGAAAGGGAGCATCTGAGGAGTCAGGTGTGATTTCGGTACATTCATAGTAAACCTCAGCGAGTGTAGGAGATACGCCGTAGTCTGGAGGTAGGAGGCGACAGCCTGGAGCAAGCCCACCTAAAATAGCCAGTCGTCGAGATAGGGAAAGACTAGCACCCATGATCTCCGCAGATGAGCTACAACCACCACCATCACTTCAGTGCCATGATGGTCAGAGGGCAGACTATAAGTGTTTGGAGGCTGCTGCTGCTGCCTGGGGAGTGGTGGACTGGCCCGACCACTGGCTCCCCGACCCACGAGGTCTGGGGGCACCGCGTCCTCGACCACGCAGAGAGTGGGAAGCGAAAGGAGCAAAAGGTGGATTGGGGTGACGAGGGGCCATGGAAAGGCCCAAAGACCTGGCCCTAGCTCTGCTGTCTTAAAGTGCTCCAGGGCTGAATCCGCCTTGTCTCGAAGAGACAGGAGCCATCCAAGGGCGTATCCATAAGCGACATCCCCAGAAAAGCTAGTCATCCTCAAACCGCTGTGTCCAGTGAGTTGGTGGTGTTCAGTCCACATCGGATTGTGAACTGAGCTGAGTCACTTCCGTCTGCAACTGCCTGGGAGAGTACGGCTAGGGGCCTCCTTCGGGACCGTTGACAGCACATGCACAACCGTATCCCACAGAGCGTGGAAATAACGGCCCAAAACACACCGCAGAGCCAAGCTGGTGGAAGAAACCCAAGTTGTCCAGCCTCTTGGAATCCTGATCCGGTGATGCGGTTGGGAATGCACCAGGATTTACGTGGGAAGTGGACGCTTGGACCACCAAGCTCTCCAGGGAAGGGTGTTGTGTGAGGAAGTTGGGGGTTACTTGGGGCAGGGCGGTGGCAGCAGGCACTTGTCCTGTTTACAGGAGTCCCTGTGTTGGGCTTGGACCAAGTTCCAAGCAGGACGTCAGCAAGATCTTCTTTAAACGGGAGAAGCTGTTCTGAGGGAGACACTCCCGGTTGAAACACTTCTGTCAAGACGTTTGTCTGGACTGCCACTGAGGACAAGCTAAGGTCCAGGACCTCTGCCACTCTTTTCACGACCATTGTAAATGAAGCTCCCTCTTCGGTAGCCACCGTAGGCGAAGAAAGTATACCAGTATCTGGAGAGGTATCCAGTCTGTTGGAGTCCTCCAAATCTTAACATCAGTCCATATTTGTGCCATAAGGCTGGTATTCCTCAGGGTCGAGAGACCACTCCCACTCCTCCCCAAGAATAGGGCTCAGGCTCTGGCCTGGAAGGCATGGCTCCAAGCGGCGTCAAACAACGCCTTTCCAGCTCCATGTCGGGGATCAGAATGGGGACGATGCTACAAGTGTCGGCATCGGGATCGGTGCCGGGGAAGGTTGAGGTGGCACAACCGGCATCGGTCCGGATCCATCTGTGCATCCAAGGAGCCTGACAGGCGCTAGGGCTATTGGCTTGAATTGAGTAGGGGCCCCAACCAAACCTGTGGGTTCCGAAGGCGCACCAGAGAGAATGAGCCACGCAAATATATAAGGTGCTTAAAATTCTCTTAATTGGGCAGGAGTCACTCCAGCTCTCGGTAACTCTGGGAGGCACAGAGACGGCCCAGGCGCGGACTCTACTGTGGAGCCAGGCCCCAAATGTAGACGCTCTCTTGTCCCGTCGACCGATGGACAGGGAGAAATCGAAGATCTTTTCGACTTCTTCTTCTTCTTCTTATGGAACTTACACAAATGACCTGACAACTTCGAGTGCGATGAGGATCTCTGACTCCACGACCACTTCTGGGACCTTCCTCTCGACCGGGATCTGGATCATCACGCATCGAGTCGCAAGAAGCTTGAGGGATCGCTCCCTCAAGGCCTTCGGGTTCATGGCACAGCAATCGGAACAGGCCTTCGGATCGTGGCTGCACTCTAGGCACCAACGGTATACAAGATGCGGGCCCGTCACCGACTTTGAGCGGTGATAGGCGCCACAGGGCTTGAAGCTGGCCTTCCGAGATTACATTTCTGCCACACCAGGAGAAGATCTCAAACTACTTTGACAAAAAGTCAAAAACATTTAGTCAAAAAATGACTAAGGGGTCCTGGACCTGCGCTGACTGGTGCAGAAAGAAAAGAACTGACGTCAGCGACCTGGGGTAGCCTATATAGGCACCCCACACATCCCTTCCAGTGCAGACGACACCACGTGGAGCTGAACAATGCCACCTACTGGCGAGCAGGGGTACTGCTTGAGAAACAATTTCCGGATTCAGTCCGACACCTGTACATAATTTGAAAGGCAAGGAATCTGCGGCTAGAAGTCTCTATCAGATGGTATAATTAGAGACAAGAGGGAAATGAGTATAAGGAAGTGAATTTATTTATTTTGCACAGTCCTAGGGGGCCCAGAAGAGGAATCACAGCCCCCTCAACCACTCGCTTGGTCTTCGTCCAACACACCATTTCTTTTTATTTTATATACTTTATTTATTTTCAACCGTAAATATACCAGACATCTCCCCAAAACATACATTGCATAAATTATCATTACCAAGATGGATTATCCTCCCATCGCCGACCTTTTCATTTTTCGTTGTAGGCAGCCTACCACAAGGATACCTGAAGTTTCATGTCTATGGCAAGTTGAAGCTAAGAATTATGCTACAGTCCATAGCACTCTTTCCGGATTATTAGACAGCATATACAATATTTATGATATTTCCACCTTTAAAGTTGCAACACGGGTGGCATATCCAACCATTTTTCTGATCTTGCTCACTTCCTGTTCTACAGGTTGGAATTCCTCATAACATGCTCACGACTAGGCATATCTTCCCCCGTATCATCGTCAGTCTAAGGTTCCACTGATTATGATCCCATGGCCCCAAAGTTTGGCCATCCAAACTATGAATCTATAGCATGCATGAATGGGCCCCAAAGAGAATCGAATATAGGCAGTCTGTCTTGTAATTTGTACATACTTCTCTCGTATGTAGCTAGCTTGAAGAGTTTGGATGTCCATTTTTGGTGGGAGGCGACTGTCTGAGTACATATCTTTGCCACCATAAGAGACCCATTGTCTTCAGTGTGAAGAGGCATCCTCAATATCAGACACATCATGTTATTAGCCAGTTTGGTCAAAATTCCATAAAATGGAAGAGGCTAGTGTTATGTAGCACATACCTGTCCAGTACAGATATGATAAATGTCACACCTCCAGCACACGTCATCTGGTGCAAGTTAGGCTTTGCATAATTTATATGCTGACCAATACCAATTGTTGAGGACTTTAAAGTAGAAACACTTTAGTCTGGCTTCCCTCAAGTCTTGATCATGGTGTTCGATAAGGCTAGACCAGTCTTTGTCAGTATAATCGATCCCCAATCTAGTCTGTCAATAAATCTTACTTAGGCTTGGGTGGACTTCCCAAAAAACTCTGCAAGATTCTTTGGAATTCTGCCAATGTCCCGCCGTTCACACTGCTTTTTCCACACCAATGGAGCGTTCAGCGCAGAAAAATTTGTGCAAACAGCACAGCGCGGTGCGCAAGGGCACATCCATTTTCTTTTGCCTGCTCCTGTTACTCTCTCCCTGGTGGCTGTCTGCTCCACTCAGTCCAACCAAATCTACCCCCATCTGATCTCCCAGTTCCCAATCCCAACATTTGTTTACTTGTTTGTGTTACAGTCTCATTCTCCCAGTGTTTATTTTACATTTCCGTGTGTGTTTTTGTTACTTTATGTCTTTGTTTTTTACTTTTCTGACCTGTCCTCCTGTTTCCTTCCAATCCCAGTCAGACTCCCTCCCGCCCAACTCTTCTCCCCAATCCTCCCTCCCCATCATGCCAGCAGAAGCAGGCAGCGCCACCCGCACCCCCTGTGGGTGACGCAAGCAGGCATGGGAGCAGCTCTGCACCATCTTCAGCAAGGAGAAGGTGGCTGCACTTATTTTCTGGGTGCAGCGCCACCTCCCCCACATGCTGGCAACAGACTGGAAATGGGTATACCCTGCAGGAGCGTCAAGCCCTCTGGGGGAAAGTGCAGCGATGTATGCGCCACAGCACTGGCATCGCACGCACCGAGCAGCAGCTGATGCACCGCTGGGCAGAAATCCTGGACAAGGAGCAGGACCTGCTGGGTTATAAGGTTGCGGGGCTCAGTAAGTAAATAATATTTTGGTTTTTGAAAAATGCAATTTTTTTTCCAGCTGCACGATCACAGCTAAGGTAAGTTTACGTGGTGGAGATATATATATCTATATCTATCAGCACCTGTATAGAGCACCCTACAATACAAGTGACACTGAATTTCCTCACCTCAAATGTCTGCTTTTCTATCAAAGTTTTTAAGCAAAGGATTAGCACAGTGCCATCCATGTCAAGATACAAAGGACAAAGTCTTTTGCCATTTCTACAGCAAAATCTTTAAGCATAGGATTAGCACGGTACCATCCACGCCGAGCTGAAAAATGACAAAAGCCTTTTACCACTCCAGGCACAGTATTCCAGCTTTGGATTAGTGAAATACCATCCAAGACAATCTGAAATGAATAAAAGCAACCCCTGACACGTACACGTATCATATATATCTTTGCATGTGCCCTCTTGTGCAAAAAGGACATTTTATTTATGAGCGTGGTACCATGTCATGCAAGAGGTTTTTAAATGTTAGTGTGTGCCACTCAAATAAATGCACTTTTAGCATCAGGGAGTGCTTGCATCCACTGTCAAAAGGAGTGTGGGCATTATGTACTAATAATACACCAGGGTTTATCAATACAGTGAATCAGTGGCCAGGGCCCAGACGAATTAAATTTCGCACAGAAAAGCAAGTCAATCTTCTGCACTGCTTCAAAAGGAGAGGGCAGGAATGTGACATTTATTCATTAAGATGCCTCATTCCTGCTCTCTCCCTGCACTGGCACGCAGAGTGCTGCCTAGCGCGCCAATGCAGGCACCCTTACGCTATGACGTGACATGGCACAGCATCCTGGATTGTTTTGTGCATGAAGGGGCACCTCCCTGTACAAAAACAATCCTTAGAGGCAAGGGCAACTGTTGGAAATTACACTCTCTGCAGGGTCATCCCAAAGCATTTTACCTTCCTCCTCTTATTTTTGCTGAATTCGTTTTTGTTGGCCTAAAGTGCTGATCTTTCTCCCTAAAACATGGTAGAATTGGCTTATACCCAATTGGTATATTTGATTTACTTATAAGTACCTAGTAAAGTGCACTACATATGCCCAGGGCCTGTAAATTAAATACTACTAGTGGGCCCGCAGCACTGATTGTGCCACCAACTTAAGTAGCCCTGTAAACGCCTGCCATTGCAGAGCCGGTGTGTGCAATTTTAAACGGATATGTCGATCTGGCAAAATTAACCTTTTGCCATGCCCAAACCTTCCTTTTTAATCCATATAAGTCACTCCTAGGGTAGGCCTCAGGCAGCCCAGAGGGCAGGGTGCAGTGTATGCAAAAGGTAGGACATGTAGTCTTAACTTTTACAAGCTCTGGTAGTGAAAAACTGTAAAATTCATTTTTCACTACTGCAAGGCCTATCTCGCCCATAGGATTGGAGTTTCTTTATTACATTTCATAAGAGTAATTTCCAAATGGGAAAAGATAACTGATTCATGTTTGGGGTCTCTGGAATCCCAATCTAAAATCCTAAATTATGGTGCAGTCAGATATATAAATTACAATTCTGAAAATGCGAATTTTAGAAAGTTAGCATTCTCTTGCCTTAGCCATTTGGTGGCTGCAATCTGTCTCTGGTCACATGACTGGGTGCAGTTGGGCTTTGTGGATTCCTCCTAGACAGCCACACACAATGAGAGCCTAGGTATGCCTGGATGGGTCATCACTGGCAGGATGGGAGGGAGGAGCTGGGGCCAGCCTCACTTACACCTGAATAGGCTGTGCCCTGTCTCCAGACAAAGAGCTTAACAACCGTGAATTGCTACTTCAGCCAGGTTGGAGCCAGGACAGGGGAGATAAGGAATTCCATACATTTAAAGAAAACTATCTAGAAGCTTCTTCCATTTCCAGAACCTGGGCACCAATGTATAAAAGACGGACCTCAGACACCACCACTCCAGTACCTGTGATACTCTGCAAGAAAGAAGGACTGCTGTGTTCCTGAAAAGACTGTTACTCCGGTGGACTGCTACTCTGATGGAGCTGCTGCCTTGCTGTGCTCACCTACTGCCTGCTGCCCTCTTGCCTGGGGAGGAAGAACTGGACCTGCAAACCACCTTGCACCAAAGACCCCAGAGTGACTCAAAGGGCTAGTCTGCCGGCCTCCTGATCTGAGTCTCAGGTACCTAACAGGCTCCCCAACAGCTCCTGAACCTGTACTCAGCAAGTTTCTGACCCCCCACCCAAAAGAGTGCCTCTTAGTTCTTGAGCTTTTAAATTCAAGCTTTTGGGCTCGAACAAACCGTTCACGCCGTAATCGCGCTGCTCTCACAGAAAATCAGTGCGAGCAGCCGCAAACCTGTCTCTTCGCACAGCAAGCATCGAATGCCGGAAAGGGATCGGCAATACGAAGCTGCAGTCTGCCTGTCCCTGCTCTTCGTGCCATGCCGCCCACCATCTGCAACGCTCTCCTGGCTCCGGCGACTTTTTCAACAAGAACGGGACTCTTGGCACAAAACTTAAGAAGTTGAACCTTTAGCATGACTAATCTGGGACAGTATCCGGGCCGCACTCCATCGCGGTCGGCCTGAATTTATGCCTTTCACCTAGGCCAGTGCAACCAGATTGTGGCAGTTGCCGCTTTATGCTTTTATTTATTTATTTATAAAGTTTTATATAGCGCGAACAAGATCCAGAGGGATATCAGAGCGCTTTACAATAGGATGGGAGGAAGGACATAGATGCAAAAACGACATCAAGTAGGAGTAGAAAACAAGAATGATCGCATATTCAGGGACAGTTGCACAAAAAAAGAACCATAACAAATGATAGTCCAATGGAAGTAAGAACAATGTCTTCGAGCAGGTGCACCTAGCCCAATTAGGGTAAGAATTTATTCATAAAGAATTTTTTGGCTTCCAATTTGAACGCCGTCGTTGAAGAGATTTGGCGTACTTCCGGTGGAAGAGAGTTCCATAGCTTTGGGGCAGCGCCAGAAAAGGCTCTGTGACAAGTTCTCTTTTTCCTACAGATGAGTGGTTTCAAGAGGAAAGTCTTGGCGCTTCTTGAGGCTCTTACACCACAAGAAAGCTCCAGTTTTTGCGCCAGGTATCTGGGAGTATTGAAGTGAAGGGCCTTGTGCGCCAGAACGACGATCTTTAACTGAATACGAGCTTCATAAGGCAACCATTTGAGAGATTTTAGGACTGGGGGTATGTGCTCGTTTCGCTTCGTGCCTGTAACCAGTCTAGCGGCTGTATTCAGTGATGCTCTTAGTGGAGCCAGGGAGTATTTGGGAAGGCCACAGAGGGTCGCGCTGCCGTAGTCCAGTCTAGGCAGGACAAGCGCTTGCACCACCTGCTTGAAATCGTTTTGTGGAAGGAAAGGTTTGATATTTCTGAGTGTCCTCATCAAGTGGTTTGCTCCCTTGCATTCCTTACTGATGTGATTTTTCATATTCAGGTGCTTATCCAAGGTGACTCCGAGCGATTTGGCGGAGTCTATGATGAGAGGAGTGCAGTTGAAGGCAGTGAGGTGATTCAACCAGAGGTCAAACTTGGGGGTGTGGTTCGGAGGGGAGATGACCAGGAATTCCGTTTTAGAGGTGTTGAGCAGAAAATGGTTTTCAGTTAACCAATTTTGTGTAGACGTTAGGGTCGAGTTGAGAGAGATGATGTTTTCGGGGGCAGAGATTTTCAAATAGAGTTGCGTATCGTCCGCATACATATGGAAGAGAGTGTTTGAGGAGTTTAAAGAGTTAGCTAATGGTTCCAGGAACAGGTTGAAGAGGATCGGAGATAGGGCGGATCCTTAGGGAACCCCCATGAGAACTGGAGAGGGCTGGGAGAGAGAGTGGTTTGCCTTGATCCTTTGAGATCTGTGGTGGAGGAAAGACGAGAACCATTGTAGCACCTGACCAGAAAAACCCATCCTATTTTTCAGAGTGGCGAGGAGGTGGTCATGATTAAACGTGTCGAATGCGGAAGAAAGGTCAAGGAGGATCAGGAGGCAGGATTCGTTTTGATCAAGCATTTTTAACAAGTCATCCATGACGTGAGTGAGCGCCGACTCGGTGCTGTGCCCCTTCCGAAAGCCTGATTGATGCTGGTCAAGGAGTTGGAAATTCTCTATATGCGCACAGAGTTGGGATTGTACGCATTTTTCTATGAGTTTCGCTAGGGTGGGGATGTTGGAGATAGGCCGGAAGCTATTGAGATCCGCTTTGTCAGCGGTAGTTTTTTTTAGTATAGGTGATACCTGAGCTGCTTTTAGGCTGTCGGGGATCGTACCTTGTGAAAGAGAGGCGTTTACAATCCTTGTCCAGGTGGGGATGAGTACATTCTTGATATCTTTGAAGGTGGCCAGGGGTAAGGGGTCACTGAAGTGGTTGGATGGGTTGATATTCAGAAGGATCTTTTAGATGTCTTTTTCACTAAGTGGAGTAAAGGCTCTATATTGCAGTTTATTCTTTAAAAATTAATTTTCATTTCGTTCCACTGATTGGATTTTTGTCGTTTTGGTCTTTTTTATTTATTAAATTAAGTTCTATTGTTCTAACCTGGTGTGGGATCTCTTTGTGTGGTCTTTTCACTGTTTTACGGTTTAAATGTTGCACAAATACTTTACACATTGCTTCTAAAATAAGCCTAAATACTCTGTGCCAAGCTACCAGGAGGTTCAGCGCAGGTTAATTTGGGTTTCTTGTGCCTTACCCTGACTAGGCTTGTGTTTGCGGCTTGACCAGGGCTCACACCCCATCAACCAGTAATCCAATTTCTAACAACACAAACCCTCGATAGAGTAGTGGTGCATGGTGGTAGCCTGACAGGAAGGGTGTAGGAAGGCAGGAACATAGGAGGGTGAGTGGAAGACAAGTGAATGATACTGCCAGGATTCTGTTCCAGTGTGAGCTAGGCAGGTGCCAGCTTGGAATGATTTAAGGAATTATTGCCAACTCATCAATCATGTCACTCACTCTTACAATGGTAATATATCAGGGGTGTAATGTAAATTGCGTTCTGCTCTGTGGCTTTATGTAGCTCATAGTCAAAATCCCCCTGATGTGCAGTACGCAAAAGGAGACCAACCTGACTCATCAAAAGGGGGCTGAGAGGAAAAGATTATTCTTTGGAATGCATTAATAGTTCAAAATGTTATTTTTTGAGGTGAAGGGATTATGAAACAAGGAATAAGCTATCCAATTTAAAAAGTGCAATGCTGTGCCTGTCAATATGATTTTCTTCTACAGATTGGTACCCCCAATCATTATTTCTTATCTTCTTTCTTTCATAAGCACCCAAAAGCAAGAGGGCACCTGGGCTGGCTGCCACCACCACCAGGGCTGTAGCGTGTGTAACTGTGGAGACGACCACCACCCGGCTGATGGTTCTGCTGCCCCTCTAAGTCATGTTTATTATTTCTTACTTTCTATTCTCAGTACTAAAATTATGCCCTTGTGTATACTTACTAGTTTTTTACAACTCTAATTGGATGTTATCATCCCTGCATTTCCCTGTGTTTTCTATATTTCCTATTTCCACAGTTGACTTTCTCCTGTCTGTAGCTTTCTAGCATTCCCTTTTTCCGTTAGCTTCCCCTTGCCCCTCTTTTACATGTCTTGTTGTGTAAAGTGTGTAGTACTAAGATGAGGAAACATTTTTGGTAACGTAAAGAGGATCACAGCCAGGTCCAAGTACTCTAGTCACCAAACATGTTGGTGGTTTTTCTTGATCGAGCAGTCAAATAATACATGGGAAGATAGAGTGGTCAGCATGATCATGGACCCCCAATGTGGTCTTATTCTAGCAATTTCTATTACAGTGCAGCATGGCAGGAATGAGATACCACAACCAACGCCATTTGTCCTTTACATTCCCTTCTACCCCTTATCCTTTTGTAACCTTACCTTATGCCCTTCCCTTATTATCCCCCCACCAGGAGAAAAAGGTTTTTGGTTGACTCAATGGTTACCTGGTTTTTAAATGTTGTCAAGCAACAAACAAAGTAACACAAACCTCCCAAAGTGATTACTTTCGATAGACGAAGATAGTGATAGATAGCTAACCTAACTATAGTGAGGTATTGCTGTTGTACCCCGTGCAAAATAAATACTGAGGTGGCTAATCTAGTATCTAAAATGGGTGTATTATGTTTTTCTCTAGGTGCACAGACCACAAGCCTTGCCGTCCCAAGCGCTGGAATGTCATAAGAGGCTGAGCCGATTGGGGGGTGGGGGGAAATCCCAGTGGAGGCAGGGACAAGTGGTAAATCACTTTACTTTCTTATTAAAAATACTGTGTTTGTTAAGCAAGGCAGATATCCAGTCCATCACCTCCATAGTCCAGTCCCTGCCCTCTGCATTTTACCACCTAAAACTGCAGCACACTTTAATTTGGTGCTGCACTGCCGGCAGTGAAATCATCTGTGTCTGCTGCAGCACAGAGGCATGACGGAAGTCTGCAATACACAAACCGTAAACAAGGCGTGTTTCCCAGTGCCCACTCAGTCGCCAACTAGTACTTCACTTCATCATTCTGTCTTTCTATCCTAGCATACCTAAGAAAGTAAATTCCATCTCGGCAAGTGATGTCTGTGCCACATTTCTCTGCCCAAGTTAAGTTATATTTCATGATTTCCATTATGGATTGAAGATGCCAATATTTTTCGTCCCATCAATCAATGTGACTAAGTGAAAGAGTACTGCATGATTGGTGATACCCTACCATTCCATAGCTAAACCTCTACCTAGCCCAATCCCTATAACTTATCTGAAGTTCCCTGTGGACTAAGTTTCCCCACTGCCAAGTGAAGATATTTCTTGAGAATAATCTGTACTGGAGGCCCGGGTGCAATGTGGGACTAAGGGCCTGATTTAGAGTTTGGCAGATGGAATACTCCGAGACAAATAAAATATATTCAGTTTGCTGCACTGCAGTGCATCATTTATATTTTATGCACTGTCTACTGTAAAACAGCGGATGAGATATCTGTTATCTGCCAAGTGTGTCCCATTCAATCAATCAATCAATCAGGAAATTGTGACGCACGCTACTCACCCGTGAGGGTCTCAAGGCGCTAGGGGAATGGGGGTGCAGCTACAAGTCAGCCAAAGAGCCAGGTCTTGAGGCTCTTCCTGAAGGTGTGCAGAGTGGAGGAGCGTCTGATGTTGATCGGGAGCTCGTTCCAGGCCTTTGCCGCGATGTAGGAGAAGGTCCTTCCACCCGCTCTGGTTCTGCGGATGCGTGGAGTCTCTGCGAGGTCGGCGGAGGTTTTTCTTGGGTGCGTGGAAGGAGACTCTTTCATTGAGGTGTTTGGGTCCGGTGTTGTGGAGGGATTTGTAGGCGTGGGTGAGTAGCTTGAAGGTTACTCTCTTCTCGATGGGTACTCTATCAGCTTAAGCCTAATTTTGGACTAAAGGTAGCACTATTGAAGAGGGAGTTGGAGAAGAGCAGGGCCATTGGAATGATTAGTTAATAACATACAATACTACAGTTGTGTTGCCCCAGAAACATGCTGGATAGTAACTAGACCCACCAGCATGGGTTTGTTAATGTTGCATAACCTATCGCATCCTTAGTCACCAGAAGAACCCAGAGAATCCGCCTTCCATCTTACACTTCGAATCCAAGAACATCATTTGCAGCATCTCTCAAGTGTCATCCCTCACCCACACCATATTCAACACCTACATGACCCCCCTGGCCAACATCATCAGGACCCATGGACTTAACATCATATCATATGAAGAGGACACCTAGCTTATCCTCTCTCTATCCACAGACCCATCTACCATGAAGGCCAACTTCCACTTCTGCATGACCAGCATCGCCCACTAAATGCAAATCAACGGCCTTAAACTGAACACTGACAAAACGGAGGTACTAATCTTCAGGAACAACACCTCCCCGATGAACGACTCCTGGTGGCCTGCGGAACTGGGACGCTCACCAACAGACCACGCCTGGAACCTCGGCATAATTCTGGACAGCAAACTCATCATGAAAAACCAGATCATTGCAGTATCCTCAGCCTGCTTTTTCACCCTCTGCATGCTCCAGAAACCTTTAAGTGGCTCCCAGTCAGCACCAGATGCACTGTTGACCAAACCCTTGTCACTAGCCGCCTACGGCAACACTCTCTACACAGGAATCACAACACACCTAGAGACTACAAACCATACAGAACTCACTGACCAGACTGATCCTCGACCTCCCCAGGCGGACCCACCTCACTCCACACCTCAGGATACTCCACTGGCCCCCAATCCATTAGAGGTGGCAATTTAAGATTCTAACCCACACCTACAAAGCCCTGCACAATCAAGGACCAGCATACATCAACCACCAATTGATATGCAACCCCGGCTTCCCCACCAGCTTCCCCCTCCCAGACCTGGGAGATGCCACCCCCTGCCCTGAGGCCCATTTGGCACCAGGACAGGTGGAACTTAGCTATGCTAGGAGCACTGGCGTAACGAAACTTGAGGGGGTCCCCCTGCATGGTACGTGGAGGGGCCCTCTCCTGAATCATTTAGGAGCTCTCGGACAGAGTACCCTGCTGAGAGGGCCTCCTGGAGGTTTGGGCCCCCCGCACTGCGGGGGCTGCAGGGGCCTGTGTTAAGCCACTGGCTAGGAGGCGTGGTGCACTACCAGGCAAGTCACACCCCTAAGGTGGGCTACCTGATGTGCCCCAAGAAAGAAGGGTTCCACCATTTTTATTTTGGTGGAATTAGACATTCTGGGACAGGGTTATGCCCACTCCCCACAGGATGTGGTCATACAGGGGGTGTAGTTACCCCAAGTGTAAGTAGCCCTTTGGCTACTACCTTTCACTCCGCTTATCGCCCCCAAATTTAGTATTTAGGTTGTCCTGTGACACCAGGAACTTGGATTCATCTGACTGAAGAAAAAAGAGGACAAAGAAGAGCCAAAGAAGCAAGAACTGCAGACTGCTGGTGGACTTTAGAGCCAAACCCTGCCTGTCTACCTGCTCTTGTCTCAATAATCACGACAACCTGACTCGTCCTCCAGCTGTGCATCCTCCAAAAGCCTCGAAGGGCTTCCAAGCTGTCAGCATCTCCCATTAAGTGGAGGAGCCACTTCCCTGCAGCCTACAGGCAATGACCGCAACATCCGGTTCACCGTTCTGCTGTTCACTGGGTCCACCGACACAGCAGCCGCCCAGGAAGAGGTCACCGGGCTCCAAGAGGTCAGGTCCATCTCCCCACCAAGGGAGAAGACAACCGGAGCCACCCTGCACGACTACCCTGGGTACTGGACCCCTTGCAGCAACCAAAGCTTGTTTGAGTCCAGGTATAGACTAAAACAGTGGCAGGGTTACTTGCGCAAACTCATTGCTTATTCCCTCCTGTACATAGAAGAACAATTTCCAAAGTAGGTGCTCCAAGGAAGTGGGCTGCCACTATTGCCCACAGATATGGACGGGGTATCACGCCATTCGAAACGAAGTATGGAGTACTCTCCGACTGTCCGAGTAGGTCAAGTCCGATAAATGATACTCCAGAGGAAACAGATGGGATGAGGACATTACTACTTGAATTTATATTGCTATAACTTATGTATGAAGCCCTGATGAAGTCAGAAATGTAAGAACATAGATTGACTGACGAAACACGTGTTGGCTATATGATGGAAACATTTGAAAACTGAAGAATCCGGAAGGAATAAACTTTTTCGGATACAAGAAGACTTGGACATACCTTTATTTTGGGGTGCTCGGGAAACTGTGTTGTCTTGTTTGAGTCCAGTCCGGACTCCAATGCCACAACAACCGTTAAGCCGACGAGGGACGCAACAACCGTTAACGCTGACGAGGGACGTCAGCATCGCAGAGGCCAGTACTGAGTGTGGCCCAGCTGTCCTGTTTTTGTCCCCTTTGCAGGTCTTACTGGTAACCGTGGATGCCTTTGATCCACTTTGATGCACAGGCACCAGCCTTCCAAAACCCCCTGCACCCGAGCTCCCCAGTCCAGGTCCAGGACAACCGGCGATGCTCCCCTGCTCCCAGGACCCCCATGAACTGAGTCCCCTGACTTGTCCCGAAGTCCCCCTCTGCCGCCTGTTTCTAGGGCCCCCCTCCCTATTTTCCTATGGTGTAGCGCACAAGGCTACTAACCCGTCCAGCACCTCTGCACTTGGACATTCCGGGGAAGGTAAACTTGATTAGCTGGTGGAACTTTGGACCTCGGCCCGTAGCACCTTAAGTCCTAAAGGGGACCCATGAGAAATGTTTGCAAATAACCGACTGCAGTATATGCCTTTTTTTTTCATAGGAAAGCATTACTGCATAAAATGCATTTAAGTGGCATTTTTACTCACCTGCCAAAATTGCTATTACGAAAAGTACCTACCCATTTACAAAGTTGGTCTCGAGTTTCTTCTTGAATGCGTGTCTCATTTATTGACTCCGAGTGTGTTCAACTAATGCATTAACACTACTTTCTCATAAGCCTAAACTGCTCGCCCACATTGCCACAAAAAAGAGCATTTGGGATTCAACCCTGTAAGCTAATAAGGGTTGTCTGGACTTTCTACATAGTATACCTCCTTTTGGTATACTACATAAAAAGCCAGCTTCCTACACCCTGCATCCGCTGAAGCAAGAGTGGTGGACGCTCATTGCTCAAGGGACTCAAGACCTGGATGTTCAACTAAATCCACCCGAGCAGCAAAACCCCCAGCACCTGGATAGCCCTGTGGGTGATTAGCAGCGCTATACAAATCCCGTTTGAAGTATTAATTCTGCAGCATATGATATATATATATATATATATATATATATATATATATATTTCCTGCAGTCGAAGGGGGTAGTAATAGTTAGGACCTAGTTTCCATACACAAGCGTTTTTTTTTTGCTTTGCTAGTAACTTTAGCGCCGTTTGACGAATCTTCAATGTAATTTTCAAAAACAATTTGCCACTCACTTCAGCTGCTGTCTGGAAAGTTTCAGGGTGATTCCTCAAGTGAGGGTCGAGAAAAAGGGGGGTCCCAAAACACCTTTTCCCCATGCAATTTCCAAAAGGGATTTTAGACAGGACTACAGCTCGAACTGCTGGCTGGTATTATATCAAATTTAGCAGAAAGCTAGATCTTGGTCCAGAAATATTGCTTTGTGTAATTTGGTGTAAATCTGTTCAGTAGTTTTGCAGTTATTAAAAAAAAGAGATTTATAGATATCTAGGGACGTGGATCCTTGGTGGATTCGATAGATATGTTTGTGAGATCTGATTGGCTGTTAACACTTCACCCAGGAAGTATTGACAGCCATCATGGGACTCTGACTCGGCCGAGACCCAAGAAAAAACGTAATAAAAATAAAAAAAGACATGGGGCAGGGTACGAATACCCTGATTCCCCTAAACCTGGTGGTGGGGTCCCATAAAGACCCCGCCGGGGGCCAAAAACATTTCCCCCCCCCAGGAATTCACAGAGGTATATACATTAAAGGGAGTGGGACGCACATGGCGTCCCGCCCCAGGCTGGTTTTGGCCCTGGGGACAGCCACCTCCGCACAGCCCCCCTCCCCGGGCTAATTCGGCATTGGGCACTTCAAACCCTGGTAGTGCACACAAGAGCAAGGGGGCCACACAATTCCCTCTCGGAGCCACTAATGGCCCTGGGGGCCCCGTTCCCGCAGTGCCTACTTCAGGTATGTCCCAGGGTGCCCAACCGAGGACATAGCGGTTTCCATGCCCGCACTGGTGCAAGCAGGAAAACCTGTGTTTGCGCAATAGCTTTTTAAAATCACAGTCTCACTGTAAAATGTTTCATTCAAGTGCAGGTTTTAAAACAAATGTTTTAAAAACATGCACTTGGATGAAACATTTTACAGTGAGACTGATTTTAAAACGCTATTGAGCATGAACGTGGATTACAGTCCCTGATATTGCATTTACACTGCAAGTGCATTGTGGTACAAGAAGGATTTTACCTAGGCCACGTGACCTTTGTGATATAAGGCACGAAACAATTTGCAGTACGATCCTCCTCACCTTGAGCAAGGCGAATGCTGAAACGCGTCAGGGAAGGACATGCTGCCAGTTTGGATTACAATAAACACCAGTATTTTATCGAGTTGGGCTTTGATATGTTCTTCGTTTGTGTGATTTGAATTATAGGATGCTCCATGCCTGTCTCAAAGCCGCCCTACAGGTATGGGGCTCCCAGCATTTGGAGGCTTTTGCTTGAATTGATTTAGGGAGCATGTCCCGCTCCCCCTTGTGAGACCTTAAGGATTGCCCAGGCATTTCAGTACGAAGGCGAGAAAGGATGATAAGAGGAAAACTGTCTTCGCCTACTGACTCTAACTGTGTTTTAGAAAAGACATGGATTTTTTTCGGCAGCATAAACGAGCGAGGCTGGCAACATATTTTGGAATACATATGTAACTTTTGATTTAAAAACATGCACTTGGATAAAACATTTTACAGTGAGACTGTGATTTTTAAAAAGCTATTGAGCATGACAATGTGGATTACAATCCCTGATATTGCATTTACGCCTCCGGCCCTTCGTGAGACGCGGCGCTCGAGACTCCTAAGCTCTGACCCGCCCCGAAGGGACCGTTGAAGGTTGAGCTAATTCTGACATACTGCAGATGAAATTTGTGGACTTCACCAGAGGATGGTACCACGAGGTTTACCAACACAGGGAAAGTATGGTCTTTTGGCTTTTTACTTTTTAAATTTGGTTATATCAGCAGAGTGACATACATCTTTGCTTCTGAGGAATGCCATGATCCTTTTGGTCAATTACGGCAGAAACATTTTGACCAGACCGTAGAATAGGGGAACATCCATATCCCTATCTCACTGAGCTTGTTTTTAATCCTATCCATTGGGGGTACCAGAATAAAAATTGTTTTACCCACCAAGAGATAGTTTTAATTCACATATCATTTTTGCACTCTGCCCCTCCCTCCCCACATAAGAAATAGCACTTACAGTGCATGTGACAACTCAGCTCCTCTCCTACGGGAAAGTAGTAGCCCACACTGGGTACCTTGCAGTCCTAGTGTGAAGAGGGAACCCAATGATGAAGCATGTCACCTTAGGGTGAGTGATGCTTCTCGACTTAACACAATAGTGCTCCCCAGTCCCTCCTTTTCTCCCCTTTTTTGATCACCCACGTACATAGTGTGAGTTTCACTTCATTGCATTTACACTGCAAGTGCATTGTGGTACCAAAAGGATGAAAAACTAGGCCACATGACCTTTGTGATTTAAGGCATGAAACAATTTGCACTATGATTCTCCTCACCTGTGAACAAGGTGAGTGCCAAAATGCGTCAGGGAAGGAAATGCCGCCTGTTTGGATTACAATAAACACCAGTATTTCATAGAGTTGGGCTTTGATATGTACTTTGTGTGATTATATATATATATATATAGCAGGAAATTCATTTATTAACACACAAAGTGTCTGTTCAGTTTCACTATCAATACTTTAAATAAAAATCAAGTTTTGATTATGTTAGTGTTCTGGTTTAAATCCTTTCAGTCAGTGCTATGATGTGATCCATGGGCAGGAACTCTTGGCTCAGGCTGTGACCAATCAATCATCATATCCAAATTAAATTCCAGTGGCCCTAGAGGATCAGCAATGTTCTGGTACTGCAACACTATAGAAAATATAAACAAAAAAGTGTTTGCACGGAGCATCACAATCTGTGTTTTTCTTCTTCTTACTTTCTTGATATAGCGAAGGAGCAACCACCATCACGGCAGGAGATAGTCAACTGACTACGGCAGCAAAAGTTGGAGGCCATGGCTGAAGAATATCGCCGGCTGGTGGCCTCGGGAAAGAAGAGGTGGAGGCAAGGGCCTCCAGTTCCTTCAGGGGCACAACAAAGGCCCCGCAGCCAACGCAGTGCGGGGGAGGGCCCTGACCGCCAGGGGGCCTCCTCTACACAGTGCTCTGACCTGGGAGCTCCCGAGTAAGTCCGGAAGGGGGCCCCTCCATGCACCTTGCAGGGAGGCACCCTCAAGTTTCATTACGCCACTGAGTTCCTTGAGCCTCCAGCTAGGCCCACTGCCACCTGCAGCCCCGGTCTACTGTCGCCCGTACCACCAGCATCCCTTCCTCTTCATAAGTTGGGAAAAAGGTGGAAGGGGCATTTTTTTGGTTTGGGGATGAGCCTGTAGTTGGGTTTGAAATGTAAAAAAAAAAAAGAAAACAATTGGGCTTTCCTTTTTATTGTCATTATATGTCTTTCCATTGCTAGTTGGCAACACCATAATATAGCATTGTGGTTTGACACAAGAGTGTGACCAGAAGCAGCCCTCTGAAATTGTCACACATTACACAGTGGCGTTTCCTCCTAGAATTTCCCCACATGTACTGCATGCAATGTTCAATAGTTTACTTACCTCTTCCTGCAGTCCAGTAATTATTTACACCCAGTCACCAGAGTGGCCCTGTCTGGGAACAGAAAACTGGATAACTCCGTTTCACTGTATTGCTTGATGAGATTTTGCGGCACCCAGTCACCAATCAATTATACTGTATACTAGTTATTGTAGTAACTGCCTTTGTCCTACCCTCTGCATCTATTATTGACCACTAATGGGATCTGCCAACAACATACACAAAAATATAATAGTATCTCTCCTTCCAAAGGACAACTTCAGTACTAAGTTATTAACTAGTTCCTCAAGTTCTTATCTGAATACATTAAGCAATGGTAGTTACCTCTCACAATCTTCCCAAACCTTATTGCAGGGTTTCCCAAAAGGACCTTCTCAATGGTGGTGATATTAGAGTTTGTGTGCTAACAGGAAAGACATCAAAGCGAGGTCCTACTCCCACTATTCCAATCTGAATGAGGTGAACTTCAACAGTAGGATTATTCAGAAGGATTATCTGCCACAAGCAACTAGACTGAAAGAAAAGACAGTTAGTGGGTTATCAAAGACTGAGACTAGACCATCAAGACAAAAAAACTCATTACAAAAACTAGCAGTAGTAACTTCTAAGCAATCCAGGGAGCTAGTAACTATAATGTATACAAAAATAAAATAAAACTAAACTTTGAAAATCCTCGAGTCAGGACTCAGGAGATGGTTTGGTTACTCCATGTTGCATATATTTTGCAAGCAACACAGGGCCTGTTTCCCTAATGTAAAGTTTCACTTTTGGCGTTAGTTTACGGACTCTTGCAGTGTAATTTTACGACTAGTAACTTTTCCATCAGTAACTTTATGAGTAGTAACTTTGCAAGTACTAAGTATTCCCTTCACGTTAAAAGGAGTTATACTACTAGCAAGGTACTACTCATATGATTACTACTCGTAATCGTAAAGTTACTGGTAGTTCGGTTAAACTCTAAAAGTGAACTTACACCTAAAGTTTACCTTTAACTTTGTGAATCAGGCCAGATAGTGCGCACTAGTACTACCTATCGTGGGATAGACATTGTTCTGACTCTGCACTATGATGATGCTATCCCTTTAATGCCTGGGTGGGTAAGTGGGGCTGGAGTGGGCTATTGTTCAGGTAAGAAGATAACATAGTGAGTTGGTGTCACTTTCACCACATCCACCCCCCATTTATGGTCTAAATCTGTAAGTCACACCTCAGTATATCACACAGCCTGGGGGTAGAGGGTTAGGGGCTTGATAAATGGATGGGAACAGGTACTTGGGGAGAGGAGTGACAAAGACAAACACAAAATTCATCATGTCAATGAGCAACACATTATCATCAAATCTGTTCTGAAAGGAAATTAAGGAAATGCACAGTTCAGTTAATAAATGCATCACGAACAGTCCTTCAGTCCCAGAGTCCCATGTTCTATAATTATTCTGTCACCTAGGTAGGAAAAATGCAAATTAGGGAGGACCCACACAGTTCTAAAAAGCGTGATTGTTAAGAAAAGAATGATAGCAAATATAAATGCCAAAATGGACGGTGCATCTGCATTCTTCTTCTCAGAATGTCCGTGATGGATACAGGATTGAACTGGTCCGGTAACAAAGCAGGTCCGTTATGGTTCTTTTGTGCAGAAGAAAATAAGGCCTGTGGACTGCATAAAAGTAAATGTTGTAGATATTGTAGAGTCAAGAAGAAGGCAAGCTTCATGGTGGATGAGGACCAAGAGTACATCGCAAGAGAACAGGCTAGTGCAGTCATCTGCGATTAACTCAAAAGTGAGAACAATTTTACAACCAATCCTAGACAAGCAGCTGCATGTATCTGGCTGATCAATCTCACAACTGTCATAACAGCCGAGAGTATCTATCACATGGCATGCCTACAGTTACAGCCCCCCCCACTCCCCCCCCAGACCACAATCACTTAATTTGAGGAGTTTCATATTTGAGCCAGCACACTACTCAACATTTCCCAAATCAATGCACCACTCTCCAGTGCATAGGGCAGAGTAGGTTTCTTATAGTCATGTTTCCCATTAACGTGAATAGGCATTGTTCATAACGATCTTCTGGCTTTTGGGGTAGAGAGAGATAGACCTGTAGTGCTGTTGATGAACAAGCAACAGATATATAGCAAGAAGTGGACTGTGTAAGTAATTCTAGCGAAGTGTGAAAGAGGCAATCACATTGAGGCAGAATCACCCATCAGGCCCCAAACATTACAAATCATCCATCATAGTCAAGTTAGCAAATTAGTTGATCACCTCCCTCACCGTCTGCCACCACATAAATCAACATCAGTCACTCAATATATCACTCTTTGGTGCAATAGTTACGTGTTCCATGCATGGTGTTACAAATTTGTCTATTGTATCTCCTCTTTTCCTATTGTAGCAAAGAACAATGGCAGTCTTGCAAAATAATGATCTTTTTTTTTTTTTTTTTTGCAGAGTTTTATATAGCGCGAACTTGACCCGAATCGGGTATCAGAGCGCTTTACATAGCACCAGTTACGTTACATTAGGACAACCATTCATTTTTGTTAGTCACGGGGAGATTAAGTGATTTGCCCAGAATCACAGGATGTTCAGCATCATTGCCGAGACTCGAACCCAGTTCCCCAGATTCGAGGTCGGACGCCCTAGCCGTTAGGCCAACTCCTCTCCCCTGGGGCAGCCCAGCTAGGGAATGAAGAAAAGAAGGATAGGGATGGGAGGCATTGTCTTCATGTCTTTTAAGCCAATGGGGAGGCTTCTACTGTGCACACTGGTCCAACTCCACTCCAGTCCATACGTGTGAATAAATGTGGGGCTGAATAAGTCAGACAACAAATATATAAGTGTTCTCCTATAGCCATTTTTTTTTTTTTTGCAAAGCAGTTCGATGATGAAAGTACTATTGTGGCCTCAGTGAGGCAAGCATGGTTCGTCCTCAAACTAACAGGGGATGCCCAGAAGTTCATCAGCTAGCACACTGGAGTCTGGCCCATTGCTCTTATTTTCCTCCTGTGCTGTATCAGGGACAGTGTAATCTTGTGGTATGAAGTGTTGGTGCATTTTAATCATGGTCAATCTCTCCACGTTTGGAGGTGAGAGACTAGTCCTGACTGTGACTACTTCGCCAGCTGCACTGAACACATGCTTAGAAGACAAAGTGGCTACCGGACAAGCCAGATACTTTACTGCCCCCTCTGAGCTTCCCATACCAATAGACCATTGGGTTTTGATCCAGGTAGACCTCTCTTGGGTCATCCAGATAGTCTTGGACCATCCTCTGAATGGTCATTGGTGCTGTCATTTGCTTGATCTCTGTTGGTTCGCCCCTGCACTTGACTTAAGTCCTGCCACTTGAAACCAAGCCAGTTCAGAGGTTGGGTCTGATTCTTCTGTTGCTGGTATTGTTGGTGTTGACTGCTGTGAGACAATAGGACTGCTCTCTCTGGTGGTTGAAGGCGTGCCAGAACTCCTTCCCAGGTCTCTAACTTCTTCCAATTCTCGTTTGGTCAACAATACAAGTCTTGTATTGTGAAACATCCCCTTCTGAAAAATGAATGAAAGTGGCCGGTATTCTTTTGTAATGTGGATCAAGTATTGCGGCACAGATGTTCACAATCTCTATTTGCAGTCTTGTATTAACAGCCAAGGAATGGATTAAGCTCTGAACCAACTCCGATGCTACTTCGTTCACTCTGGCAAACCTTTGCAACACCTTTTTTTAACTGGTTCTGTAGCAGATGAAACAACGGGATTGCTTGGCTCATTGTATTGTCCTCTTTGCTGACTTCTCATGTGAAAACCTCAAACGCGAGTAGCATTTGTGTCAGGCATTTGACTAGCCCAGGTTCGACCATCTCTATGGTGATGCTTTCCCAATTGCATGCCCTCCTCTTTGAGGGGCATAGTTAAACAGTCTGCACTGCTCAAACAGATGTTGCAACATGTAGTATTTTGAGTTCCAATGTATTGGCACCTCCTGTATGAGAGCTTTAACCGGTACTCTATTAGCACACTGAATGATCCTCAACTGCTTCCGGGCTTTAAAAGAATGACTAAAATTAGTGTAATGCACCAAACACAGGCCCTAAAATATCCACTGTTCTGCCATGGCCTTGACTATAATACTGCCACTGTCCGTGGCAACAAATTCAATTCTGAGACCTTTGGTCGAAGCCATTCAAACACCTTGCTGTTAAAGTCTTCAAAGATATTTGCAGCTGTATGGGATTTCTGAATAGCAAACATCGCTACTGTTGCATGCTGCCAAATGCCCTCAAAACGTTCTTCAGCACTGAGACCTGCAGATAGCTGTTGCCTAACACCCATAAAAGAGATCCAGTGTGCAGTATTACACATGTAATCAGCTGTCGTCAGGTGGATAGTCTGAACAGCACTCTGCTGCATAGCTTGGCCAACCAATTGCAGCACATCATGATGGAGCACAGGAACAGCAACTCTGGCAAAATAGGTCCGGCTGGAAACTTTTATGAAGGGGGATGGCAGTCACAAATTCTAAAAATCCCACTCCTTCCACAAAAGAAAAGAGAGGAGGTCCAGCACTAACAGGTTAGCCAGCTTCCTGTTGTACAAACGTGCCGTTGGGTGATCACATTCATAGGGCCCCACCTGCTGAAACATGCACGTAATAGTAGCTTGGATTTTTTTTGTGGTGTCACTGACACAGGTGACCTCCGAAGAGAACCAGGAGGTGGTAGACAATGTGCTTCTTGGGGGAAATCACTGTATGTGGTGGTGTCTGCATCTGAGTCTTGTGCCATTTGAAGGTTGCTGGTGCGGGTGATGCTGTCACTATGCAGGAGACACGTCTGTTTTTGAAAAGCTCCCTTTTTAAGGTGCTCCCCCCAGTGATTGCATGATATTTTTTCATATGGGATGTTTGTCCTCCACTACCATAATGTGAAACCTGGCTTACCTCGACAAACACTTGTGTGGCAAATGAATCATATTGCAATGTTATCCTTTTGTTATCCTTTTGCTTGCTAAGTGTAAAGAAGTCCCAAACTGGGGAGGAGAACTTTTTTAGTGTGCTGCTGCCAATGCCTGAAGAACTTTGGGATAGGCAGGTGTGTTCTTTGCTTCTGCAGTGCACAGTTCGACTGAGGTAGTACTAAATGCAGGTCTCATCGGGGGCATTACAAATAAGGAAGCTGGTGGTGATGGTGTTGGAATCACTGCACATGTCTCTCAGCGGGTTGAAACGGGGGGACACACTTTGTGTCCTCTGAGCTGCCCTCCATGCTGACAGTCACTGGCCCATCCTCATCACTGTCACTTTCCATAATTTTAAGGCTTCCTTTTCAGTTTTTCTCGTGGCGGGTCTCGTATTCCGCCAGGGTCCAATCCATGTCTATATCATCAGAAGGGGGGCTTGGAGAAGATGGTGGAGTAACTTTTTCTTTTTTTGCTGGAGATCTTAAATCCAATGGTTCTAGAGCTACATCTTGCTACGCAGGAAGCTCAGCCTCCTTTTCTGGTCCTACTTCAGGAAAAACTGTTAATGGCTGCAGCTCTTCTTGACCACTTTGCTCAGTTTCCTGCGACAATTAGGTATGTTGCGGCTGAGACAAATCCAATTCATACTCACTGCTCATCGCAATGACAGCAATGGCCGCCTTGCTGAGAGACATGGGTTGGGCTTAGGTTTAGGTGGTGCCGTTGTTGATGCAGGAGTGTTGATCCTAACGGCAGGCATACCATGTTTCCTGACAAAGGTGGAGGGCAGCACGCCAGTGGTGGCAATCTTATCCTCCTCACGGGCCACTTTTTTGGCATGAACAACTTTCTTAGAGGCCATCTTCAAGCTCTGTCAGTTGGCACTCAGCTGCACAAGCGAAAGCAAAGGACTCCGGTGGTGTGATGTCACTTTGTGCCAGCCTTCTGTCTGGCATTGCTGTGGGGGCTGTCTCTTGTGCACCTAAAAGCAAACAAATAAGAAAAACATTCAGTGAAACGTGGCATTTTTGATAATATAATTTAGTGAGGTTATCCCAAATAATTAACAATACTGTATCCATTCCAATACAAACCATAACATATTTCAATAACAACATACAGATTTAAAAGTTTTCTTTACTTTCCTCTAAAGCCTATGCGACACCTGTGGCAGGCAGGGAGTGCAGGGGAAAATGAAATAATACTTAAAAAAATGAATGCTGGCGTGCACCTAGGGCAGGCTTGGAGTGCAGAAGATAAAGGAATACTCCTTTAAAAAAACTGAATGCTAGTGTGCGCCTGAGTAGGAAGTGGGTGCAGGTGAAAATGGAATAACCCTTAAAAAAAAATTAATACTGGTGATGTGCACCTAAGGCAGGCAGGAGGTGCAAGGGAAAACTGAATAATCCTTAATAAAATATATGCTGGTGTGCAAATATGGCCTAAGAGACATATGACAGGCAGGGGTGTAGAGAAACATCAAATTATATATTTTTTAAAGTATTTGCTGGTGTCTCACTAGGGACTACGAGAAATCCTTTAGGAGGCAAGGAAGGGCAGGAGAAAAAGGAAAAAATATATATAATATTATATAAACATTGTACATACATGCTACAAACATCCTCAAGCACATTAAACCTATATCAGGGGAAAAAGAAAACAAAATTAACAAAAAGGCATAGCCCTCTTCCATTAATGGCCCTAGAAAATGGCTTTGACAACGGGAAAAAAAGTATTTAACACAGGCTGGCTACACAAAATGGCTGCCGGCCACATGTTCCAACAACAACAAGTAAGAAGGCATCAGCAACAAAGAACATATGCAGGCCCATGGTAAAACACTGGCTACATAAGATGGCCCCTGGACATATCTTCAAACAAAAACAAGCAAGAAGACATGGACAACAAAGAACACATGCAGGCCAATGGCAAAAGCACACTGGCGGGCTACCCTAATGGCCTCCGGCCACATGTTCAAACAACAAGCAAGGAGTCATGGACAACAAAGAACACATGCAGGTGTATGGTACTGACTACACAAAATGGCGGCCAGTCACATGGCATGGAGAACAAAGACAAAATGGCAAATACAAACACACATACACACAACGGCCAGACAAAATGGCCAACAAGGTAAACAAAGTAGAAAACACTACCATTAATTCAGCAATGAAAAAAAAGTCAGCTATAAAAATTGTCCTACATACATCCTCCCAAGGAATCAAAATATATTACCACACCAAAATACACTTTTTGCAGAAAAAAAAGTGAAATACAAAAAACGCATTTGCATTTAAATGTCATCCCTAAATCATAGTTGTTTTAAAACAACACAAACAGTTGTTTCATTACCCAATGCCCAGTACATGGTAAAATAAATAGTGCAAATTTCACAAACATGGACAAAAGTATGTCCCTGTGCAACCTTTTTCTCTCATAAAAGTTTGAAAGCAAAAAAATAAGCCCCTGCTGCAACTCTAGGCCACCCACCACAAACACAATCCTATTTAAACATGTAAAACTGGTTTATTGTGCATGCCCTCTATCAAACAACACGCTTATCTAAAGGTTTTTAACTTACTTGTTGTGATATCACAAAAACAAAATCCCTAAAATCCAATGCTGTATGCAGCAGGAATTGCACACGAAGACAGTGATCCTTTCACCTCAAAATCAAAATGAAAAGTGACCAGGAGATGGCCGAAGCATTAGGAGGAGCCAGCTGGACAGGAAGAGGAAGTTGGAGTCTCTTCAGCACTTTCTTCCTGTTGGAAAAAAAAACGTAAAATAAAACAAATGCTTTTCGCACAAATAAACTACCTGAACAGTCCATTCAAGTAGAATATTCACTCAAAAAGGTATTTTTGAGCTGATTTAGCTTCTTTTCGCATGGAAAATCTACTCGAGAATCAGCCCAGACGGATCACGTCCACCAGCATTACAAAAAAGTTATAAAATGGCACTGGAAGCCCCCATGACTACCAGAAATCGCACCAGGGGATGGCAAATCTCGCTTGCAAGCAGGCATTGTGGAACCTCATATTATTCCTGTGAACATCGCGTCAAACGGCAGAATAATTACGCTGAGCGCCAATTGGTGGAATTTGGCAGGAACTACGAGTTACAAGCATTACAGAGATTTACCAAATTCCACCAATTCCACAAGCGGAATTATAATTCCGCCCTGCCCTAATCTCACTTTTGGTTATGGTTGACTATATTGCGTCAATGAGGATCTGGTAGATGTTGGAGCCCGTGCCAATAGACAGCATGTCAGCAGATACTTCTGAAGTGGTAACTCAGATAATATTATGGAATAGGGTCCCAACCCATCTCACAGACAGTGCTGCAGCTGAATGCCTCAAAGGACTTGAGGACTCCCTTGTCATGTAGGTCGCCTATTAATTGCTTTTATCGTCAGTGGGCACGTGTTAATGTCAGTCAGTGTACCACTATAAAGTATGCGTAATTGTGGCGGAACATTCATTAGAGAACGCTCAATGGCGATCCAGAGCGTTGTTCAGTTACATCAGCAAGAAGATATACCAGTTTTGACAGGTGATGTGCAAGATAGTATAGGTAGTCACAAAACAATAGGGTAACCCAAAATTAACCCGAAGGACCTGGGTAACTTATGATACAGACAAACAATGGTCCGATCGGAAAAAGCAACAAGAGGCATAGGAGAACTGAATATATTAAAAGATCTCCTATCACTATATGGAAAAGAAGAAAAACAGTCTCGTAGATTCAATCCAAAGTTACGAGGTTAGGGCAGCAGACAAGATTTCAAAAACAGAAGATTAAGATATATACACATAATTGCATTTCTGAAAGTTTATAGTTACATATAAGTCAGTCTCAAACAACATTCTTATTTACACTTTATATCGCAGACTCTTGGGTCCACACCTGCAACAACACATTTGCAAGTAGTCTTATGTGGTTCCTTGAGGACTGCCCAGCTACAAACCCAACAGAGAGTCGTGTGTGATATTCGGTCTGACTCGCTTTAGCAGTTGCTAATACTTTAACTAAACTTTTCGTGTCTGTATCAATTAATGAAATTGGCGTCCAGCTAGCGCACTGAGTGAGGTCTTTGTCTACCTTTAAATGTAGGCCAATGATCATCTTATTGTATTTTGTACATATTCTGCCCTTGTTCTCCACTTCCTTAGAAACTTTGTATAACATAACATAACATGTGTATTTGTAAAGCACACGTTCACCCAGAAGGGTATTTTGGCGCTGAATAACAGATGTTTATTGTTAACCAATTCAATGGTACTCATTTTGTTGACCTCAGAAGGATGAAAGGCTGTGTGGACCCACTGGCATTTGAACCTGTGACTATGAGGTCAAAAACAGGCCCCTAGAGTGGAGCATTAGTCCACTAAGCCACCATAAATGTAGTTACTAAGTAGAATTCGGCGGGGAGCCAATTGCCCCCGGGTGTCTGGTTATATAGGACATGTCAGAAATGGTGTCAGTGATCTTGTCCTCCGTCATTTTCCTCTCTAGGAACTGCCTGCCATCCTCCGAAAGCGAGGGAAGTTGTACACCCTCCAGAAATGTCATCTAGGACTGGGGATTCTCACTCACTTCAGAGCTGTAAAGAGTACTAAAGAGGGAAGCAAAGGTTTCTGCTGTTTCCAACGGGTCTGTCTACCTAGTCCCTTATGTCCAGAATCCTTAAGTGGGCCTCATGTTGGTGTAGCTGTGCTGCTAGTAGTTGTCCAACCTTTTCTTTCCACCAGCTCACAAGGCCACCACTCCAGACGCAACACAGCATACTCTGCTTGTGAAGGAAAATGAAAATTGACTTCAAATATTGCTTTTTCAAGATGTCTCATAAGTAACGGGGTATGGTGTTGATTGGAGCATCTCGTCATGTGAATATGTCCGCCTCAAGCTGCTGTGCTGTCTTGAGATGTTTTTTTCCATTGGGCCAAGTCTCTCATTAGCTCCCCCCTTATGGCGACCTTCCCCATGGCCCAAAGAAATTGGGGTGACAATACTGAGGCCTCGTTGTCATCCGGATATTGTTGTAAGTGAACGGTTAGTTTCTGCTTGTCCAAGGCCATTTTGTGACAGGACATATTTAATCGCCCCGTTTGGCAGTGGGAGCAACATGGCACAATTCCAGTTCTAGAATCATTGGGGAATGATCAGAGTATGGGGTGGTTTAGTAGAAAGAAATCAACCCTTGAGCACATTCCTTGCACACATGAAAAAGGGGTAAATTTCCTGTCTATAGGGTGTCAAGCACTATAGATCTGTCAGGTCACTGCCGCTCATTATAACCATTAAAACTGTACAGTCCTTAGCATTGGCTATGTTGAGTGGACATGACATGGCTATATAAGGGTCCAGAGCGAGGTTCCAGTCCCCTCTCACCACTAATTTTGTTTGGCTGAAGTCTGCAATAAGTCTGGCATGTGAAGAGAAGACGCCAGCCCTCTTTTGGTTGGATGCATGAATGAATCCCACTACTAGCATCAAAGCCATTGTTCTTACATTGGCAAAAACACCGGGTCTGTCCAAGTTTTCTGTATAGTACACTGAAGCAATGTTTAAATAGAATTGCAACACCACTTTCTTTGGGGAGGGCAGTGGGGCGGGCATCAGCAGAGGGTTCCCCTGCCTTCTAGTATAACTGCTACTAATCACTTTATAAACACAGTCTCTCTTCAGTTTCTCTGCCTCTGATTACAATAGGTGTATCTCTTGCAGTAGAGCTATATCGTGGCTATTTACATGAGGGTCTTCATTCTCTTGATAAAGTGGGTTAAACCATTTATGTTCAACAACGCTACAAAGAGATTCTTAGGGCAGGAGTGCTCCACCATGCCCCTGTTGAACTGTTATCCTGTCTATTACCTGGGTAGATGTGGGAGGACCAAATGTTGTGAGTAGTGGGCCTAGATCAATCCAAAGCTTGCTGCCTAGAAAGTATGTGTTATTTCTAATGTCCAGGGGACTAGTGCGCCTGGTCAGGAATATAACCCGGTATGTGCCCAAGCGAGGAGAGGTAGCAACAAGATTTAAAATTGTAGCACGCTGTGTCTAAAAAGACTAGGTCACACGATATAGAAAAGAATCTCCTTGGGTTAACAATTAACTGACTACTTCGGGAGAGCTTTCTCCTACCCTCCGATATACCTAGCACTAGCAAATCAGTTAGGCCTAAGCACTGGGTTCTGGGGGCCAAAGCCATCACAATTATCAGCAGTACTCAAACGTGGCCAGTGGACATTTGGACCTTCCGTCTCAGTGGATGTGCCTTTCCACAGCTAAGTGTAATCATGTTCTGAGTGGCGGGTGATCAGTTCATCACAGTCCAAAGAAGCATTCTAATGCACATCTGTGGCAAAGAACACAATTGGACAGATCTTACCCAGAAGTATGCAACATACAGGACTGATGACCCTGTTCTTGTCCCCACCTTCACAGGCATCAGGTCTGGTCAGACTTTGAGGGGAAATGTAACTTATCCCTGTCTCTGGTTTTAGCATGCAAAAACTCCCTTATGTTCCTTAATTCCCATTTCTTTATCATGGTTTCCAGTTCTCCGTCGCTCCAATGTGGGATCTTCTGGGGAATCTCTCTTTTATGGGTTACTAGTAATGCCAAATGCAGTTGATGTGTCCAAGGCCTCTGGTTGCCATGATGTATCCTTGTGTGTTCCATCTACCATTTCCAGAAACTGTTAAAGGACTTCAAGTTCCATTAAT
Source organism: Calotriton arnoldi (assembly GCA_963921515.1). Taxonomy (NCBI): domain Eukaryota; kingdom Metazoa; phylum Chordata; class Amphibia; order Caudata; family Salamandridae; genus Calotriton; species Calotriton arnoldi. Next base: position 1,654,375 of record CAWUFW010001657.1, read on the forward strand.
TCGCTATGCATGGCATCGATTGGGAGCAGCATCATGGCGGATTCCAGAAGGCCATCTGTGATGTCAAAGAGTTTTGAAGGCTCGACCACAAATGTTTGTATCTAACCATATTTATATAGTTGGGTTTTTTGTATACCTAACCTTAGGATATATTTGCAAAAACAAATTTTTTTAAATGCTAGACAAAATGTTGAAAAATAAGACTGATTAGTATGTTGGACAAAATGAGAAATGAAATGCTTTTCAAGCAGGCGGCACACCATCCACCACCTTAACTGTAAATGTACTTCTATTAATACAACATTCATCGAAGGAAATATTTATTATTACATATTGTATTTTGGGCTTGTTTGAAGTAATGCAGACAGACACTACTGCAAAAGTACGCAGGCCAGAACCTGGGAACATTTACTTCATTAGTGAGAGAGGAACTAGGAGTATCTTAGTGGGACCCCCACCACAGGCTGGTGAAGCCTACAGAGCCGGACACTCACCCAGCCTTCTTCAGAATACTTTCCTGACCAGTGAAATAACCCAAGAACTGCACTTACTGTTCGAGAACTGTGAGGTAACCTGAACGGCTAGTGTCCCCGGGGACGTTCTGGTCCTCATTCTCATTTCACAAAAATTAAACCTCAACAGTAAGCGCTTACACATATAAACATAGCAGGTGCCCCTGTTGAAGCTCCAGTCCTGTAAAGGACATATGATCCTAAATCCTGGGCTTGGCAAAGGCAAAGCAAGTATGTTTTCTCTGCAATTCAATATTGAAAAACGATCTGAAATCCTTTGTGGAGGGGACTGAATCGTTGATCTATTGGAGTGCAATCTGTATGTGACTGTGACGAGTGGGTTCTTTCTTGTCCTCTCCTGGTAAGAGCAAAGTCCATAGTTCTTCCTTTAAATTGCTAGGAGTATGCAAATGTGGAAATCACTTGGATGCTTCCCCATTTGGCCCCACCCACCTTAGTAGTTTCCAAAGGTCTTCCTGCCTTTTGCCAGGATGATGGGCAGCTTAACAAGCGCCCCTCCCACAGCACATTTCCCACCAATTTTGGTGAGGAGTTCTTGATGCAGAGGAATATGAGGACATTTCCACCAAACACAGAAGCACTTACTTCATACAGTTAAGAGGAAGGACCTTGTTTGGTGGAGATTTACCTCTTTGTAGGCTTGTCGTCTTCTCTATAGGAGGATTCATGTTATCACATATTTCTGGATAAAGACGCACCAGGAACAATTACAAACACCAAAACGCAGACACTGTCACCGGTGACATTTCCTAGTGCCTTCAGTGAATTTACCGACCATGTTATAAGTGATGTAATATGTGAGGTCACAAGCAGTGCATTGCGGAGGCGTAAGTTATAGTTAGCTTAGGTAAATATAACTGCCGAATTTCACTGGTATTATACTCAGGGTAGCAATGGAAAAATCACCTACTAGAAATTATGCCATCTGATGATAGGCAGTACCTATCACTCACTCTAAAGGATTAAGTTAGAACATAGGTAACCTTTGCCAGGGAAAGAGGTATGAAGGTTATACACCCATCCATGGTCCTTGCCAGCATTAAGTGAAAGATGAGACATGATCACTAGGAGGTTTGATCAATCTAGGATGGAACTATGCGGTACCTTTCACCATTGTTTGTTTCCTCGAATTAGGTCAATATAATTTCCTATTAATGCACCAAAGCTAACCACAAGAGATATAGTCTGTACGCATTTATGAGTGACCATCCCATAGACCCAGATAGATCAGTTCTTTGATTCAGTTGTGCTTGGAGTTGCCAAACATCTACTACATATCTCTAAATTGAGGTATCACGTCTGTGGACACAATGTCTCATGCTTTGGTTATGAATGTGAAAATCAATAACAAGTTTTTTTTTAAAAAGTTAGAACACAGAACCTCATCTTTACCATGAAAGCTCAGAGTGTAGCCCCTGCTTTAACCTAATGTTGCTGATGTTTCGTAGGAAGCAAGAAATGCAATCCTATGCAATCTGATAGACATGCTAAAGCTTCATACGACAAACCAAAGGATCATACTGTGTCACGAGGAAAATATTACCTATCAAGTTCTGAAGCAGAATGAATGTTTATGTCAAAGATAGATCCACTTCTGTTTTTTTTTAATCTATCGGCTTGACAATTGGAGAAGCTCTGCATGATCAACTCTGTTTGATCACGGATACTCAACAGTGCAGAGAAATCCTCATAAATAGCACAACTCCCATGGAAGATTTGGGCTGAGAACAGCTCCATCTGGTCATGAAAATCCAAAAAGGAGATTAATTTCCCTGTAGCTGTGATCCAGTATAAGAAAAGTACCTGTGGAATATAATAAACTAAAGGCTGCATAGAAGAGGAGGAAATCTCTTGTCTTACAAAAGAAAATTCTTGGATGGTGTAAGTGCAAATTAGCAGGATTGTAGGATTGAGGGACACCCTAAAGCTCTATGTAAAAAGGTCAAATTTCACCATAGAAAAAATAATAATTGAGGTATTCCAGTCTCCTTCAGAAAGATGTCAGAACTTATGCCTTGAGAACAGCAGTTTTGAAATTTAAAAAAAAGAAGATAGAGTATTCTGCCGGGAGAAGGTAGTACATTTCAAAAGTATGGATCCATGAAATGTTGAAGGCAGAGAAAAAAAATGTTGTAGAATAAATATGAGAAAAAAATAGTCATTATGAATATGCATGTGCTCAAATTTGTGCTTGTGATTTCCTGTGCCCACGACTTCCACTCATTTGTGGAGACCACCACACTTTCTAGTGACGCATGGGTTGCACTTGCAGTGCAACACCACGGCACAATCATTAAATACTTACTTTAGGCAATCACAGACGATAGGTGAAGGTAGCACTCACCACAGCACACCATGTGAAGTGCCTCCTAAAAGTTACCTTAGCAATAGTGTGCAGAGTAGTGCTGGTCACATCGGTCTTACATTGGTTGATACATCAATTGGGTTAGCTATGCTTAGCAGGCAACGCGTGGCCATCTGTCTAGGTCTGGCCATATTCTGCCTCTAGCCCAGCATTAATCAGTTTGTGACTGGTCCAGTGCCATCGGTCTCCCCCTGTCTACTTATACTGAGCTGTCTGTGCAGCAGCTCCAGCCCTAACCGTTGTACAACCAGTCACCACAGATTGCAGACAGTTCATAATCCAGAAGCAAGCACAGAGGGTGTATTTGTCAAATTGGTTACAGCAGAGCAGACGCAGCAGTGTAACCAGTGAAGAGTTGCAACACCATCAGCCCCCCCACACACACACATGCACGCACACACACACCCTCCACCCCCATCTCCCTCCCCCCATTTCCTCCTCGGTCTATAGACATCACACTGCGGCAGAATACTACGGCTCTACCCACAGCAGATAGACTTGAACAGTAAATATCAATGACCAGTTGTATACAAATTTAAGAAACAGAAATTGCAGGGGGATGGATGAGGAATTTGAAATGTTTGAATTTTATTGTTGTATTATAGAGCTTTTATTTACAGCATTACACTTAATTTTGAAGTTCCAGAAGCTGTTTCTAGCACATCTTACCACCCACCTCTGGTTCTTGCTACCCTTCTCTTTCACTTCACCTTCTTTGCCACCTTCCCTCTCACTTTTCGTATCTTTGTATTTCTCCTCGTGCGCAGGTAGTATTTCCTTCACTCAGACATTTGATAAAACTCATCAATTATTGTGTTTAAAATAGACATATCTAATAAATGTCAAATTATGAGCATTTAAATATTTAAGTCTTACATGCTTGAAAAAGAACTCTTGATCACAGTACTAGGCAGCTACTGAAAGTAATTCACTGAAATTCATCTAAATCATTACCTATGAAAAATAACAATGTTTTATTCAGCCTACAGTTGCATCACAGCAACATTACACTCCAAAAGTCTAATATTGAATGTGCATACAACACAGCATACATCAAGGTGGATATATGAGCTAAATAGCACTTCACTACAAATAGGTTGGTTGGAAGACATGCAAATATGATAGTATACATTGAAAAAGGATGAGATATTGTACTTACGCATATGACTGTGAAAGTTGCTTGGCTATCTTAAAAGCTGTAGGGTCCCGATCCAGTGCAAATATTTTGATGTTACTGGCTTGTTGTAAAATGGATGTTGCATGGCCACCGGCTCCAAATGTCATATCCAATATACACTGGCAGGTGAAAAATGTACAGGATTAGTTACTAAAATTGTATATTACATTATTAAATCATTTACTAAACCATTGTAATTGAGGTTGCACTGTTGAAAATGACAATCAGGTATCCTAAGCAATTAAATATTTCTTATGAGCTAGATATGAAGTAGAGGTATCTGGGCCCCGGACTCCTGGCACCATGCTGCCTCGCTACGATCCAAGTTGGCCCAGGACGCGGCTTGCTGCCATCCTCCCTTCCTCCCTGAACTGAACCGCACAGGCGTTGTCTTGTGCCGACTTTCACCGGTTTGCTGTCTGCCCAAACGGGCAACTGAATTGGTGGCTGCTAACTGAGGGGGTAGGGTGAGGGGCAGGCCGGGCACCGAGCGCAGCTCTATAAAAAAAAAAACAATGTGAAACACGGTTACGGGCTTGGGGGGTGCGTAGTGCACCTCCTGAGGGTTGAGCCGGAGGCAAGTGGAAGCGTCCCGGCTAGGTCCGTGGCACGGCTTGATCTATGCTGTGTGCTCACCCGTCCTGATCAATCGCGGCAACCGTAAGCAGGCCTACGTGCACCCCGCTACGGGTTATAACCCTACTGTGGATACTCGCTCTCGGCTGAGGAAGCAAGACATCAGCATGCGCTCAGGCAAGATTAGGGTGACACTGACAAGCTCGAAGCGCATACAAAGGTGCCCCAACTCAATTGAGCCTTCCCTGCTAATGCCACGTCACAGCGAACAAGATGCAGCACTTTCTCTTCTATCCCCTGGACTGGTTGCCTAGCCCCAAGCCCAGCGGTCAAATCCTCGGAATAAATTCAGCATTTTAAAAGATACAATGGACGTATTATTCTCTCACAACAAAGACACACAAGGCTTACAAGCTCCCATACAGCCGCACTCTCCCCCCACATCTGACCCTCTACTGGTAGATGCCCACAACAGCCATTGGTGGCAAAGTCTAACAGTGCCAAAGAGCATGGGCAAAAAAGAGTCTGGAAGTAAGAAAATAGAGGCTAACCTTGGCAACAGGCAATCTGAAAGCGGACACCATTGCTAATGCAGGAGAAAACCCTGCTCTAGACTCCCCGCTAGCTGTCGTACCAAATGCCATGGAGGCATCTGCCCAAGATACCTCTGACCCAAAGAGCATCAACTGTATGCTGGACCAAGTTAAACATGCCAATGAAAGTAAAGGCCACCAGGTAGCAGCCAAGAAACACCATCCTACAATTAATGAGCCTTTTAATTCTTCCCCAGACAATCAGGGAAAGGACGGGTCTCCCCTAGCAAAATCTCCCTGGTTCACGGCCCAGCCATCAATCAAAAATAAAACAGCAGCATACAATCAGCAGAACCGCCTCCTATGAAGGGATAGCTCCCCTGCCCATCGAAGTGTCTTATAGAGGCTCTCAGCGGGATCACATTTATCATCAAGTTCAGACATTGACTAGCCTAGTATCCGCTTGGATGACACCAGAAGCCCAACATCATAGCAAAAAGATGGACTAAGCAATACCTGGGACGCCCTGCTCCATTAATTTCAATCAGTCGTTAATGCTCCAACTTGCCTGTCAAACAAGTTAGATTTGCAGGTGAACCTTCTCAACACTATGGCAATCTATGACACAGCAATCGATTCCAAAATAGGTTCACTTAATTCGCTGGTATAACGTGCACAGTCTGATGCTGTCAAATGGCTTCAAATTGCTCTTGCGGTCCTTTGGTAGATAAGTTGGTAGATCTTGCTAGGCGGCTGTTCATCCAATAGCAACAAGGTCTACCACTTGCACCCATATTAGGTCACAACAAACAAGGCCTTCAATTGACACTGGCCAACAGAGTAATACAAACACACAGCCCCCAGTTGCCCGCCAGTTAACTGTTGCAAGTCCTAATGTTAGTGCCCCTACCAGGACACGACAACCAAGGGTTCCAAATAAAGTCGCTCAACAGTGCAGCATAAACACTCCACCAGATCGGTCACTCACAGCTCTGAGCTGGTTACTGATCACCCAGCAGGAACTACACTACCAATGAAAAGACAGCGAAAAAGGGTATGACTCCTAACAAACAACAGGCAAAAGGAGCCCCTCCCATGCAGCTTGAGCAAATCTACTCCATCTTCAGACCAGTCTCAAAGATATTGAACTATTAGTGGAGGAGGTCTTACTCAGTGAACCTAACTCCACTAAGGAGGACAAAGTCAATATAGAGACCCCCAAAACCTCTCTAGTGCAAACAAATCTCTCTACCACACGTAACAATAAAAAATCTAAGCATTCTCTCCCAACAAATTTAGCTCAAGAACCGAGCATCAGCGATGAAATTGGCCCTGTGGCTCCTGAAGCCAAATCTCTACGTGCTCAAGCTGTTGAAGTAGTCAAAAATCCACTCCACATGGACGCAAACGGGACTAACAACCAGCCTCGAGCAAAACAAAGAGAAGCCCAGACATCTAAGTCACCGTCTAACTTGCCGCTGCAGGGCTTCTACTCCATTCCAAAAACTGATATAAGACCCAACTCTCTGGACTCCATAAAGTTTCAACCTCTTACCGTCCCATTGCGTCCTGTGGCAAACAGCTAGCTCAGAATATCAGCAGCACCTCTGAAAGCCTCTGCAAGTTGATCTTCACTTCAAATTACAAATCATGCGGCATTCTGATATAATCAATGCTCTGCACGGCTCAAGAAATTCCTTCTTTACAGCACATCAAGTCATCGGATACATACTGTCACCTTTTTAAGGCCAACAAGCCTTAAAATGGAAAAATTCACCACTATCACCTGGGCTAGCCTCCAGCATGTCGAGCAGGTGTGCGCAGAGAAACTAGATATTGCAATGTGGGGCATCGAGATCTTGCATCACGAGGTTGAAGCTTACCCGCAGTTTGTAACTCCTCATAGCTCTGAACAAGGTACTTCCACTTTAACTCAATTGACAGGCTAGGGTAAGCAAGAAACATTGGCACATCTATATAAACAAACCCAGCCCATATCAGTCCAGTTACTTGGTGTCAACAACAAACTGCCATGACACCCACCTAGACAGCAATGACAAGGTCAAACAGTCACTAAGCCAAATCCAACATGCGCCAACTGACTGGGAATGGCTCCCGGGCGCGCTGCAACCAAATACTAACTGGCATAGGGATGTTTGACAAAGTGACCACCTAGCTGACAGTCATTCTAGGGAATATTTGGCAGTCTGCTCATGGAATGTCGAGGGTCTCTAAATTGAAGCTGTGCATTTTTTAGAATACAGCAAGGCCTTCTATCCAGTAATATTCCTGGAAACTTGGGCCCTAGATGCTATAGATCATCCAGTTTTCCTCGGATTTAGTAAACCGTAAAAACTCATGTTAGGTCGCCCTACTGGGGGCCTCACCATCTACGTATCGGCTGAAATCAATGCAATAAACAAAGAGATTCCAATTGATCATCCAAATCTGCAAGATGTAAAATTCTGGGAATGCTTTTTAGCTACTGCACAATCTTTGCTGATTACAAATGTCTACATTCACCCCTCACCCGCCAAGAAACAGAAAATAATTGACATCATACTGGTCTTTATTTCTCCCCAGACATCTATAAATCCCACGCTGCTCATTTTATAACAGGCGACTTCAACCTGAACCTGCTGCAGTCAGGAACACGTGACAAAATACTGGAAATTCACTTTCAGATCTGGCATGTCCCTTCGTTCCAGCCATGCACACAGAGGAAGGACAACAGGGGTCCATCTTTTGCTAATGAGTCGGAGCACTTAGGATTGAGATCCAGATGTACCTGCACAGTCTACATACCACTCGGCAATGACCATTTTTTCATTGACTACACCTTTGTGTCCCTTACCTCATTTCATATGATCAACCTCTACAAAATAGGAACCCGCCTGGAAAGGGACCACCAACCCCAGAGCATCCTGCTAAATGTATTCTATTCGACATATGATCAGGTACCGCGGGTCAACGGACAGTCTCCACAATAAAATATAGCAGACTTCATTGGTCAACAGGATCCATTGAGCAGGCCGAATGCAAAGCAAGGAGTAAATGGGTGCTTGTTTGGAAATTGACTTTTGGCTAAACAAAGACACCCCCATGGTAATCCAAAAGCTTCAGTAGGGGCCTGTCTAAGAGGCCAACTGCCTAACTCATCACAGCCAAAAAAGAAGCTGAACCACGCACTTCAGTTGCTATGAAACAGTTCACACCGACTCCGAGGGCGGTCCTGCCAAAGCTGAGAACCTTATATAAATAAAAAAAAACACATGGGAGTCAGCTGAATCAGAGACAGGCTGGTACTGGCACAAAATTCTCTTAACCACTCGAAGATGCCAGAGAGTTCTGGAGACTGGTGATTCAGGCCTCAGGTCCTCAGCCGCCCTCTTCATCCTCTAACATCTCGGAAGCTGCTAGAATGATTTTTCTACAGGAAATGTTTAAGGCCCCAAGACAACCCAAGGGAACCATGGAATAAAGTTACCAATTCTGGAGGCTGAAAGACTCTGTGATCCAATTCTCCCAGATGACGTGGAAAAAACAATCGTTTCTGGGCGCTGAATTGGCACACCGGGTCTTAATGGCCTACCGCAAGCTATTGTTAAAGAGAATCCCCAATACTGGGCCAAACAGCTGTGCAACCTGTATAACTACGTCCTTTTCAACCAGGTTATCCCTGACAGCTGCCAGGGGTCAATTATAACCCAAATCTATAAAGCTGGGAAGAAAACGTTTTTTTAAAGTTACCGGTTGATTGCTTTTCTAGACGCGGAGGTAAAATACTTCGCTAAGCTTCTGCTGGCCGAACTAATAGTTTGGGCAGAGGATGGCTAACTGGTCCCAGTGAATCAAACTGGGTTCATTAAAAACTCAAGGCACAACCACCAACATCCTAATGCTCACTGTGAGAAGTTGGCCTGGCATATGCTGTCCACTAATTATAGTGGGCACCTTGCACCAGTCCAAACAACCCCTTATTGGAGATAGGTTAAAGACAACCTTTATTGAAAGCTATCCTAGTGGTAGCTATGGAGAGCAGCCTTCAGGCTAAGTCTTGAAGGAATGTAAAGCAGCTTGTTTTACCTGTCTATAATCTCTTGAGTGACCAAATGAAAGAGGACCACACCAGGTATATATTCAAAATATATGTATTTATTGCTAAACACACCCCTCTAGTCTCTTTATGAGGCTAGAGTTCAAAGTACATAAATTATAAGTTAGTTATCTACAGTAATAGCACAAATACACATTTGAGCCCTAGGGGCGTACCAAACCATATACCAATAAAGTGGAATAAGAACCACGACTGAGCTAGACACAGGGCCTAGAGCCTGTAGAAGTGCTTGGACCACAAGGAACCACCCAAGGTAGTGACACAGGGGACCCACGGGGGACGCGTGCAGTGTATGAACACAGCCGCGAATCGCCGTTAACTTCTATGGGGAAAGTCGCGATTTGAATTTAAAAGAAAAGGGACACTTAGAGGAGGACTTGGAGCAAACCCTTTGAGAACTAGGCTGTTCTAGTGTCAATACCCACGGGAGCACCGGAGTACTCGAGTTACCTCACCCAGGGGAGCCGGGTGCATAGGTGTCTTTCGGGGTCGGGTTTCGTCGTCGCTTTCAATGGCGATCTGCTGCAAAGTGCTGCTGGCGGCCAAGTCGAAAGTGTTCGGGTGGATCCAAAGGTGGATCGAAGATCTGAAGAACCTGAAAGCAGAGGGGACAGAGTCTGGGTCACTAGCCAGTGACCAGGAAGGCGATGAGCAGATGCCCACCGATGTTGAGTGCTTCAGGTAGGTTGACGGTCGTCTTGACTCTTCAGCCACGAGGTCCAGGAGGCGTCGACGACGACCAGGAGCTGGATTCGAGCTGTCCCACGACGTCTGTCGATTGCAGGGGTGTCGGCGACCGGATTGGACCCAACAAGCCTTGGCAACGGCAAGTCTCGTGGAAATGGAAGAAGGACGATGTTGCAGACCAGCAAGGTCTGTGGGACTCACCCAGCGAGGGTAAGTCAGGGCGCGCCTGGAGCAACCAGGGAGCCCAAGCAGAAGAAAATTGGCCTTCGGGAGGGCCTACTAGCCAACGGACTAGCGACCGCGAAGGAGCCTCGAGTCGACGCACGTGGAGCTGGCTCACAGGACACTCGTGGAGTGGAGGCCAGTGATCTTCGGTGCAGTCGGTGCTGGAGGCTGGGGCTACTCGGAGCCCAAAGCACGACTTCGTGGGAGACCCAGAAGAGGATGCACTTGCAAATGCGATCGGTGTCCAGGGGTCACGGTTACACGTTACCCACGACAGCTACGGGCCTCAGCTTTGCTGGGGACTCAGGGCAGCCTCGGGGAAGTCTGGAAATCCACCTCTGGTGATGCAAAGACTTCGGCGTCCGGCGGGAGCTTCAGCGATGCAGACCGGACAATTGCTTCTTTGGTGCCTGCCAAGCAGGGGAGTCACTCCTTGACCCAAAGGGAGATTCTTCAGTCCTCTAATCTTAAAGTAGAGCGTCGAAGGTCCAGGATTCTGTGTCAGAGTTTCGTCCAGGTAAATCTAAAGTCCTAAGGACTGGGGTCCCATACTTATACTAAGGTAGGGGGTTGGACATACTCTGTGGCCCCACCTATTTGAGGGTCAGGGCAGAGGGGTGGTTACACCCCTTTCCCTTTGTCCAGTTTCGCGCCAGAGCAGGGGCTGGAAGCCCCTGAGCCGGTTTGAACTGGGGTATGCACAGGGACACCAAATGTGCCCCCAGTGCAGGACTTCAAAGCACCAGAGAGTGCTCCCGCCCAGCCCCAATACACACTATCCTGTCTGGGGAGGTGGTTACACCTCCCTGGGACAGGAAACCTATTGTCCAGGCCTCCCCTGCCGGAGTTTCGGTCAGCAGCAGGAGGCCAGACTCGTGTCTGTGGCAGCGGCATCCATTTTGTGATGCCAGGGCTCTGGAAAGTCAGTACGGGGTATACCGGTGTGTACATGTCTCTCCCTCTAGAAGGGTGGAATGCTACCCCCGCCGCCAGAACTGGCGGGGGGTAGTATTCCAAGATGTTTGACACCAAACACGACATGTTTCCGTGCAGCCATCCCAAAGTTAGCATTTAACGCGAGGTTATAATGCGCTTAAGAGTATATGGTCGGGCTGCACTACAAACCGCATCAGAGAAGGGTCTCCGAACGCTGCAGAGGGGCCCTGCTCATGCAGGGGCACCCTCTCACATAGGAACCACGCACTCTGCCTTCAGGATTGATAAGGCCTGCCATAGGAGTGACTTATAGGTTTATATGTGTGTATGTATGTAGTGATATAGGTAGCCTATATCACAGTAAGGGGTGCATGCACCACCTTACCCAGGCTGCAGTAGCAGACCTGTGGTGTCCTTTTGGCTGGCCTTCCAGGGGTGGCACAATACATGCTTCAGCCCCCCTGAGGTACCTATGCCCTGGGTACATAGTATACCATATACTAGGGACTTATAAGGGCACTCCAGATTCCAATCAGAGATGTGCCTAAGGCACATGGAAACCATTTTAGAGAGGAAGCAGATAGACTGGGGCCCTGAATAGCAGGATCCCAGTCCAACTAAGTCAAAAACCAGCAAAACACCAGGAAAAAAGTGGGGGCAACCATATAGTCAGATTCCACCTTCCTACACTCACCTTGCTAATTGATTAAGCCAGACATCGTTTCGCAGATCTACACTTGTGTTTTGTGGACTTCTGTTCTGTCTTTGATGTGGTCCAGGGTAACATCTTGTGGTCCAAACTACTAACCTGCGGAATTTCTCCATCACTCCTCAGTGCTATCCAACTACTCTACACTAACACATAAACAAAGTTAAAAGGCTGGGCTCAGGTGCATCAGTCTCAAGGAAAATATTCACATACAATGGACTCAAACAAAGATGCTTCCTAGCTCCGTTTTTGTTTAATCTGTACCTGGCAGAGCTGATTACCATACTTAACAACGTAAACTCGTATACCCCTAAACTATCTGGATTTAGAGCTTCTCACATGCAGTACGCTGCCGATGTCCTTTTAATCAGTTACAAGAAGGTCGGCCTGCAACGACTAATCAACGCAACAACTACCAATATGGCAAAGCATGGGCTTCGATTTAATGTGAATAAAACCGAGATAATGGTACTGCACAAGAAGAACCCACCACCAACGTTTCACCTGGATGACTCAGCCTTAGAATCCGTGACAGAATACAAGTGCTTAGGAACAGTTTTTGATTCAAGAGGTGCCATTCAACAAGCAGTGCAGCTCGATACTAAGGAAAAACAACTCCCTAACATCAGCTTTTTGCACTTTAAGGAACTCTATAAAAGTTCTGTCTCTCCAACCGATCATCCAAGTCATGGCCGCAAACATGTCCCCTCTATAGCTTATGGTGCTGAGGCTCTTAGAGGGAAAACTTACAAAATAATCGACAACGCTATAATCGGTACTCATCAGCGGGTGTTTAATCTCCCACGCCATGCCTCACCAGCTCAAATACGCCTGGAGTTCGGCCTTTGGAGACAGAATGTAAAAAGCTTTGGTGTGTTTCTAAAAACCTGTTACAAGGTGAAAAAAGAGCTGAGAGCCACACTAAGCAGCATTGTGTGGAAGGCTATCTCTGATCTAGGAGACACTCAGGCACATGATTATTTAAACCTGGCTTTTACGACGTTTCAGGCAGAGGCTCTCTGGACCTCAACTCTCACTCCCCGCTTTTAATAGCGCTATAAACTCTCCTCGCTCAATGACTAATCTCGGCTGTCAAAAAGGTCACACACTTGGATGACAATAGGCACATATGGTCTCCTAAAGCGTCAACCAAACCGTGGGGAAATGTTTGGGCTAAAGGAAAAACTCAGGCTGCTAAATCATCCCTTAGGTCGCTTCCCCACATGATGCAAAACTTCTGTTGGGAGAAGGAATTCCATCGAGGCTGCGTGTCGGCTTTGTCATTTTCCAAAGGAAGACATTTGTCACATTGTTTGCACTTGCCCGCTTTAATGACAGAGCAAAGAGGTCTGTGAAAACAGCACTTCATAAGGATCCGAATACGGACGTACCGGCAGGCAATCATAACCTGCCTACAAGGAGAGGATCTAATGCTCTGCTGGAAATTCCTGAAATTTATGAGTCTGGTGGAAATAAAATTGATTAAGCTGGCCCCTTAGTGAGTGGTCGTTCTCCAAACACCCATGCCTGCTTGCACTTCGTCCATTCAACAGCCCTAGGGTTTTACGTTTGGTGTTCCTTCTAAATTTGGTCACGTTCTACATACCTCCTGCTCTTTCTCCCACTTATTCTCACTTAGCTCACCAACCCTGTGACCCAAAGGAACAATCGGCAGTCATGGTCCTGGGTCAGTTATATTACTAGTAACTCACTCCCTTGTTTTTAATACATGCACTAAGCACTTTTTCTCTATGTCTCTGCTCTGTGACCCGGCGATCTGCTTATGGCTCAGCATTTTTCTGCGCATTGCAACTACCTTTTCTGTTAAAGCACCAGGCACCTTCCCCTGCAACTGTGTACTAGCAAAGCAATAACGTTTTACTAGCCTTACTGGTTTTTAAATGGGCTACAACTGTACTTCACCCTTTTAGCCACTGAACAAATAAGATACAGAGATCAACGCTACAGCTGGACTTTTTACTGTATTTTCTATTTTTAACTGGTGTCTTAACTGTAGGTTTTAATTAACTGAATAGTAAAGATTCATTCAGTCATTTGTGTCTTGACTGGAGGCGGTGATTCTAGTTCAAAGCTTACTAACCACCAGCGAGACTAAATCCCCCATAGGTTTGAAAAATAAACTCTTGAAGACGGAATCAGAGGACCAATCAGCTGTGTTCATAATGCCCTCTAGAATTGCTCCTAACAAGAAGGTTTTGGACGCCATGTTGCCACCCGCTCGATAGGCTCCAAACAGATCATCAGTACATGTTACTTGCATTATCCCATGTACCCGCTTTTTAATAGTAGCGGAAGAAATTTTTTCTTGGGGATATCAGGAGTTGGTGATCGCCCGAAGGTCTGAACTAAAGAGTGGCACTCTCATATGATTTTAAAGATTCCACTACACATAACTAAGGACTTTGCTGGGATGATTGCTGGGTAGGGTATTACCCTTGACTGAGATTTGGTACTCCTGCATACATTGTAGGAAATTCCTTCTGGAGTAAACATTCTGCCGGATATACCTTGCGTCCTAACATCGACCCTCTTCTAGAGGATAACAGATATAGTATAATTGGCAATCTGCCTTTGAGTTCTTTTCTCCTTAGGTATTTATTCTGTGGCCAGAAAGGAAATACATTTAGGACTCTAGGCACCACAGCCTAGAATACCTTGTTTCGGGAGGCAGAGAATCAAATATCTCTCAGAAGCTCCTTGACATCAGATGCTCACCTACCCATGCATCATGGATATAGCAGAGCGAAAAGTATTTACTAACTTGTAAACCAGGCCTTGTACTGTACAGGTAGATCAGACAAAAAGTTCAGAATATGTACGAGGTCGGACTCCACAGAATCTAGGTGCCTTCGCAGAGACCAAAACAAGTCACCTTTGTTGAGCTCCTCCCTCAGTCCACCACAATATTCGTCCTTCCCGGAACATATTCCGCTCACTACCACTTGATTCTCCAGGTAGAAGTGCCATAAGTCCTTGACTATTTCAGTCAGAATCTTCAAACTCATTCCACCCACAAGGTTTATGTATCGTATGGCTGAAATGCTGTCCATCTTGTGTGGTACACAACATTCCGCTCTCTCTCTGATCCAACATATCACTACAAAGGTCCCTGGCAGGAGGTCCAGGCAGGTGTTGTGCAGTTTACATTCCTTTTCTGACCATTTTCCTTCTATAGATAATTCTCCACATCTAGGGACCTGACCAGTTCTGCTGGTGTCAGGCTCGATCTCCAAATCTTGATCGATACCGGAAATGGCCCTCTCATTCCTTGCCTGCATATGGGCCAACCAGCATCGGATGTCCTCCTTGGTCTTCTCTGAAAGAAATACTGATTCAGAGTAGGTGAAGCCCCATCTCAGATGGGAAGTTTCCAGCCTCTGGAGCAGTCTCTAGTGGAGTGAGCCCAGAAACATTGCTTATATCGAGGTTGAGAGTAATGCCAACTATTCTCGAGATCTGTCTTAGCTAGGTTCTGGGTTTGAATACTGTCCTCCTTAATTCCTTTTATATCTGAGCTATCTTCTTGGAAGAAAGGCTTATAGAGTGGTCTTGAACGAGTCTATGACAAATCCCAGGAAGGTCACTTTCTCAGATTTAGTCCATCCTGGATTTTTCCCTGTTAATAACAAACCCTAGACCTTCCAAGAGTGAGAGAATCATCTTCAGCTGAATGGTAAATCTCTCCTGGGACTCATCCATGATGATGATATTATTTAATTATACTATAAGATGGGCGCTTTGCACCCTCAGTGATTCCATCACTGGTATCAGGCCCTTTAGTGAAGTACCACAGTACTGACGAAAAGCCGAAGGGAAGAGTTTTGAATTATCGACTCAATGCATCCAGATGAATTGCAGGAACCTGTGTTGCTCTTTGAATATGAGAATTATCAGATATGCGTCTCTGAGGTCAAAAAGTGCCAACCAATCTCCCAAACACAAGATGTTCCTGAGAAGGGGAATACCCGCCATCTAGAACTGGTGGTATACTGGCCACCCATTGAATTCTCTGAGTTTTATTACCAGGACGGAGTCCTTTGTCTTTCTTCTCCACCAGGATGCCAGGAAAAGGTTACTGACAAATCTCTGTGGATGTATGTGAGATCTCGAGATTGCCTCTTAAGCTTCAATTCTGTTACCTCCTGATCTATATGAAGTGATTTTCTTCTAAAAAGACCAAAGGTCAGGGGAGGGTAATCTGCCTGTGGAGCCGTAAAACTCAATGTGGAGACCCTTGATAGATTGGAGGACCTACGCATCAGAGGTTAATTTGAGCTAATTGCGAGAGTACTTTGCCAAGCTGCCTCTGACTTATGCATGAGAATAAGGGGGAGGACTTACCAGAACAATTAATTGCTTTGGAATAGCCTTGAGATGATTCTCTGGTGCCTCTCGCTTTCCCAGCTTCTCTAGAGGGAAAGTAGCCTCTGAATCGGGGGTGGTTTTGCCAGTGTCCTCTCTTAATTCACTGTTCTTGCTGGGGAGAGTGACTGCACAAAAAACGGGCAGAACTTCCTCGTCCAGCCCCAGGGAAAACCTTTTTGATCAATACCTGGGCTTTATCTAGGGATATGAATGTTGTAACGAATTTCCCTAGTTCTTTAATGAATGGGTCGCCGACGAGACTAACCAGGGGAACAGCCCCACCTTTGATGACTCAAAATCTCATCGTTTAGGGTCAACCTTAATGACCAGAGACCCGTGGCATTCCGTGGAAACCTCAGAGTTTCCTAAAACAAATGATGCCTCTCTGGGTCAATCTGGACAAATTTTCAGGTGACATAAGGCACCTGGACAGTTTGGCTACCACCGTCATATCTACAACTTTAATTAGGGGACCTGCCATATGCAGTAACCTGTCCTGGATGGAATGCCAGGAACGATTGATGCCCTTTTTAGGGTCTTTAATCTACTGGTCTGAAACATAGCCATTTTGGTGTCAATGTCAGGAGTTAGAGATGGTTTTCTCTTCAAGAAAAGGGCATGGGTCTTCGCTGCCCAGTCGTTTATCGCTCTACATTCATTTTAACCTCCTGTGCTGCAATTTTGAAAGATAAAACCTCTCACTTCAGGGCAGCAGGTTGGTAAAATGAATGAGATTGAGGCAAAGAAAAAATGGATTTAATTTGAAAGAAAAAACAATCAGAAAAAACAAACAAAGTTCAAAAGAGTTAAAGCTTTAAAATGTAATAAAGGTTTACCATAA
The DNA here is from genome assembly GCA_963921515.1 of Calotriton arnoldi. Lineage (NCBI taxonomy): Eukaryota > Metazoa > Chordata > Amphibia > Caudata > Salamandridae > Calotriton > Calotriton arnoldi. The sequence goes on from CAWUFW010001657.1 coordinate 1,671,460, forward strand.
ATGAATTTGATTAAAACAAATCTGCAGTATTTGAATCAAATTTCAGACACACAGCAACACAAAGTTAAAACCTTCTGAGTCACAGTTACAATCTATTGTTCTATAGCCACAAGATGTATTTGTCTGTAGACTTAAAGGAAGCTTCACAAAAAATGTCTTGGTTGCTTGAGCAAGCACCCCTTCTACTACATTTCGGAAATCACCACCCTGGAACAACCACAACAGATCTGCTCACACAAATTATTAGGAGTAAATTCCAAAGGACACACATAACTTAACACTTGTAAATGATAAAAAAATAGCTTCTGTGACTGATGGGTAGTTCTACTATCACAAAAGGAGTTCCTGTGTTAGAAGTCCCTGAGAGGGTCACAGAGCAAAGGTTAGTGTGGCTTCCCAGAAAAGAGTGTCATTCAGGAGTTGAGGATTGGGTATAATCTACTTAAGGGTAGCCAATAATTCCAAGGATCGTCCCCAAGAAAATGGTTTGTCTCATAGGCTACACTACCTATAATCAGGCCCCAGGAACATTGGTGAAGCCAAGAAGGGGCCTGCTTCAAAAAGGGAAATGGAACAAAAGAAACTGAGGACTGATTATCTGATGTCCACTAATTGTAAGCAAAACGTGTGAGATTGTGGATGATTGACCAAGGAGCAGGAGGACTGTTACGGCTAACTATCCTTTCTTGCTTTCCTAAGCTATAAAACCTGATATTTGTATAGCCCCAAAGACCGTAAAATAAGATTTCTGGAGAAGTTATAAATGGTTTTAATACCTTTCTGAACCATATACTCTGAGATCTTATTATCAAGTATGTAAAGGACAGAAAATGGATTAGGTTCTAGATAATAACGAAGCACCTGTTGGAGTGGTGGTATCAACTGAAGGAATCAATCAATGATTTATGCTGACAAAAAGGTCGTAGTGTCTTAGTGAGGAATCTGTAAGATGAAGGGACAGAACCTACATATAGACATCTAAACAACACGCTGAAGACTGAAGTCAAATAGAGGGACATAGAGGGCTAGCTACATATCAGCTGAAGGAGATAGGTATCTAGAGATGTCCTGGATTTGTGATAATCTGATTTCATTTTAAAGATAGAACTAAAGAGCTCCTCTACGATCTCTTTTCTCAAACCATCTCCCCAAACAGTCCTCAGTGGGTGCCTACTCTTCTGTAGCTCTACAGGGATGAGCCTTCTATATGAAACCTTCATCCCCTTTTTCTTGTGACAAGGTGACAGGATGGACAATAAATTAAGATAGCCAGACTTCAAGCATCTTGTGGAAGAATAAAGAAAGATTAGGAACCAACACTTTTGACAAATAAGGATTTGAAATGTGCTCTTGGCAGGCAGCCAATGGAGGGCATTCAGCGCAGGCGTGATGTGGTCATGTCATCCATTTCAGAATGAGCAAGAGATTAGAAGGATTCTTTGGAGTTCGTACATTGATTTATTTGGGAGCCCAATGTTGAGACTATTTCATTAGTCAAAACGAGAAAACACTTGCTAAAAAGTGGAGGAATGTACCTCTTCCAATAAAGACCAAAGTGTATTTTCTCAAAACATTTAATAAACACTATGGTTATGAAAGGAAGTAAATGCATATCAAACGAAAAAGTAAACAAAGTACCATACAGAGGCTCAGTGATTTAACTGAATTGTTATTAGATCAACAGAGTATAAGGTAACTAGATAGATGATCTTTAAAATTGCACCAATCATTCAATAAACAGTCAACTGTAGTGTGCAGAAATATAACACACAAACATTTACAGAAACCCACCTATAAATAAATCTGGAACCAGAGTTATACTTTGACATGTAAGTAGGCTATCAAGTCTTATTTGTTTCTAAGCATTCTGGTACCAGTAGTACTGAATTTTTATTAGGTAAAGCAGAACAAATAGCAGAATTCAAGGATAAAACAGCAATGGGTGAGCTACTCACACCTAACATGGAGAAAGTTCAGATCACAGTATTACATATTAGTAAAACTATTGGAATTTGACCGAGCTATCAGGTGTCTGTTTGATGCCCTTGCACTGTTCCAAAGTATGAATCTGAGGATACCAACTTAATTTTTTAGCCTCCAATTTCTAATTCCTTCACATATAAAAATTTTTACATTTTATTTCTTTATCTATATTCTTTATTCTGTTCATATTATTTCATTATTCTGTTAATATTATTTAATTTTCTACGCATCCGCGGACCCACTGAGTAGGCGTTGCAGACCCCAGGTTAGATATGGCTGTTTTACACCATTCCAAAGAAATATGGGTCCAAGCACAAAGAAGAAAATAGGCTGGAAACTGACAAGGGACATTTTCAGACACTTCACTTGAGTAGTCCACTTTGCCCACATTAGGTGGGAGTAAGTTGTCTAGTCACTTTATTTTCCACTGCATGCTGGTACTTGTAGTGTTTCAGTATAAAAAACAACAAGTACATGACCCTGAACTCAAACAAAATATAGGACCGGTAATCTCAGCATTGTACCATATTTCCACTTGGGATACTGTCACACAAAATGTGTTAAATAAGCTACCTGTAAACGTCACACACAAGCTCATTGCAAACAGAAAAATGTCACAGGTATGTACAGGAAACTTGACAGCTATTTTAATATGAAATACATTTTTTGTCATTACTAAATGTACTCTCAAAGAAAACAGGTGAGACTGCAGTAACATCATACAAATATGTGCGTGTGCACACAAAAAAATCAGTGTATGAGCATCTCTGGGCAAAGGAGGACTAGTGAGCACCAACATCCACTGCACCCGATAGTGCTATGCACAATAAAACATAGGCTGAACTTACCTATGCAACTCAGCAAATACACTCTTCGACTACTGTAAGCCTCACCTGGGGAACGACAGCACCACAGACCTGTGTTCAGATACTAGTCTTAACCTTGTCTAAAAGGAAGAGGTGCATCACTAACAGCTGCCGTTTTAGATGACAGAAGTTAGTGCATGTGATCATAATTCTCATCTGTTTTTCACCTCTCCCCATCTGAATTCCAGGCCATTCAGAGGCCTGTCTGTGTCCTCTCCCCATTCACAGTCGTTCTTATTTCTTTAATGCTTCTGACCACGTATTCTCTTCTGTCTACACAATCCTCACTGGTATCCGTTTTTCTGCAGTGCCCACCACTACTACTCTTATCCACTTGTCCTGACTGTACTGATCTTGCTCCAGTCTCTCCCACGCTTTCTCTTTGTCTCTGTTTATTCAACCTGCCTCCCTGCGCCATCTCTTGTCACCTGTCATTCCTCCCGCTTGCCTCTTCCCTCCTTTCTGGTTATGATCCTATATCCTTAGTTGTTTACCCTTGCTGCTGACCACCATCCTCCCTACTATAGCTTGCAACTAGGGACTACAAACTAAAATCACAACTAGAGCTAAAAACCAGGGTATTTGGACAAAATATTGAGTTTTAAATAACAAGCTGCAGAAATATCAGAAAAAATATATCGTGATACAAAAATATTGTGATGCAGAAATATTGTCAAAAATATTGATTTTTCAGGTAAGTAATATTGCTTTCAAGAATACAGTTGTTGTTAATATCGTTTTCAATAATGTTGTAAAACAATATCGTTTTTTAATTATCAGTATGCGCATTAGTTCATATATTAATTTTATGTCTCATTATTGTTTGTATAATTGTTAATATTTTTAAATATGGTTTGCAATTTTAAGTGATTTATACTTTATTTAACTGCTAATAGTAATTCATATGGTCATAGTGGGGTGCTAGGTTTGTAGGGTGGGAAGTTAATTAAGTATAATTAATTAGGAATACATTATTAATGTATTAATTATGTAATTGATTATGTGAATTGTGTAATAATTAGATTTGTTAAGTTATATATTATGTGTGGGCTGCTGGGTTTGTAGGGGTATAGGGTGGGAACTTAATTAGGCAATAATACATTAATAATTAAACATTCTTATTAAATTATATACATTGTGTAATAATTATATTTTTCAGTTATATATTAGGTGCAGGGTGCAAGGTTTGTAGGTGTATAGGGTGGGAAGTTAATTATTAATGAATTAATAATTAATTATGAAAACATTAATAATTAATTGTTTAAATATTAATTATGTTAATTGTGTTAAATGTATTTTCTTTAGTTACATTTTGTGTGTGGGTTGCCAAGTTTGTGGGGGTATGGTGTGGTAAGTTAATTAAGAAATAAATAATTGCCAATTTTTTAATTGATAATTGTTTCATTTTTTAATATAATCATGTTAATTGTTTCATTGTTTTTATTTTATATATATATATATATATATATATATATATAATTTTGGGGGGTAATTAATATAGTTCACAATAAGAGTTTTATATTTGTTATGAATTAATAGAGTTATGTTTCATATATGTTATGCGTTTGGAGTGAAGCACTTTCCCGACTGTTGCACAGACTGGAATGGGAATAGTAAATGTCACCCCACCAAAGTCCAATGCTCTCCCTACTGTTGCACAGATTAGAGGGCGAATAGTAAATGTAACCCCTCCTAAGACCAACGATTTCCCTACTGTTGCACACACTGGAGTGGGAAAATTAAATTTTACTTCTCCGAAGTTCAGCGCTTTCCCTACTGTTGTACAGACTGGAGTAGGAATAGTAAATGTTACCCTTCTGGAGTCCAATGCTTTCCCTACTGCTGTACAGTCTGGAGTAGGAATAGTACATTTTACCAATCCAAAGCCAAACGATTTCCCTACTGTTGCACCAACTGAAGTGGAAATAGTAAATTTCTCTTTCTATTTTTTTATTTTTAATAATTTGGTAATTTATTTAATGTTCTGCATTTGATTTGCTAACATTTGTTATGATATATATGCTTTTTATAGTAGTAAATTTTAAAAACTCCAAAAATGTTAAGAATGTAAAACAAATGTTTTAATAATAGTACTATATTATATATGTACTTATAAACATATTGCCGCGCCCCTGGATTCAAGCTAGCCTGGCTGATGAGGGGTGAAACCGGAACCAGGCCCAGGATGCTTTTTTCTGGTCAAGGGAGGACCTGCCCTGGCAGTTCGGGCTGGACTGCTCCCATGAGGAGCAGGGTCAAGAATGATTTGCATATGACTGGGTCCAAACTGGGGTGTCGTAGTGAGCAAAAGAACAATGGAATAAAACCCAGATCTCTTGACTGGGGGTGAGTGGTTGAAAAGTTTCAGCACTCAGTTCATCATCTTGATGCGTTTGCTATATAAACATACACACATATATTTGTGCGTGTATGTTTATATAAGTATATATTAAAATATTTAAGATTTATTATTTTATATATGAAAAACTATATTTTGTATGTTTTTTAACGAATAGTGTGAAACTATTTTTAAAAATATTTTTGTACTTACCATTATAAGTTAAGGAAATAATATTTTTGTAATCGATAATTTTGACATGATATTTTTGTTCATAAAGTTGTTGTAATCTCAGACCTATTGCTCACAACAAGAGATTCTTGCCAGGTTTTACCTGCTGAAAACGTATGGAATTAGAGCATTGTTTAAAACCGTTCGATCTGGAAACATGTTTCAGCTCCAAGTAACATAATATATGTGAACTCCTTGGGGCATCTTGGTGCTCAAGAACAGAAGAGTGTTGTTTACCAACAATATTTTATAAGCAAAAAGGAGGGAGGTAGAGGCTAGGTTTATCCTCCTTACTGATATGTAACACACAAAAATCGAATACTTCAAAGAGAACCTGCCCTAGGGAATAGTGATAGGATTCAGCGAGAATCCACTGTAATCGCTTACTAGAAAAAATACTTTTTTTTCTAGAGACCCCTCACCCACCAGGGTTACCCCTAGGTGGCATGCTTCATCTTTGGGGTTCATCCCAATGCTCTACGGATTTAGCTTTAACACTTGATTCTGTGACTATCATTTTAATAGAACCATTACCGCCTTTTATAAAATCAGTGTAAAAGCAATCACGTACGCTCTACGGAAGGAACAAGCGCAGCCCTTCCTTTGTTTCACAAACTCCATACCTGCAACATGGCGCCGGGGTGACGCCACCTCCGGCGGCCATGTTTAAACACTGCGCAGTGTAGTGTTTACACGAGGCAGGGCTCTGGCACTTTCGCGCCACACGAACGCGAGCAGCTTTCAAAAGAGGGACCGGAGCAACAAGACGCTAATATGCGGTCCCCAGGGCAGAAAGTAGATGCACTGGTCCGAGGCGGCCTTGATGAAGTAAGTGACTGGAGTATTACCTAAGGATGCTCACGAACAGGCAGCAACCAATACCATTGAAGTTGCACTACCAACAGCAGCTTTTCTGATCGGCATATATATTTTCTGATCAGCATATTCTTTCTCCCTCATAGGGTTTGACTACAGGCCCCTCGACCCTGGTTTCGACCATGACGCCATAGTGTAGCGTTTATAAGTATGTTATGAAGTATTCTACTTCCTATATGTTAAATGTATTGTCGAGTTATGTCTTGTGGTGTCTTGTCTCATGAGTGAGTGTTTTTTGCACAAACCACTAAGTGTGGCAACAATTTTACACGCTAAAACGAGTGACCACTGGTTAGACCTATTGAGCACCCACGATATACGGGTGTCGCATAGTCATGGTTCAGGATGACCTACTGTGACCTGCCAGCCCGGCTGACAGGTCTATGTTTTTAATGCTTTTCCTTTTGTTATTACAGATACGGGATATTTAAAAAACAAACCGTATGTACACATAGTGCATGCATATTAAATGTGCACTAGTGTGTCCTTATTATAGGATTTGTTAGGAGTGGTACACACGGGGCTGATTCCCGTGGAGTCCTGAAGAAGAGCCAATAGGGGAACGGCTCGAAACTTGTTGGCTACCCATTACTGAGACAACCAAGACTCATTATGGACTTTGTTTTTTCAGTAATAACCCCCGATATTAACCTTACCAACTAGGGGCGGGAATAAAATAGTGGCCCACTAGTTAGGTATTTTTTAATAACACTTTTTTCCACTCCCCTTTACTTCACCTAGTCTACACAATAAGTGCTCCTGCGTAATCGCTAAGTCGGGGCACGCCTCAATCTGTAGAGGATTGGGATGAACCCCAATGATGAAGCATGCCACCTAGGGGTAACCTTGGTGGGTGAGGGGTCTCTAGAAAAAAAGTATTTTTTCTAGTAAGCGATTACAGTAGATTCTCGCTGTATCTTATCACTATTCCCTTGGGCAGGTTCTCTTCGAAGTATTCGATTTTTGTGTATTACATGTTTCCCAACAATACTCAGCTTATTCACCTCTAAAGGATGAAGTGCTGAACAGATCCATCTGGATTTGAACCTGTGAGCATGAGATCAAACTCAGATACCTGCAGTGTATGATTAGTCCACTAATCCACCATAGAATTTGTAACTCTATAACGCTATCAATTATTCAATGGTTTTCATGTAACACATGAGACCCCGATTTCTCCAGCCACAGGTAGTGAAATACTTCCAAGTAAGAGTCCCGTACATTACTTACTTGTATGTTAAGGGTACAGAAGGGGTAAATAAAATATGGTCTTAAGATGCCATTGTGGGGCTCTGCTGCCTCTTGACTTACTTCCTGCTACCTCCTGTGAGTGGTAGAACCAATCCAATCTGCTGTGATTTGGTTTAAAATGCTTTATTCTCTTTTGAGCACACATGATCATCACTCACTAATACATAAAGACAGCATCAATGAATGAGTAAGGGCCTAATTACGACTTTGGTGGTCTTGGAGCGGGGCCGCCATGCTGCCGTCCCGCACCAAGACCGCCAAAGCCGTACTGACACCGCCCGCCAGATTACAACTTTTTTACTCTCTGGTGGGTGGTTCTTTGGCTGTTCCACAGCGGTGCCTATGAAGGCACCGCAATGGGAGCGTCAAAGGCAGTTCCTGCACGGCATGGACTGCCGTGCATAACATGTGCCCCACTGTATGCACCCCATGGCCCTGAGGCAACAGGGGGCCCAGTAAGGGCCCCTTTGTTTCCTCTCCGCCACAGTTTTCGTGGCGGACTCACCACCATGAAAACCGTGGCGGAGAGGAAACTCGTAATATGCTTGGCAGTGCCGCATCGGCACCGTCAAGCATTTTGCGGCCTCAAGATTGCGGCAACACTGCCAGGGATCTCTGATCCCTTGCGGTTGGGGCAGTCCCATGGCGGTCTGACAGCACAACTTGTAATAACGTGGTCGGGCCGGCAGTGCCCGCACCACCATCGTGGCTACGGCAGTCCATTGGACCGCCATAGTCATAATTAGGCCCTTAGTCTGTTCAGCCACCAGCCTGGCTTATGTGTTTCTCTCTCTGTCTGCCTAACTGAATGTGCCTCCTTCACCCCATCAAATATCCACACATAGCACTGCTATAGCCCCCATATAGCACTGACAGGCAGTTGGTACCTTTTCTCTTACACCCCCACAGGTTTTTATTTATTTATTTAAGGGTTTTGTAGAGCGCCTGAATCACTCCCGAAGGGGTATCTCTGCGCTGTAGTGGACCTGCGGGCGGGCTCTGGACAGATTAGAACAGGGAGGCTTTGAGCAGTTTCCTGAAACGTAGATAGTCCGGGCATTGTCGGAGCTGTAAGGGGAGCTCATTCCAGTATAGGGGGGAGAGGAGGGAAAAGGATTTCCCACCAAGTCTGGCTTTCCTGACCCTAGGGACCTGTAAGAGTAGTTTACTGCAGGATCTTAGGGTCCTATGCGGGGTGTAAGGCTTGAGCTTGCTCGAGATGTAAGAGGGACCCTTTTTATGGATAGCTCTGTAGACTATACAGCCTGCCTTAAACTTTATCCGCTTGCGGACTGGTAACCAGTGGAGTTTGCGTAACAGCGGCAAGGAAAGGGTTCCAGGTGTAGAGTTCGTAATGAGCCGTGCAGCAGTGTTCTGGACCACCTGAAGCCTGTTTAGAGAAGACTCGTTTGCAGAAAGCAGAAGAGCATTGCAATAATCAAGGCGGCCCAGGATCATAGTCTGGATAAGAGTTTTCCGAGTGCAGTCTGGCAAGAAGGGAAAGACTCGACGTAGCATGCCCAGCACATGAAAGCAATTGCTTGCAGTACGGACGACATGCTCCTTCAGTGTAAGAGCCTGATCAAGATGAATGCCCAGATTCTTAACTGAGGTTTTAGGAGTGGGGGGTGAGCCAAGAGCGACCGGCCACCAATTCGGAGACCAGAGAAGAGGGGCATCTCCGAAGAGCATTATCTCAGTTTTCCCTGCATTTAATTGGAGAAAATGTCTCTTCTTCCAATCTGATATAGTGGTCATTCCTTCAGCGAAGGATGACAGAGCATACGTTGAGGTTTTATCAAAGGTGAAGAGAAGCTGAGTGTCGTCAGCGTAAGAAATGGGCAGGAAACCATGAGACCTAAGCAAATGGGCCAAGGGAGCGATATAGATGTTAAATAGCGTAGGGCTTAAACACGAGCCCTGCGGGACACCCTTGGTCGATTCCGTGGTCTTTGAACGGAATAGGCCCAGGTTGACGGTCTGAGTACGAGATGCCAAAAAGCTAGTCATCCACTGTAAGGCCGCTCCGTTGAGTCCAATCTCCCTCAGTCTCTTAAGCATAATCTGGTGAGATATCGTGTCGAATGCAGCGGAGAGATCCAATAGCACAAGTATGGTGGAATGGCCACTATCAAGAGTCATTCTGATGTTATCCATGACTTCCAATAGGGCCAATTCTGTGCTATGATTGGGCCTAAAACCTGATTGGGAAGGGTCTAGGCAGATGTTGGTTTCGACATAGGTTGAAAGATGTTGATTAATGTATTTTTCCAAGACTTTGCTGAGGTGAGGTAAGAGGGAGATGGGCCGAAGATTGGACAGATCTGACATAGAGGCCTTGGGGTTTTTTCTGAATTGGAATGACCTGCGCCGCCTTCCAGGTTTGAGGGAGATAACCCTCTATCAGGGAGAGATTAAGGATGGTGCTTACAGGAGAAGAGAGTACATCTGCAAGGAGGAAGCTACTTTTGCAGGTATAACATCTAAAGGGGAACCCGATTTGACCGAACGGAGTAAGTCAGCCGCCATCTTATTGGTCATGGGGGGGAAGCTGCTTAACGTTTGGGAAACTGAGGGAACCTCTGAGAAAAGGGAAGATGGAGTTATGGATTGTTTCTCGGCAAGAGCAATCTTATCATAGATTAGATCAATTTTATTGGTGAAATGCTGAGCGATGTTGTCGCATAGGATTGTGAAGAAATCTCTGGTTTCTCACAAGCCCTCGGACTTGTGAAAGATTTTAGTATCTGAAATAAGGCTTTAGGCCTATTTTCGGCAGTATTGAGTTGCTGGGCGATGAACTTTTTCTGTGCTCCTTTTATACTGCTGTGATAAGTGGAGATGGCAGCCTTAAAAATGTCTTTATCTTTTAAATGTGACCTACGCCAACGTTTCTCCAGATTTCTACATTTTTGTTTTTCTATGCGCAGCTCCGTAGTGAACCAAGCTGATTGGGAGCGATTAGTGGCATTGGAAATGGATCTGAGAGGCACCAGCAGATCAAGGGTCTTAGTTGCTATCGAATTAAACCTTGCTAATCCCTCCTCAGTGTTAGTGGGAGCGTTGTTGGTTTCCCAGATAGGAGAGAAAACTGCCTGAAAACTATCGGGGGAGATCTTATACCATTGTCTACGAACGGCAAGCGAGTTCGCAGTATTTTTAGCCGTAGCAGGACGACCCTGGATGGTGAATTCTATGGACGAATGATCTGTCCATGTCAGTAGGCAAACAAGAACAGAACATTGGCCAAGTAGCCCTACCCATCAAGATCTAGTCAACAGTAAGTAAAGTACATGTTTCTTATTTGAAAGTATTTAGCCACATGTGACTAGAGAAAGCAGGGGCTTGTGTGTGTTAAATGAAAACCTGATATGACATGATGCAGCTCCTTCCATACCATGTGCACCACATGGTGCTATTCTGTGTGCCAATGCAGCCTATGATCATTGCACAGGACTACCTGCTGCTGCATTCTAGGCATTATAAAAGGATGTTCACAAAACCAAGCCAGCACACCACATAACCCTCCCACACCAGGACCTCTCCCACAAGACCACCTGGCACCTGAAGGTTGCCTGGAAGGACAGTTGAATTCTGTCCAAGATGCACAACTTACTCCTCCATCCTAGTTTTACCTAGCACATGTGCAAATTTCTCTACTCCACTGATCATATAGGCGAGGAGCACAGAAGTACATTTCGACAATTAGCTTATGGGCAAAAACTGTAATTCAATGCAATGATGTGCATGTGCTGTTTAGGGCCTATGCATGCCAATGTCAATCCGGTGGGTGTCATCTGTGAACAAGCATAAACTTGCTGGCATCAGCATTCTCCATGCCTCCACCCTTCAGCCTCATGCCAATTGGTAATTACTGGAGTAGTGGGTGCGCGCCCAGGGCTCTGAGGTGCTTGGCGGGATGAACCTCAATTTGAGTGTGCAAAACCCGAGCTTTAGGCCTAGAACTGCAGGCTGAAAAATGCAGGCGGGTTATTGTTGCCCGTGGAGAATTTGTGGTCTGATTTTCGTACTTCAGGCCATTTCTTAAATTAAAGAGGATTTTATTTTAAACACCAGAAGTAACATTCTTTCACAACAAAGTTAACACGCTAAATACAATTGACTCTGTACAGCAAAACTGTTTTTTCCCCTGGCAAATAACATTAAGAGACTTGCTAAAAAGGAGTACCAGCATAATTAGCCCATGCGATCCAATACTTGTCTTTTTAATCACATACAGCTAAATGGCAGCGCATCGCAATGGCCCGGTGAATAATAGGACAAAAGACCATATTGGTTCATCTCACAGTTGAGTCACACTTGAATAGTTTAGTTATGAAAGCCCATCACAGTCCCCCTAGGAGTTTTGCATACGCCGGCTGTGATGACGCATCTGAAATACGCTGCCACTCATGATAGAAAAGCAGGCCACTAGCAAAAACTTATTGCGCTTCAATTGCAATAATTATGTATGAGGGTCTGAAAGAAAAGAAAATACAATACATTCAAAACGAAGCAACACGCAATTACTTCTTAAAGCTGGCTGTGCGGAAGCGACAAGGCTATGCTACCAGCGAACGCCACCGTGTGCTTGGCAAATATGTGGGAAAGCAAAGTTCTTATGCAAAATGACATAAAAACACAGTTTAACAGGACACTGAGTGCCTTTAATTATTCAGGAGATTCCCTAACCATACATTGAAAATGATATCATTAAAAAGATTAGTAATATCGCGGACACTCATGGCAGTCGGTACGTGCAAAAGGATTTTCCACGTCGCTAATCTCATTTAGTTCAAATGAAGGCTTTAACTGTGAGCAGTCCTACAACTTCTTTGACTTGGCAACAGCCCGGGGCCTACCACAATAACATACTTCACAGAATCGAAGTACCTCTTGCCCATACCAAATGAAAAATCGCATCTCCAAAATGCATACTTACGTTTAAGGGATTAAAGAAAATCCAACACAAACCGCCTTCTTTGCTGTTAAATTCATTTTACATGTTACTTCTCCTCTCTCTGTTAAGTGCATACACGCATTATGAAAAAAGCTGCATCCTTATATGCGCATCTGTGTGACATGCAAAGTTTGATGCGCTATATAACAAGTCACTTAGATATATTACTATATAAATAGCAAGATTCCAATAATTTTCATACAGTCGTCACTTTCCGGCCACAGTACTTGCAAAACAATCACCTGGTTGCATTTTCCTTTCTCCCTTAAAAGACGTACCATTCAGTGATGCCACACATTACCCTGTACTGTTGTACCCTCACCTGTCGTGTTATGGTAAGTTATTCATCACAAGTGTGTAGGGACTGTCTACTATCATAGCGGTTGCAGCAGTCAGATACAGGGGTGTCTAGAAGTGATTCATTATAGGGTCACACAAATGGGCACGGATAAAACTTGTAAGGCTACATACAGGCAATCGTGAATATTGTGTGGGAGTGTATGCATGTCTGCACATATGGGTGTGTGATTAATATATATGTCATGAGTGATGTAATATGTGACGTCATCAGCAGTGCATTGCGGGGACGCGAGTTATAGTTAGCTGAACTAACTATAACAGGGGAATTTCACGGGTTTTGTACGAGTGCAATGTCCAACTAACTATAACTGTCCCTAAAACCTATGGTTTTTTCAGTGAATTTCAAAGGTTTTTTAAATGCTAATTTCTAACTATAACGTGTCTGAAACCTATGGTTTTTTCAGTGAATTTCAAAGGTTTTTTAAATGCTAATTTCTAACTATAACGTGCCTGAAACCTATGGTTTTTTCAGTGAATTTCAGAGGTTTTTTAAATGCTAATTTCTAACTATAACGTGCCTGAAACCTATGATTTTTTAAGTGAATTTCAAAGGTTTTTTAAATGCTAGTTTCTAACTATGCCAACAGAGGTAGGACATGTGAAGAAAGAAGAAAAAACGCACAGAAAGAAGCAAAAGATGTGCAGAAAGAACCAACAGAGGAGCAGAAAGAGGCCTTGTTGCAAAATCATCCTGTGCCCACAACTTTTCCAGACGGGTACTGGTGGTAACTGACTCTGACTAACCAGAGCCAGTGCGGGTTTGCACAGTGGTGAAGGGAGGGGGGCCTGAGGTGACATGTGTGCAAACGCGCCCCGTGGCGCGTTTTAAGTTGCGGGATTAAGTTCCCTTGAATCCTGAGGGTCCCTGGGGCCCAACTAGCCCCCCAGGTACCTACAGTTAGGACCACAGAGCTGAGTTGCAGAGAGGCGTTCCGAGGCCACGCACCTTTTTTCACCTCTCTGCAACGCAACTCTGTTGTGCTTACTGAAGGTACCTGGTGGGCTAGTTGGCCCCCAGGATTCAAAGGGAATTAACTCCCGAACTTAAAACGCACCACAGGGTGTGTTTGCTCACATGTCACCTGAGGCCCCGCCCCCTCCCTTCACCACTGTGCAAATGCGCCCCGTGGCGCGTTTTAAGTTGGGGGATTAGGTCACCTTGAATCCTGAGAGTCCCTGGGGCCCAACTAGCCCCCAGGTACTTCCAGTAAGCACCACAGGCCTGCGTTGCAATGCCCGTAACAAATTGTGCAGTTGTGTTTAGGTAGTGAAGAGGGTTGTGCTGGGGGTAGTGTTTTAGGGTTTAGGGTAGTGCAGTGGTGTTTGTGTAGTGTAGGGGGTCATGCTGGGGGTAGATTTAGGGTTTAGGGTAGTGCAGTGGTGTTTGGGTAGTGTAGGGAGTCATGCTGGGGGGAGTGTTTTAGGGTTTAGGGTAGTACAGTGGTGTTTGGGTAGTGTAGGGGGTCGTGCTGGGGTTAGTGTTTTAGGGTTTTAGGGTTTAGGGTAGTGCAGTGGTGTTTGGGTAGTGTAGGGGATACTGCTGGGGGTAGTGTTTTAGGGTTTAGGGTAGTGCAATGGTGTTTGGGTAGTGTAGGGGGTACTGCTGGGGGTAGTGTTTTAGGGTTTAGGGTAGTGCAGTGGTGTTTGGGTAGCGTAGGGGGTACTGCTGGGGGTAGTGTTTTATGGTTTAGGGTAGTGCAGTGGTGTTTGGGTAGTGTAGGGGTTCGTGCTGGGGGTAGTATTTTAGGGTTTAGGGTAGTGCAGTGGTGTTTGTGTAGTGTAGGAGGTCGTGTTTTAGGGTTTAGGGTAGTGCAGTGGTCTTTGGGTAGTGTAGGGAGTAGTGCGGGGGTATTATTTTAGAGTTTAGGGTAGTGCAGTGGTCTTTGCGTAGTGTAGGGGGTTGTGCGGGGGTAGTGTTTTAGGGATTAGGGTAGTGCATTGGTATTTGGGTAGTGTAGGGGGTCATGCGGGGGTAGTGTTTTAGGGTTTAGGGCAGTGCAGTGGTGTTCGGGTAGTATAGGGGGTCATGCTGGGGGAGTGTTTTAGGGTTTAGGGCAGTGCAGTCGTGTTCGGGTAGTGTAGGGGTTGTGCTGGGGGAGTATTTTAGGGTTTAGGGTAGTGCAGTGGTGTTCAGGTAGTGCAGGGGGTCATGCTGGGGGTAGTGTTCTAGGGTTTAGGGCAGTGCAGTGGTGTTCGGGCAGTGTAAGGGGTCGTGCTGGGGGTGGTGTTTTAGGGTTTAGGGCAGTGCAGTGGTGTTCGGGCAGTGTAGGGGGTCGTGCTGGGAGTGGTGTTTCAGAGTTTAGGGCAGTGCAGTGGTGTTCGGGAAGTGTAGGGGGTCGTGCAGGGGGTGGTGTTTCAGGGTTTAGGGCAGTGCATTGGTGTTCGGGCAGTGTAGGGGGTCGTGCAGGGGTGGTGTTTCAGGGTTTAGGGCAGTGGTGTTCGGGCAGTGTAGGGGGTCATGCTGGGGGTGGTGTTTCAGGAATTGGGGCAGTGCAGTGGTGTTCGAGCAGTAAAGGGGGTCATGCTGGGGGTGGTGTTTCAGGGTTTAGGGCAGTGCAATGGTGTTCGGGCAGTGTAGGGGGCGGTGCAGGGGTGGTGTTTCAGGGTTTAGGGCAGTGCAGTGGTGTTTGGGCAGTGTAGGGGGTGGTGTTTCAGGGTTTAGGGCAGTGCAGTGGTGTTCGGGCAGTGTAGGGGGTCGTGCAGGGGGTGGTGTTTCAGGGTTTAGGGCAGTGCAGTGGTGTTCGGGCAGTGTAGGGGGCGGTGCAGGGGGTGGTGTTTCAGGGTTTAGGGCAGTACAGTGGTGTTCGGGCATTGTAGGGGGTGGTGCTGGGGCTGGTGTTTCAGAGTTTAGGGCAGTGCAGTGGTGTTCGGCAGTGTAGGGTGTCGTGCTGGGGCTGGTGTTTCAGGGTTTAGGGCAGTACAGTGGTGTTTGGGCTGTGTAGGGGGTCATGCTGGGGCTGGTGTTTCAGGGTTTAGGGCAGTGCAGTGGTGTTCGGGCAGTGTAGGGGGTCTTGCTGGGGCTGGTGTTTCAGAGTCTAGGGCAATGCAGTGGTGTTCGGGCAGTGTAGGGGTCTTGCTGGGGCTGGTGTTTCAGAGTCTAGGGCAATGCAGTGGTGTTCGGGCAGTGTAGGGGGTCTTGCTGGGGCTGGTGTTTCAGGGTTTAGGGCAGTGCAGTGGTGTTCGGGCAGTGTAGGGGGTCGTGCTGGGGGTGGTGTTTCAGGGTTTAGGGCAGTGCAGTGGTGTTCGGGCAGTGTAGTGGGTCGTGCTGGGGCTAGTGTTTCAGGGTTTAGGGCAGAGCAATGGTGCTCAGGCAGTGTAGGGGGTTGTGCTGGGGGTGATGTTTCAGGGTTTAGGGCAGTGCAGTGGTGTTAGGGCAGTGTAGGGGGTCGTGCTGGGGGTGGTGTTTCAGGGTTTAGGGCAGTGCAGTGGTGTTCCGGCAGTGTAGGGGGTCGTGCAGGGGTGGTGTTTCAGGGTTTAGTGCAGTGGTGTTCGGGCAGTGTAGGGGGTCGTGCTGGGGTGGTGTTTCAGGGTTTAGGGCAGTGCAGTGGTGTTCGGGCAGTGTAGGGTGTCGTGCTGAGGGGTGGTGTTTCAGGGTTTAGGGCAGTGCAGTAGTGTTTGGGCAGTGTAGGGGGTCATGCAGGGGGTGGTGTTTCAGGGTTTAGGGCAGTGCAGTGGTGTTCGGCCAGTGTAGGTAGTCTTGCTGGGGGTGGTGTTTCAGTGTTTAGGGCAGTGCAGTAGTTTTCGGGCAGTGTAGGCGGTCGTGCTGGGGCTGGTGTTTCAGGGTTTAGGGCAGTGCAGTGGTGTTCGGGCAGTGTACGGGGTTGTGCTGGTGTTTCAGGGTTTAGGGCAGTGCAGTGGTGTGCGGGCAGTGTACGGGGTTGTGCTGGGGCTGGTGTTTCAGGGTTTAGGGCAGTGCAGTGGTGTTTGGGAAGTGTAGGGGGTCGTGCTGGGGGTGGTGTTTCAGGGTTTAGGGCAGTGGTGTTCGGGCAGTGTAGGGGGTCGTGCTGGGGCTGGTGTTTCAGGGTTTAGGGCAGTGCAGTGGTGTTCGGGCAGTGTAGGGGGTCGTGCTGGGGCTGGTGTTTCAGGGTTTTGGGCAGAGCAGTGGTGTTCGGGAAGTGTAGGGGGTCGTGCTGGGGGTGGTGTTTCAGGGTTTAGGGCAGTGCAGTGGTGTTCGGGCAGTGTAGGGGGTCTTGCTGGGGGTGGTGTTTCAGGGTTTAGGGCAGTGCAGTGGTGTTCGGGCAGTGTAGGGGGTCTTGCTGGGGGTGGTGTTTCAGGGTGTAGGGCAGTGGTGTTCGGGCAGTGTAGGGGGTCTTGCTGGGGGTGATGTTTCAGGGTTTAGGGCAGTGCAGTGGTGTTCGGGCAGTGTAGGGGGTCTTGCTGGGGGTAGTGTTTCAGGGTTTAGGGCGGTGCAGTGGTGTTCGTGCAGTGTAGGGGGTCGTGCTGGGGTGGTGTTTCAGGGTTTAGGGCAGTGCAGTAGTGTTCGGGCAGTGTAGGGGGTCGTGCAGGGGAGGTGTTTCAGGGTTTAGGGCAGTGCAGTGGTGTTCTGGCAGTGTAGGGGGTTATGCTGGGGGTGGGGTTTCAGGGTTTAGGGCAGTACAGTGGTGTTCGGGCAGTGTAGGGGGTCGTGCAGGGGGTGGTGTTTCAGGGTTTAGGGCAGTGCAGTGGTGTTCGGGCAGTGTAGGGGGTTGTGCTGGGGCTGGTGTTTCAGGGTTTAGGGCAGTGCAGTGGTGTTTGGGCAGTGTAGGGGGTCTTGCTGGGGGGTGGTGTTTCAGGGTTTAGGGCAGTGGTGTTCGGGCAGTGTAGGGGGTCTTGCTGGGGGTGATGTTTCAGGGTTTAGGGCAGTGCAGTGGTGTTCGGGCAGTGTAGGGGGTCTTGCTGGGGGTAGTGTTTCAGGGTTTAGGGCAGTGCAGTGGTGTTCGTGCAGTATAGGGGGTCGTGCTGGGGATGGTGTTTCTGGGTTTAGGGCAGTGCAGTAGTGTTCAAGCAGTGTAGGGGGTTGTGCAGGGGTGGTGTTTCAGGGTTTAGGGCAGTGCAGTGGTGTTCGGGCAGTGTAGGGGGTCGCGCTGGGGGTGGTGTTTCAGGGTTTAGGGCAGTGCAGTGGTGTTTGGGCAGTGTAGGGGGTCATGCACGGGGTGGTGTTTCAGGGTTTAGGGCAGTGCAGTGGTGTTCGGGCAGTGTAGGGTGTTGTGCTGGTGCTGGTGTTTCAGGGTTCAGGGCAGTGCAGTGGTGCTCAGGCAGTGTAGGGGGTCGTGCTGGGGCTGGTGTTTCAGGGTTTAGGGCAGTGCAGTGGTGCTCGGGCAGTGTAGGGGGTCGTGCTGGGGGTGATGTTTCAGGGTTTAGGGTAGTGCAGTGGTGTTCGGGCAGTGTAGGGGGTCGTGCAGGGGCTGGTGTTTCAAGGTTTAGGGCAGTGCAGTGGTGTTCGGGCAGTGTAGGGGGTCGTGCTGGGGCTGGTGTTTCAGGGTTTTCGGCAGAGCAGTGGTGTTCGGGCAGTGTAGGGGGTCATGCTGGGGGTAGTGTTTCAGGGTTTAGGGCAGTGCAGTGGTGTTCGGGCAGTGTAGGGGTCGTGCTGTGGGTGGTGTTTCAGGGTTTAGGTCAGTGGTGTTCGGGCAGTGTAGGGGGTCTTGCTGGGGGTGATGTTTCAGGGTTTAGGGCAGTGCAGTGGTGTTCGGGCAGTGTAGGGGGTCTTGCTGGGGGTAGTGTTTCAGGGTTTAGGGCAGTGCAGTGGTGTTCGGGCAGTGTAGGGGGTCATGCTGGGGGTGGTGTTTCAGGGTTTAGGGCAGTGCAGTGGTGTTCGGGCAGTGTAGGGGGTCGTGAAGGGGGTGGTGTTTCAGTGTTTAGGGCAGTGCAGTGGTGTTCGGGCAGTGTAGGGGTCGTGCTAGGGGTGGTGTTTCAGGGTTTAGGGCAGTGCAGTGGTGTTCGGGCAGTGTAGGGGGTCATGCAGGGGCTGGTGTTTCAGGGTTTAGGGCAGTGCAGTGGTGTTTGGGCAGTGTAGGGGTCGTGCTGGGGGTAGTGTTTTAGGGTTTAGGGTAGTGCAGTGGTGCTTGTGTAGTGTAGGGGGTCGTGCTGGGGGTAGTGTTTTGGGGTTTAGGGTAGTGCAGTGGTGTTTGTGTAGTGTAGGGGGTCATGTTTTAGGGTAGTGAAGTGGTGTTTGTGTAGTGTAGGGGGTCGTGCTGGGGGTAGTGTTTTAGGGTTTAGGGTAGTGCAGTGGTGTTTGTGTAGTGTAGGGGGTCATGTTTTAGGGTAGTGCAGTGGTGTTTGGGTAGTGTAGGGGGTCGTGCTGGGGGTAATGTTTTAGGTTTTAGGTTAGTGCAGTGGTGTTTGGGTAGTGTAGGGGGTCGTGCTGGGGTAGTGTTATAGGGTTTAGGATAGTGCAGTGGTGCTTGTGTAGTGTAGGGGGTCGTGCTGGGGGTAGTGTTTTAGGGTTTAAGGTAGTGCAGTGGTGTTTTTGTAGTGTAGGGGGGTCATGTTTTAAGATGCAATGCTCCAATACCTGACCAGTCTGCACTACATAGAACTGCAAAAAAACTAAAAATAAAAAGTGTTTTGCACACTTTTGTCATTGGGCTATATGTGGGCTACATCTGGGTAATATTTGTGCTACATTTGGGCTCTTTTTTCACTGGTGGCCATCTTGGAAGACTTCTTTGTTATGAAGTTTCCTAATTTCTTCATTTACTGCAGTCTCCTCAGTAGGAAATGCTTTCAGTTTTTACTTTGATTCCATCAAGAAGGCATTCAGATGTGTCACACATTTGCCATAAATTCAGAATGTTAGCACTCTAGTTGCTCATTAGATCACTGGAGTAAAGCTACTGCTCACCAGGGAGTTAACTGGTAGTCTGCTGCTGGTATTGAAAGTGATTGTTTCAGTCTGCATGTCAGAATTTTCTAATGAAATAGAAGAGGATTTGAGATCTCACTTAAAACATGCCCTAATTTTTCTTTCTGCAGCACTAACCATAATTTCTGTTTCAAAAGAACCCCTCATTTTGTTCCTTTTTAAATTAAATGTTTTAAGTGTTACCGGTTTATTCCAATCAAGATGGCTTCAGGTGTGCCATACTTTTGTCATAAGTAAGGCTGTTAGCGCTCTAGTTGTTCTTTAGAACACTCTGGGAAGCTGCAGTAGAACACAAAGGCATCAACTGGCAGGCTGCTCCTGTTGAAATATAACAGGAAGATATTTGAGATCACACTTGAAATATGTCCTAATTTTTCTTTCTACAGCACTAACCATAATTTCTATGACAAAATGAACCCCATCATTTTGTTCCTTTTTAAATTAAATGTTTTAAGTGTTACCAGTTTATTCCAATCAAGATGGCTTCAGGTGTGCCATACTTTTGTCATAAGTAAGGCTGTTAGCACTCTAGTTGTTTTTTAGAACACTCTGGAAAGCTGCAGTAGAACACAAAGGCATCAACTGGCAGGCTGCTCCTGTTGAAATATAACAGGAAGATATTTGAGATCACACTTGAAACGTCCTAATTTTTCTTTCCAGAGCACTAACCATAATTTCTATGACAAGATGAACCCCATCATTTTGTTCCTTTTTAAATTAAATGTTTTAAGTGTTACCAGTTTATTCCAATCAAGATGGCTTCAGGTGTGCCATACTTTTGTCATAAGTAAGGCTGTTAGCACTCTAGTTGTTCTTTAGAACACTCTGGGAAGCTGCAGTAGAACACAAAGGAATCAACTGACAGTCTCTTCCCTTGTTGGATGTACATGTTTTACTGAGAATGTCAGACTTCATTCTCACATGACTGAGAAAGATAATGTGAATTTACAGAAAATATGCTCTCATTTTAGCTTCTGGAGCACCTTCCAAACCTCCATGGGACAAGCATGAGAAAATAGTGTTCTCTCAAACATGATTCATGATATCCCAGCAGAAGGTTTTTCACATGGTAAAATCACCTTAGAATACACCACAATTCCTAAAATTAGTATGGTACCATCAACAAATAAATTCTAATGTAACTAAAGCCTGTTATCACCCTTTATAGTTCTCCTTTTGGTGACCCTCAAAATCTTCTATTCACTACAATGCATTTCAATGAGGTACTATCATTTATATTGGTCCCAAGATGGCTGCCAGCAATTCCAGGATGAAGTGCTGACAGCCAATCAGATCTCACGATGACATGTGTGGTTAGGCTCCGCCCAGATATATATGTGACTTTATTTTTGATTTTCTCAGGAACTACTGAACGGATTTACACCATTTAAGCAAAAGGCACGACACTGAACCAAGGGCTACCTCTTTGCCAAATTTGGTGTAATTCCGTTCAGCAGTTCGGGCTGTAGCTGCGACTAAAGGTTCCTATGGAAAAATGAATGGGGAAAACGCGTTTTGGGACCCCCCCTTTTTCTCGGACCCCGCTTGAAGTATCACCCCGAGACTTTCAGGATAGGAGCGGACCGGAGCGCCCCAACAAGTTGGAAACTTTCGCGAAGATTCGTCAACCGGCGCCAACGTTATTTCAAATAGAATGTCGCGGATTTCCTATGGATAATAGGTTTTAACTATAACTATCTACTGGCGACCGCCAGTAGATATATATATATATATATATATATATATATATATATATATATATATATAAAATCTACTGGCGGTCGCCAGTAGATAGTTATAGTTAGGACCTTTATCCATAGGAAATCCGCAACATTCTATTCCCAATAAGTTTGGCGTCGTTTGACGAATCATCGCGAAATTTTCAAAACTAGTGGGGCGCTCCGGTCCGCTCCTGTCTTGAAAGTTTCGGAGTGCTTCATCAAGCGGCGGCCGAGAAAAGGGGGTCCCAAAGCGTGTTTTCTCCATGTTAATTCCGATAGGAAATTTTAGCCACGGCTACAGCCCGAACTGCTGAACGGAATTACACCAAATTTTGCAAAAAGGTAGCGCTTAGTTCAGAAAGCAACCTTTTTTTTTAAATGGTGTAAATCCGTTCAGTAGTTGCGGAGAAATTAAAAAAATAAGAGTGAAAAAATCAATTTCCCATAGGAAACTTTATGCAAGGCTACAGCCAAAACTGCTGAACGGAATTACACCAAATTTGGCAAAAAGGTAGTGCTTAGTTCAGAAAGCATCCTTTTTAAAAATGGTGGAAATCCGTTCAGCAGTTTTGGAGAAAATCAAAAATAAAAGTTTTGATATTTATGGCCGCGTTGGATCCGCGCACCCTCCCGATCACGAGCTGCATGCTAATTGGCTGTCAACACTCCAAACCAGGAAGTGTTGGCAGCCATCTTGTTCCTCGGTAGAACCGAGGAACAAGAAAGCAGAAAAACAACTGCGTAAAACGCAAAAAGGGGGCAGGGTAGAAACACCCTGACCCCTAGGCCTGCTCAGGGGTCCCACAAGGACCCCCAGGGCCTAACATTTTTTTTTAATAATCGGCAGAAAACGCGCTGGGTGCGCGGATCCTGCCAATAAAAAAAAAAACGAAGCGCGGTCTCCCGCGCTGCTTTGTGATTTGGCCCCTGGGTGGGCCAAGTCCCGGGGGCATGTGGGGTTAATGAAAATGTATGTGGGGGGGGCCTCTAAGGCCCCAAGCCCCGAGGACCGCCACCCCGGGGCTTCTTTTTATTTTTTTAAATAACCTGTGGGGGGGCTCGAGCCCCCACATGCCCGGGGACTGCCACCTCCCCGGGGCACAAAATAATAAAATGTGGGGGTCCGTTTAGGACCCCCGAGCCCCGGGGACCACCACCTCCCCGGGGGTGTGAACAGGATGGGAGGGGGGCCGCGCGGCCCCCCTCCTGGAGCCTGTAATGGCCCTGGGGACCGCCACCCCCCAGGGCCGGCTCCTGCAGTGTCCCGGGGTGCCTACCCCCGGGACACTGATGTTTGCAATGGCAGGACGGGAGCCTCGCGGCTCCCGTCCTGTCATAGCAAACTGCTTGCTTCATTGAAGCGAGAGCAGGGAAACCTGCTCTCGCTTCAATGAAGCAAAGCAAGTTGCTTTCCAGATGGGGAGCTGCATGTCAGCAGCTCCCCTTATGGAAAAGCAATGCCGGCTCCCGCAGGACGCGGGGAGCCGGCGGGACTGTGGGGGGATTGGGGACCCCCCACAGTCCCCAACCAGAAGCCAGGCCCCGGGGGATGGGGTCCCCGGGGCCATTAGTGACCCGGGAGGGGGGCCACGCGGCCCCCTCCCCTACAAATAAAAATGTAAAAAAAAATAAATGTAAAGGCCGGCCCCGGGGGATGGGGTCCCTGGGGCCATAAGTGGCCTAAGGAGGGGGGCCACACAGCCCCCTCCAATATTTTTAAATAAAAAAACAAAGCGGGCATGCCCCGGGGGATGGGGTCCCCGGGGCCAATAGAAGCCCAGGGAAGGGGGACCACGCGGCCCCCTTCCCGTTTTTTATTTAAAAAAAAATCCTCAGACCCCGGGGGATGGGGTCCCCGGGGCCAAAAGTGGCTGAGGGAAGGGGGGCCACGCAGCCCCCCTCCCTTACAAAAAAAAAAAAAAGATCGGCATCGCGCCGGAGGCCCCGCCCCCTCCCTGCAGCAGTCTGCAAACGCGCCCCCTGGCGCGTTTTAAGAAGGGGAAGTAATTCCCCTTGAATACTGGGGGTCCCTGGAGGCCAAGTAGCCCACCAGGAACCTCCAGTATGCGCCAGGGGCTGTGTTGCAGAGAGGTGTACAGAGGCCACGCCCCTTTTACACCTCTCTGCAACGCAGCTCTGTGGCGCTTTTTGGAGGTACCTGGTGGGCTAGTTGGACTCCAGGGACCCTCAGGATTCAAGGGGACTTAATCCCCCAACTTAAAACGCACCAGGGGCGTGTTTGCACAGTGGTGAAGGGAGGTGGCGGGGCTTCAGGTGACGTGTGCAAACAGGCCCCGTGGCGTGTTTTAAGTTCAGGAATGAATTCCTCTTCAATCCTGAGGGTCCCTGGGGGCCAACTAGCCCACCAGGTACCTCCAGTAAGCGCCACGGAGCTGCGTTGCAGAGTGTTGTAAAATGGGGCGTGGCCTCTGAACACCTCTCTGCAACGCAGCTCTCTGGCGCATACTGGAGGTACCTGGTGGGATAGTTGGCCCCTAGGGACCCTCGGGAATGAGGAGGAATTAATTCTCCAACTTAAAACGCGCCACAGGGTGTGTTTGCAGACAAGTCACCTCAGGCCACACCCCTTCCTTCACCATTGTGCAAATATTCCTCTAAAATCAGCCGAACTACGAATTCCGATTTACTCACCTGTTATCAGGAGAGAACCCAGTGCTGCATCTTTTAGCCCAGCACTGACCCTGAAAAGTAATTCTAACCGTACTTACCAGTAACTTGTATTTCCTTCCATAGGAATCCATTGTCTGGTTTTCAGCAGAAAAGTTTCAAAGTGTCGATTTTCACAAACTACAAATATTCCTTAAAAATCGCCTGTATGACTTAAACGCATTCTTTCAACTGTTTACAGGAGATGCACCAGTGCTGGATCCAGGATCCGCCACTGAGTAAGAAAAAGTAACGATAACACTACTTACCTGCTAAGTGAATTTCCTCCCATAGGATAACATTGGTGATTCTATGTGAAAAAGTTTCTAAGTGTCAACTTTTAAAATACAATAATATTCCTTAAAAATCACTACTGTAACCAAAACGCTTTTACTCAACTGTTTACAGGAGATGTCCCAGGACTGAATCTAGGATCCAGTCCTGTGGTTAGAAAAAGTAATCCATAAAGTAACTAATTGCATTTAACTAGAAATTCACATTGAGCTCAATGTTGCATTGTGTTTGAAATTGTGTTGCCCATTGCAACAACTGTAACTACTGTACTTAAAAGTCTATTGCCTATTTGCAAAGTATTTAAACTAAAGTAATTCATTCTGAGAAAGTATATTTTGTAAGGTAATGTATAATGTAATTACAATGTAATTTAAAAAATAAAATATCTACAAATAGTTTAAAAAAATGTAGTAAATCAGTATCAAAAAAATAAAGATAATTAATACATTTAAAAATTGTCATTTACAAAACCTTTGAAATTCACTGAAAAAACCATAGGTTTCAGGCACTTTATAGTTAGAAATTAGCATTTAAAAAACCTTTGAAATTCACTGAAAAAACCATAGGTTTCAGGCACGTTATAGTTAGAAATTTGCATTTAAAAAACCTTTGAAATTCACTGAAAAAACCATAGGTTTTAGGGACAGTTATAGTTAGTTGGACATTGCACTCGTACAAAACCCGTGAAATTCCCCCGTTATAGTTAGTTCAGCTAACTATAACTCGCGCCCCCGCAATGCACTGCTGATGACGTCACATATTACATCACTCATGACATGGTCAGTGACATCACTGATGACATCACTGATGACATCTCAAATAACATCACTGATGACATCATCCATGTGATAATTTCATGCATCTTCTCACACCCTAATATAACTTTTGATACACCCACTCTAAATTACAGACTGCCATTCTCAAAACCATAGACACTCCAACACCAATAACTACATACCCACTCACTGATTCTTAGGTCTACACACACATCCACTCACTCACCTGTACAGTCACTCATACTTACGGTCACTCAGTACAGGACTATCATATGCACTCATACACCTACATAGACACTCACACACCGCCACTAATCCATAGAGGTACTCACACACCTAGTCAGTCATGCAAATAATTAAACACACTGCCATTTACTCACCTATACAGTTATACACACACCAGCTCACTTACTCATACAAATACTAGCACATTCTTACGCTCTTATACAATCACTAATACAAGTACACACTCATCCATACAGCCACTCTCACAATCACACACTCTCACTTATACCCATTTATATACTCCAACACACATATATACTGCCTTTCACATATGTAGATACTCACACATGTACCACTGAGATACATTCACTCACTAACACACCCATACACACACTCACCCACCCATACAGTCCATCACAGATGCACTCTTGAAACCATGCACCCAGTGAATCACCCACTGATACATCTATGTGCAGTCACACACACCCCATCCACACAAACACTCAGGCACCCATACAGATACTCAGACAACCAATCAATAACTCATATAGACACTCATGTAGCTATTTACAAACCCATGCAGCCACTTACACACCAACAGACAGACGGATAAAGACATTCACACAGTTTAGTCACTAACCCATGCATTTAGTAAGATACGTTTAATCACTCACTTATAGAGTCAGTCACGCACCTACTAAATCATCCATCCAGACACTTATACACCCACTCATTATTCAATACACCTTGGCATATATATTAAACATATTTAAACTTTATAGAAACACACAGTCACTGCATGATGTCATCAGTGATGTCACTGACCATGTCATGAGTGATGTAATATGTGACGTCATCAGCAGTGCATAGCTGAACTAACTATAACGGGGGAATTTCACGGGTTTTGTACGAGTGCAATGTCCAACTAACTAGAACTGTCCCTAAAACCTATGGTTTTTTCAGTGAATTTCAAAGGTTTTTAAATGCTAATTTCTAACTATAACGTGCCTGAAACCTATGGTTTTTTCAGTGAATATATATATATATATATATATATATATATATATATATTTACTGGAAAAAACAAAGGTTACAGGGACATTATAGTTAGGAAATAGAATTAAAAAAACCTTAGAAATACAGTGAAAAAAAACAAAGGTTTCAGGGACGTTATAGTTAGGCTGACATTTCACTCGTACAAAGCCAGAGAAATTCAGCAGTTATAGTTAGCTGACCTAACTAACTTGGGCCCCCGCAATGCACTGCTTATGACCTCACATATTACATCACTCATGAGATAGTCAGTGACATCACTGATATCTCAAATGACATCACTGATGACATCGTCCATGTAACCTTTGGTTTTTTCAGTAAATTTCTAAGGTTTTTCAAATTCTATTTCCCCAACCATAACGTCCATGTAACCTATGATTTTTTTAAGTGAATTTTTAAGGTTTTTAAATTGTATTTTCTATCTAATATGGCTCTATAAGAGGAATTTCTATAAGCTTGTATTTTCTTTAGTGGATTAATAAGTGTTTTTTTTATTTACATTTTATATATTCGCGACGACGTCCCGATCCCTGTGGGTACGTCGCGAAAACGGAAAACAAAAGCAGACATTCAATGACCACCAACACATCCAAAAATAATATGTAAAAAATCCATTCTGAACATTGTCCTACCCATATAACTATATACATACTTCTTTCAAAGTATGTGTAAACATATTTTTGTACTAAGTTTCCCTAAAAACCATCTCTCAGACCTATTTTACGTTTTCGCGGTTATTCGGGACGTTGCGACGTGGCCGTTAACCACCACGATCACGCCTTTTCCATAAAGTGAAAACACATATGCACACATATTACAGTATTTTACACACTAGGGGTTTATTACTGTACACTTCAAAATCATGTTTTTCTAGTGTATCTCTAGAACAACCATCACTAAAACATTTTTTTCCGTTTTCGCGGTGAGACCGGATATTGCGAGGACGTTGGTCGTCGCAAACCCCGCGGTTACGTCGCGACAGAGGAAAGCAAAAGCAGGAATTCAATAGCCACCACCACATTAAAAAAAGATAACTATATAATTAATTCTAAGCATCACAGTAGATAACTCACTATATAAATAACTGCATAATAACATTTATCAAAATCTCAATATCTCTATAACAATGCAGCTTAATGATTTACTGATAATTTTTTTTGTATTTCCACCAATATCCACGACGACGTTGATAGTCGCGATGTGCCCGCGATGATACATGGGGGCCGCTCTCGTGGTCACAACGGCAGGGCAACTATCGCGCACAATTAAAAAAAAAACAATTTTGGACACAACTTGTGTCACTAACACCTCACATTTTTCAACCATGGGGTCAGAGTATCTCCACCCTGACCCCTTATGTGGGCTTTCACATAAATTTTCATCCCCGGGAAGCGTTCCCGATAGATAAAATGACGGCCATTCCCGTTGGCGCGTGCATTCATCATGAAACCACCGCAAAATATCCGCGGCCAGACATATCACTATAATTTTAAACTTACATTTCTCAACAAATACTGACTGGATTTACACCAAATAAGCAAAACGCACTTCCTTGAACCGACATCTACCTCCCTGCCAAATTTGGTGTAAGTTTGTTTAGCGGTTTGGGCTGTAGGTGTGGCTAAAGGCTCCTATGGGAATTAACATTACAAATGCAACCTTATATCGCCCCCCAAATACTCAGTCCCCACTGCACGGATCTCCCCCAATCTTTCCATAACAATAGAACCCACCATGACACTTTTTTGGGAAAATTTCATGTAGATTGGTCAAATGACGCCAAACTTATAGTTGCGTCAAAAAGAAAATTTCCCTATGGAAACAGGGTCCTAACCAGATCTACCTACTGGCGACGGCCAGTAGGTAATATGTTTATATATATTCTATGGAAAAAACTAAATTTAAAGTAACGTTATAGTTAGGCGTGATAAAAAGATGTATTTTTGGTTTAAAAAAAAAAAAACCTTAAACATTCATTGAGAAAAAACAAAGGTTAAAGTAACATTATAGTTAGGTACATTTCTCAGTGACAACAAACGTTTTGAACTAAAATAACTCAGACATTTAGCAGTTACAGTTAGCATCACCAACTATAACTTGCGCCCTCGCCCTGTACTGCTTATGACCTCACATATGACATCACTGATGACATGTTCTATGACATAACTGATGACATCTCAAATGACATTACTGATGACATCATCCAATGAGTTTGTTTTATAGTTTACATAGTGCTGGGTAACTACAATGGTACTTCTCAACCTAATTTTGTACAGCCTGTGTCCAGCTTATGGGTGTAAATGTTTACAAAATGCATTTTCTCGTAATGCACCATAGCTGTGTAGAGGTACTGAACACGATATCAATGTTTCCATTTAAGAGTAACTCTGTGTGCAGGTGACAATTGACTTGTATTCATTATACTCCACACAACTTTTTGGTTCTGGAGAAAGAGTTTCCAACAGCAGAAAGATTCTCCGTAGTAGATGCTAACTTTTGTAAGCAGCCTTGAGCTATTAGAGAGAATCCTGCTAGCATGATAATTAATACTTAATATAGAAGAGTGCGTGCACTAGGTATTGACCTATGTGCGTGTGCTTGTTTTGCTTCAGAAGATGGGCTATCTGTAAAGCTTTCGCCACAGTAAAAAGGGTGCAGGTAGTACGAACTTTAGTACCTGTATATCTTGGTTATTTTGAGCAAATAGTGTTTTTTTTTTTTTTTACAACTGTTGAATAGGATGTACATTGTTCTGAGTAGATTCACTTTAATACTCTGTGGTGTATTTCTCATGAATTTCTGTTTGCAAACAGTGTGCTAAGATTGAACTCAATAAAGTAAAAACTGTTTACAGTACTCAGTACTCTACTGATATCAACTTCATTTCTATATGTAGCTTTGGTGTGTGTCAACTGTTTGATACAACCAAAAGCTGTCCCCTGCTAACGATAACTGCTGAATTTCTGTGTTTTTTTATTATTCAAAAGGTTTCTGTTATCACTGAGAAATTCACCTAACTATAATGTTACTTTAACCTTTCATTTTTTCAGTGAATTTCTAAGGTTTTTTTAAATACAAAAACAGATATTAAGATTGCTTATATAAATCTATTTTTTTAGTAAGTGATTACTCAGAGTTCTATATTTTGCTTTAATCTACTGTTATTTTTCATGTGTTCAGTTATTTAATGTTAATCTGTAAAAAGAGTAATTAAAATATGCTTGTAAAATGTATATACATTTTTTTATGAAGGCGGCGACTCCGGCGAGATGGTCATGAGAGTTGAACAGACAATACCCTGCATGGACTCTGAAGGGGATTTACTTCCTAGTCACCTCTTGTGACCCTCTCTGAAGATCGTACATTTGGGATTAAGTTAAGAACAGTGTTTTTCTGTAATTCTGAATACAGTAATACATTACAGAAGTTGGTTATATCAGTAAAATTAATTATGATTTGTTCCATTGAATATATAAAGCAATAATATTTTTACAATCTCGCAAGACACTTGCAGGAGTCAAACACACAATCTGCTGCGTGGACTGCGAGTGGGCTGTACTTTCTGTTCAGCTCTCGTGATCTACCCGCGAGATAGTGCATTTGGAATTTAAGTTAATAGCAGTGGTTTCTTTTAATTCTGAACAAATTAAGACATTAGAGATGTTTTGTTAGCCTGCAAAAATAGATTATAAATTGTTCCATGAAACATCTAAAGCAATAATATTTTTACGATCTCGCGGGTATCTCGCGAGAAGTCTGGGAGAGGAACCACACCGTAAAAAGGATTGTGATTGGTTCATATGGGTGTCTTTATTTCGAAAAAAGAAGATTCTATCCTTTCTCATTTATTTCCCTATTCGATTTTGGTGAGTGTAGACCTATCTGCCTTGCTCTCCTTTCTTGTTTCCCTTCCAACACAAAGATGTCTTCCTCAGATTCTGATGAGCAGCCAGGAGCAGCTGCACCAGCTCAGCCACCTCAGCCTCCCAAGGAATCCATGGTGTGGCATTTCTTTGAAATGAGGCCAGGTGGCAAGAAAAGTTCTGCAAAGTACGTCAGCTGTAAACTTTGCAAGAAGGGGTACAGCCGGGGAAGCAGAAATAAACAGTATAGTATGAGTACCACAGGCATGTGGAGACACCTCAGGTCTATGCATTCGCAAAGGCTTGCACAGGCGGAGGTGGCTTGGGCTATGGAGCAAGACAACTCTACAAGGGTTCCACATCATTTGCTCTGGGAGATACTGCGCCTGTTATAAGTGCATAAGCAGACAATAACCCTGCTTTCCTGAATAAAGCATTATATTGCTGCTTGTGTAAGGAGATAATTGTTTCATCAGAGACAAGCAGGTCTGCCCAAGAGAAGCTTATCCAAGATCACAAGTGGCCCAGTAGGCAGTAGTTTTTTTCCCCCAGATGTTACTCTTGTTTTTAAGGAGATGCTGTTGGTGTTTGCTTCACACTTCAAGTTGTATGTTTTTGGCCAACCCTATTAAAAAAGTTTTAAAATACAAAACAATAGTAAAAATGTTAGAAAAGCCCAAAAAAATTATACTTGCTGAAAACAGTAAACAAAAACAACTTTTCAGCGCTATTCTATAGTTAAAAGATATATGTTGTTTGTACTATGTTTCTCTTTTTTCCTTTTCCAAAGCTCTTGTAAGACTCTCACAAGAGCCAGGGAGGCAATCCCTTGCATGCAGTCCGAGGGGGCAGTGCTTCTGTTTGCTTTTGCGAGCCTGTAACGAGATCATACTTTTTATAATGGACTTTGCATTTACACTGAATATATCCTGATGTAGTATGCATAATTTATATACACCAGAACAGTAACGGTGTGTTTAGTTTAATGAAATGCAATCCATTATATAATTGTGGGGAAAAATAAATCACTTAGATTTATGAGAAAAAAAACACATGCTTTACCTGCATGAGACGAATATTGATACTCATTTATTTAATCTAAATCCATTTATTATCGAAGTCCATTTATTATTCTTCGAAAACGTTCAATCATTTCTTTTCTTTACAATCGTGCAAGAGTCTCACGAGACCATAAACCTTTTTTTAGAGGAAAAATGTACACTTTCCTTTATTACAGTACTTATGCCTTATAGTTCACGTAGGGTGTGGGAAGAAAGTAGACTCTTAAATGAGACCTTTTCACAGTATAACAACAGTGCCCAGTAGGGTGTAAGGGGACACTGGGATCTCACTGACACCTCTCCACAGCCTAACAACTGTGTTTAGTAGACTATGGGGAGAGACTGGCCTCTCATAACCTTGTATGACGATAACCAGTGTGTAGAGTAGGGTGCAAAGAGAAACTGCCTCTCCACTCGCACCTTTCCCCAGGCTTAGTAATATGCATAGTAGGGTGGAGAAGGTATTCCCCTCACATATAAGATCTCACTATACCATAGTAAGTATAGCAAGTACTGGCCTTTACACTGGTACCTTTCAGCTGGGAAATGACCATATATATTAGGGTGTGGCTGTGACTGTCCAGTCACAGCTCTCCCCAGCATGGTAGACATGTACATTAGTGTGTAGGGAAACACTGTCTTCTCCACTACCACCTATCTCCAGGACAACATGATGAGCAGTACAGTGCAGGCAAGCAATGGCCTCTGTACTGATGGACTGACACCTCTCCCTATTGCAATAGTAATATGCAGTGCTATCTAGGAATGGAGTGAGCTGTCCACTAGCATATCTTACCAGAGTGAAAGGTGTCTTAGCAGGGTTCCAGAAAAAAATATCTCTGTTCATACCCCTTCCCATACTGACAGGTATGTCTAGTAGACTGTTGAGAGAAAGTACCATGTTTGCTGATAAAATCACTCTTGCATGATACGTCTTCGCAGTACAGTGTGGAGAGAGACTGATCCCTCTCATGTGACCTGTGTCTTGAATGATGGGAATGCAAATTAGGCTGTGAAAACAAATGAGCTTACCTCTCTTGTTACAGCGCTCTCCAGGATGACAGATACACAAGTAAGGTGTGGGGATTAAATTACATCTATGCGGACAAGTCTGTCTTGCATACCAACTATAGAGACTATGATGTATAAACACACTGCTCTGTCAGTTGAGACATCTCTTCAGAGTAATATATGTGTAAAGTAGGCTGTGGGTAGTAGGGTATAGACATGGAGTATCCTCTCTGCTGAAAACTGTGTCTTGGTTGATTTGTGTGGATAGTTAAATGTGGGGACACACTCACCTCTACCTCAGACCTCTTACCGTGGGGACAATGAGGCATAGTAGCGTTTGCCCAGGGACAGACTTCTCCGTTGAAACTTCTCTCCACAGTCACAAGCATATATAGCAACATGTGCAAAAGAACTGCCATCGTCAATATCACATCTCCACCAGCTGATAGCAGTGCGTAGTAGGATATGAGGATGCACTGACCTCTGTGCCAAAACCTCTCTTGTACGAGAGGTCTGCATACTACAGCAAGCACAAGGACTGATCTTTCTAATGAGACCTCACTGTTGCACGAGAAGTCAACATAGTTGGGTATTCAAATGATTGGCTTTTCCATTAACAATTCTCATAGCATAAAAGATGTGCATAGTACCATATAGATATATACATGCAGGAGCACTTTTGTACTCCCAGAAGATGGAACTGTAATAATATTTAAATCTACACCAACTATTAAGCAAACAAATCAGCAGTAACGTTAAACGTTTTTATTAAAAAAATAAAATTAACATTACAAAACTACAACTACAGTAACAAACTATATCAACAATTATAAAACAAACTAAACAACCAACTTTACTAATTTATAATGTCCTCGTCACATTATGATGAGCAGCCTGGTGTAGCTGTACCACCTCAGTCACATCAGCCTGGGAACGGGCGATTAATATAGCAGTTTTTTGTTTTTAAGCCAGCTAGCAAAAAAGTCTCAAAGTTTCTCATGCGTACAGTATTTAAAAGGAGTTAACAAAGGCCATGTCGGGCAGAGTTAGCTCGTGTTGCTGAACTGCAGAGCTCTTCATGTGCTTCTACATCTTTTCGACCTGGATACACTGTGCCTACTCAGGTACTCACTGCTTAAAAAAACAAGTATCCTGCTTGTCCTAATACAGCTAGTTTTTGCTGCTTATGTGAGCAGGTAATTATTTCCTCAGACACAGGTAGACCTACACAGTACAAGCTTGTGAAAGATCACAAATGCCCCCCTATGCAATACAAACATTTTCACTTCTCCAATAGTTTTTTTCCTCACTTTCCATTGAGTAATTATTTCCTGTTTTTTCAAAAGTGAACAATACTTCTTTTTCAGCTCCATATGTTTTCTCGCATGGTAGTTTTCGTGTTCACAACTTCTGCTTCCCAATTTCCACCTCCAAAAAGAGGGAAAAAACCCCAAAAATTAAAAGTTACAAGCTAGTCAATAAATCATAACAGTCATTCTTCACTATATTCTGTAAAGTTTTCTACATCTTTTACTCCGAATTACATATTTAGATCTAGTGTACCACTAACTTGTTATTCCTTTCTCCAGAAAAATTCCACACCCTCGCCCAGTGTCTATTTTCACAAATAAATTATAACATGCCATCAAACCTGATTTCATAAAAGTTTATAAAGTAACACATTCCTCTTGAGACACCTCTGCTAACACGGAGCACAGTGTTTCACTCTAGAAATAGCAATATCACCACTCAAACATCTCATAGTGCTAAAGTATATGTACAGTGAGGTTCATAAAAACACTAGGGCTTGCATTAACACATTCCACATTCTTTGTTTTATAATTTGAGAAACACAGCCTTGTTTACTTACAAGTGCATACAGTTGGAACACTTTACATTTCAACACAATTTGCAATACTTATTGATATCTCTTTATATTCTGTCTTCCTTTCAAAAACTATATTATGAGATCTACACCTCCCCAGAAACCTTTTCCCTGTACACATGCTGTAGAATAAGTTTACCAACAGTAGTACACTTACTGACACTTCACAAAACACTTACCTGAACTTGGATTTCTTTCTTAAATGCAGATGAAGACACCAATCTCTTTCAGCTGCTAATAAATTCACTTCTGCTGAGCACAGCTCAAACAGACTTCCTTCTCCGCCAAAGCACCAAGAACAAACTGAGCTATCTCTAGTTTTGCACACAATCACATCAAAGCATTTCTTCAGCCATGTAATAAGAATGGCAACTATTGGTTGAGCCTTGGCCCTTTTTTTTTTGTTTTTTTGTTACTTCTCCCCAATACGATCTTGCAAGACTCCTGGTGGCAGACCAAGTAATTCTATGTCAGGACCGGAGGCTTCAGATTAGGCTGTTCTTTCTTTACTTTATTACTCCAGCAGCCATTAACAAACATAAACTACATTTCCCATGAGCCCATGGGAACAATGGAGATAGAAAAAAGTCCAGCATATTGTCCAATCCTGAGCCAGGATGGCTGGTGACTTTCCACTGAGGACGCTCTACCCTCCTCTTTCTTCCCTGCTCCAGCAGCATCGAGT
Source organism: Calotriton arnoldi (assembly GCA_963921515.1). Taxonomy (NCBI): domain Eukaryota; kingdom Metazoa; phylum Chordata; class Amphibia; order Caudata; family Salamandridae; genus Calotriton; species Calotriton arnoldi. Next base: position 1,706,407 of record CAWUFW010001657.1, read on the forward strand.
TAAGTCAATTTCTCTCTTGGACTTAAATGTTATGTATTGCATGATGAGCATGGCTTTTTGTCTTGTTTGTGCCTGGCGAGCGTTTTGCTTAAGCGTACTTTAGGCTTTGGGCTTTTCCTGCAGCGCGTAGCTTTGTTAATTGCTTGGTCACTGCGGGAGCGTCGCTGCCTCCTTACGCGGTTCCCCTCAGGTCCAGCAGGCTCAGATGCGGTGCGGCCCTCCTGCCGCTAGGGGACCGCGTCTTTAATCACAGCGCGCCTTGGCGCGTCTTTACCCCCCGCGGCCGGCGAGTCCCGCTGCCTCAGTTCAAAGACTGTAACTGACGCGGGGAGACTCGCTCGGCGGCATTTCTGTCAAAGGCTAATTATCTTTTCTTGGCAAACACGTGGAGGAAGGTATTGTTTTTCTTAGCAAAGCTGGTTATCAAAGAGCCCCTGCCTGGAGCATTACACCCGTACCTCGGGTAGGAACTTACTTGATATCAAGGGGCCAGCCCAGGCAAACAAACACCTTCAGTACCAGTAGGGAGCTACGGTCCCAACTCTATTATAAATTACACCCTAAGGGTTGATCTCAATTTGCAGGGAAATTCCCTATAGTTAACCCCTTGTCAGTTAATTAATGTCTGAAATCCTTGAACAATGGAGGATTTTGAGGACCAATATTATGAGGACGAGGAAGAGGAGGTCACATACCTACCTATTGATGACAACTTTTGTCAAGTTATGGACTCCTCCATCCTCAAGGCGGTTTCAATGGTGGTGGCGTCCTTGGAGAAGAAGATTACGCAGTTGCAGGCCCAGTGCCTAAAACCCCTGGATTCCAGGGAAGATCAATCGGGGGCACGAAATCCCCTACCTCCAGGGCAGCCCTCCTCCTCCCCCTTTGACCCCAATAGGAAACGCGCTGATGACGCAGGGGTGGACACAGATGCGTTTGCGTGCTTAAAAAAGGCTTTTTTGGATGCTCAGCCCCTCCCCCAACAACCCCCCCAACCCTCAGAGGATCTGGCAGGACCCTCGGGTTTCCCCGACACTCTGCCTGCGGTGGACCCTGACAAGTTCCCCCAGACCTCTGACGGGGATGGTGACTCGGGCAGGCCATGGCGCCCGATGAGATCTGCAGTGATATGCTGAACCCGGACGACCTACTTCACCCCTGGTAAGCTGAGAGGGTTCCAGCCCCTAAAATGGCTGCGTATATGGCACCAAGGCTTCGCAAGCCCCTGGATGAGGAGGTCAGAAGCTGCCTTAAGGCAGAGTGTCCGAGACCATACTAGAGGGGAAGGTCGCCCTCACCCCCGAGGTGGATCCTAAAATGGCCACCTTCCTGGCAAAGTGTATTAGGGACCCGAAGAAGGGCATTGATCGTTCCTGGAGGGCGTGCCAGGATAAGCTCCTGGGCACGGCAGGCCCTTTAGCAAAAATCTTGGAAATGGCGGAAGATGCCAAGTCCTCAGGCACGCTCATCTCTCCCGAGACACTCTCCAGTTGGGGCCAGAGGGCAATCATTTTCTTGGGAAATGCTAATGCGGCCATTTCCACGGAACGCCGCAGATCCCTCTTAATTAAAATCAACCCTAACTTGGGGGAATGGGCCAACTCAGAGGCTGGGCCTGTGGCGGAAGGCAATCTTTTTGGAGATCCTTTCGTCAGGGAGTTGGGAAAATTCGTCAACACATTCAATTCCCTGGACAAGGCCCAGTCCTCTATCAAACGTATCTTCACCCCACGTGTTTTTGGGGCAGCCAGTCGTGGCAGGGTGCGATCGACCCGCCGTCCTTACAATCAAGCCTCCTTCAAGTCGGCAGAACCCCGCCGAGGTCAGTGGCAGGACCCCAACAAGTTTGGAAACTTCTACCCTACCAGACCACAGCAACGTCGTAGAGGAGGTAGAGGAAGAGGAAATGGCGGCTACAATAACCAACAAGGTGAGCGTTCAGAGTTCGGTGGATGAGGTAATAGGGGGCAGACTACAGTGTTTTTGCCACAATTGGGCTTCTTTAACTTCAGACTTCAGACGCCTGGGTGTTACGTACACTGCAAGGTTTTCAGATAGAGTATATCGAACATCCTACTCAGCTTGTTCACCCAAGGCCGCTCTCTTTTTCAAGGGAACAGAGAAAACTGATAGACAGGGAGGTCTCTGACCTTTTGAGGAATAGGGCAGTTGCCACCTCGACCCCTCACCCCGGGGTTTCCTCAGCAACATCTTCTTAGTGGAGAAACAGGATGGAGGCTATCGACCTGTAATAAATCTCAAGGACTTCAACGGGTGGGTAATTTATCGCCACTTCAAGATGGAGGGTATCCACCTCCTCAGGTATCTCCTCCAAACCCGAGACTGGATGGTGCGCCTGGGCCTAAAGGACACGTACCTCACGATCCCGATTTTTCCCCCTCACAGGTGTTTTCTTACATTCCAATGGAACTCTCCGACGTTCGAATTCACGTCCCTTCCTTTCGGTCTGTCCTCCGCTCCGTGGTGCTTCACCAAGCTGATGAAGCCGGTAGTGGAGCACCTCAGATCGGAGGGGATACGGATGATTGTTTATTTGGACGATATTCTGTAATGAATCAATGTCCCCGACGCTTGCTAGCCCAACTGCAACAGGCGGTAAGCCTCTTGGAGTACCTGGGGTTTGTGGTCAACGAATCCAAATCGGCTCTCATACCCTCTCAGAAGATGCAATTCTTAGGGTTTCTAGTGGACTCAGTCGAGGCTACTCTAAGCCTTCCATCTCGCAATCTAGCAAAGATCAGGCACGAGCTGCGACGCACTCTAGCCAAACCCACAATATCACTTCGCCAACTCGCAAGAGTAGTGGGCCTATTATCGTCATCCATTCAGGCCATATTTCCAGGCCCCCTGCACTACAGGGCCCTTCAGCGTCTCAAAGCCTCTCATCTTCGCAAGGGCCTTACTTACTCCCAGTTCATTCCCCTCTCGGAAGAGGCCAAAACAGAACTGTGATGGTGGATCTCGCACATGGAGGCTTGGAACGGCCGGGCGATTTTCGGGTCGCAACCCGACTTAGTGATAGAGTCCGACGCGAGTGGTTCAGTATGGGGTGCCCGATGCGGAGCTATTTCTACCGGAGGAAAATGGTCCTCCGAGGAGCAAGGCCTTCATATCAATTGCTTGGAGCGGATGGCAGGCTCCTTTGCGGTGAAATGCTGAACCAAAGACAAGGCCCAGTGTTGTGTCCTTCTCAAAATGGACAACGTAGCAGTGATACGTTACATCAACCATTCAGGGGGGCAAGATCCAGAGCATTGTCGGATCTAGCACGGGACCTCTGGATGTACTGCCTATCCAATCAGATTTCCCTTTCGGCAGAACACCTTCCGGGGACATCCTATCAGGTTGCGGATTGGTGCTCCCGCCATTGGATGGACACCAGCCTATGGAAACTACATCCGGGAGTATTTCGCGAACTCCAACTCCTGTGGGGCCCCTTCTCGATAGACCTCTTTGCCTCTCGGCTGGACACCCAGTTGCAGAGGTATTACAGCTGGCGCCTGGATCCGGAGGCCTTGGCGACGGATGCGTTCCTGCACGACTGGAGTACGGAGCAGGGCTACGTTTTTCCCCCCTTTGCGATGATAATGAGGGTGTCACCCCAGATGAGAAGACAGCTAGCGGATCTGGTGATGAACACCCAAATATGGAGGTCACAAGCTTGGTTTCCAATTCTGATGGAACTTTCTTGGGAATTTCCAATCAGTCTACCCCGGTTTCGGGATCTCCTCAAAAATCCACAGGGGAATCCCCATCACCTCCTCCTCCTCTCGGGAGGCCTTCAACTGATGGCCTGGCAGGTTACAGGCAACGTTGGAAAGGGCCAGGCTTTTCGGAGGATGCTGCCTCATTACTCGCAAAGTCCTGGGCAGAGAGCCCTAACAAGAGGTACCGCTCCGCTTGGTCTAGATGGGGGAGTTGGTGTCTTAGACAACAGGTTGATCCGATGGGGGCGGAGGTGGTCTATGTCCTTAATTTCTTAGCTTCTCTGGCTAAGGAAGGCTTGGCTTACAGGTCAGTCATCACCTTCCGATCTGCTATATCAGCGGGCCATATGCCGGTGGACGGTCACCCTATTGGGGAGCATCCGCTAGTGTGCAAACTATTGAGAGGTATCAGGCTATCCCGACCACCAGAACCTCAATACTCTACCCTTTGGGATGTGAACAAAGTCTTAAACCTGTTCCGATCATGGCCAGCGAATAAATATCTCTCTAGAAAACAGATGTCAGCGAAATTGGCGACCCTTTTATGTCTAATATCCTGCCGCAGAGTTTCTGATGTGCGAGCCTTAGACCTTACGGGTCGAATATTCACTCCGGAGGGAGTTACTTTTCAGATCTCCAGAAGGACAAAATGTAATTCAAAGTCAGTGTCTTATCCTGCTTTCCCGGATGTCCCTAAATTATGTGTGGTCAGAGCACTGAAAGTCTATGAAGTGGCGACGGTCGATATACGTCCTCAGGGCGTCAAACAATTGTTTATAGCTCTTACTAAACCACACGGGGTGGTCTCCTCCCCTACGATTGCGAGATGGGTTCGCTGGGTTATGCAGGAAGCAGGGATAGACACTACTCATTTCGGAGCTCATTCAGTCCGGGGTGCAATGGCGTCGAAAGCTTTCTCTTTGGGGGCGCGGTTGGAAGATATCCTTAATGCCGCATACTGGTCCTCAGACTCTACCTTTAAGAGGTTTTACTTCAAACCAGTGTCATCACTGGCGTCTCTGGTGGTAGATAAGCTTTAAACTAGCCTAATCCGAAGCCTCCGGTCCTGACATAGAATGAAAAATTTCCTAGCTATCGTAAAGGAAAGTTTCAATTCTATTAAGGACGTAGAGGCGAGGATTAGCCCACCCGCTAGAGAAACCCTCCCAGAACATCCTCGTAAGTGTGGTGAGTAACTAGTTTTCGATTCTCTCTGGTGATTACTAAAGTATTAGTGTTTCTTATTCTATGCTTGTTGTGGAATCATTGTTATTGAAATATGTTCAAATTGTTCCATTTGGGGAATCTCAATCCCAGGTTTCCTTTTGACCTAGGTTCGGACGCCAATAAACAGGAATAATTCGGAGACTTGCGGGCTGCGGTCGCACGAAGAAAGAGGAGGGTAGAGCGTCCTCAGGGGAAGGTCACCAGCCATCCTGGCTCAGGATTGGACAATATGCTGGACTTTTTTCTATCTCCATTTTTCCCATGGGCTCATGGGAAATGTAGTTTGTTAATGGCTGCTGGAGTAATAAAGTAAAGAAAGAACAGCCTAATCCTCGCCTCCGCGTCCTTAATAGAATAGAAACTTTCCTTTACGATAGCTAGGAAATTTTTCATTTTCCATGCAAGTCTTGCGAGTTTGAACGAACCCCATGAGGTAAGCTTCAATCCCTGAAGCTTGCACCCTACTATCACAAGTCTTTTGTGGGATCTCAACACAATTGAAGGGCAATAGTAGTATATGGTAGGGACTAGCCTGTCCACTGAGAACCCTCTCTAGGATAATCGTTGTGCATGCTAGGGTGTGAGGAGGGACTACACTCTCCTTTCAATGCTCTCCATTGAATTACAAGTATGCATAATAGTGTGTGGAGAGGTACTGCCCTCTCCTGTCAGACCCCTCTTTCAGATGATGGGTGTGCATAGTAGACTGTATGGATAGACTGACAGACTGAAAAGGTGTCTACTTTCAGATCTCTGGGGCTGATTATGATGGCGGTCGGATGAGAGCAGGACCGCCCGACTAGAAGTCGGCTTTCCCGCTGTCCTTATTACGATGTGACCGCCATCACGGCGGTCGCAATGTGTATATTTTGCATAAGATACACATTTGAAACATCCCTTCACTATGAAGCAGGCACCATGCGGAGGGCTCCCAAAGTCACTTCCCGCCTGCCTTTTCATGGTGGGTTAGCTGCCATGAAATGGCAGCCGGAAAGGGACATCCTAATCCCTACGGTAGTGCCTGAGCAGGCACTGCCCTATGTAGGGAATAGGTGTCTAACCGCCGCACTGACGGGATCCTTGATCCGGTCGGCTGCAGCAGCCTTTCCCCTGGCAGCCGAGATCCGACCGCCTGCATCCTAATGCGGCAGTCGAATCCAATGGGCTGGATGGTGGTCGGACCGCCACCGATGGCTTAGCGCTGCCGGTCCCACCGCCATCGTAATCAGGCCCTCTGTCTCAGATAATGAGTGTGAGTAGTAGTGTGTGGAGAGGGGCTGCCCTCTCCTTTCAGATCTCTTTCTCAGATAACAGGTGTGCGTAGTAGGATGTGTAGATAAATTGCATCTCCTACCAGACCTCTCTCTCAGGTGACAGAGTCTGATAAACCCATCTACAATAAGACGGCTTCCCACAGTAACAAGTGTGCATAGTAGAGTGCATTCAAACATCACCTACTCCTTCCTACTTTTTCACAATCTCGCGAGTTCGTAATTTTGTTTTTTTAAGAATGAACCTTCTACTCATAACAGTACTTATCTGTTACGGACTTCTTCTCAAAAACAAGGACTACAATATGCATTCCTATTAGGAGTGTATTGAGAACTCATCTACTCCTTTTTACTATTCACAATCCCGCCAGAGTCCCACAAGACTGTAAAAGTTTGTTAAAATCAACATAACTTTCTTATTTTCACAGTAGATATCCCTGAGACACCTCCTCTCTAAATCTAGGGGGATAGCATGCCTTTCTGCTGCCCCTTTATATAGTTTTTTTTAAACTTAATTTCAACAACACATCCAATTTTTCACAGTAACAGTAATGGCGGCCATTTAATTTCTAAAATCCCAACAGAATCAGAGCGCATGCTCTCACCAGACTCGTAGGATCCTATCGCTCATGCGAGAACGTGAAGGCTCATGGGAAAAAGAGGCCTCTCCACTAATGACAGGCCTCCGTTTTTGACTTTGCACTCTCGCAGGACGTCCATAGGACTCTCACAATAGCAACTGTCAAAATATACAATTATTCTTTACACTTAATATTTCAAAAACTACTGAACAGATTTACAGTAACCTACAAAAAGCACAATCTGTGGACCAAGAGCTAGCTTCCTGATGAATTTGGTATAATTTCATTCAGCACTTTTTGCTTTAACCTGCATTAAAGAAGTCTATGAAAAATGCATGGGGATTTTACTTTCTGGGACACCATTTTTTGCTTGGCCCCTACTTGACGGATCACTCCAACACTTTCCAGGAAGGAGCTGAAGTGGATGGACATTTTTGTTTGAAAAGTTTTGTGAAGATTTAGAAAACGAGGCCAAAGTTATTAGCAAACCAAAAAACGCTCAGTCTATGGAAAAGCAGACCTAACTAGAGCTACTCCCGTTCCCGGCGAAGGTCATCGAGAAGATCGTCAACAAGCAACTAACCCGTTACCTCGAGGACAACAACATCCTGGACCCATCCCAGTCCGGGTTCCGCAGTAACCACAGCACCGAAACTGCCCTCATCGCCGCCACCGACTACATCAGGGCCATGCTGGACAATGGAGAAACCGCGGCCCTCATCCTCCTGGACCTCTCAGCCGCCTTCGATACCGTCTGCCACCCCACCCTACGCACACGCCTCCACAACGCAGGGATCCGCGACATGGCCCTGGAATGGACCACCTCCTTCCTCTCCGGCAGAACCCAGAGTGTCCACCTCCCGCCATTCCAATCCAAAGCCTCCGAGATTATCTGTGGCGTACTCCAAGGATCATCCCTCAGCCCGACACTCTTCAACATCTACATGGCACCGCTCGCCCACATAGCCCGATCGCACGACCTCAACATCATCTCCTACGCCGACGACACCCAGCTGATCCTCTCCCTCACCAAGGACCCCTCCACCGCCAGAACCAACCTCCACGAAGGAATGAAGGCCGTTGCCGAATGGATGAAGAACAGTCGACTGAAACTGAACTCGGACAAGACGGAAGTCCTCATCCTTGGCTCCACCCCCTCCGCCTGGGACGACTCCTGGTGGCCGGCCACACTAGGAACTGCACCGACACCCACCGACCACGCACGCAACCTGGGGTTCATCCTCGACGCATCGCTATCCATGACCAAGCAAGTCAACGCCGTCTCATCCTCCTGCTTCAACACCCTCCGCATGCTCTGCAAGATCTACAGATGGATCCCCACTGAAACCAGAAGGACGGTCACCCAGGCCCTCGTCAGCAGCAGATTGGACTACGGCAACGCACTCTACGCAGGAGCATCGACCAAACTCCTGAAACGACTACAACGAATACAGAACGCCTCTGCACGCCTCATCCTCGACATCCCCCGCCACAGCCACACCACACCCCACCTGAGAGACCTGCACTGGCTCCCCATCAACAAGATGATCACCTTCAAGCTCCTCACCCACGCTCACAAGGCTCTCCACAACACCGGACCAACATACCTCAACAGACGTCTCACCTTCTACACCCCGAACCGCCAGCTCTGCTCCGCCGACCTCGCCCTCGCCACCATCCCCCGCATCCGAAGAGCAACCACCGGCAGCAGATCGTTCTCCCACCTCGCCGCCAAGACCTGGAACACCCTCCCCATCCACCTGCGACAGACCCAGGATCTGCTGGCCTTCAGGAGACTTCTCAAGACCTGGCTATTCGAGCAGTAGCAGCACCATCCCCCCCCCACCCCCAAGCGCCTTGAGACCCTCACGGGTAAGTAGTGCGCTTTATAAATGCACGGATTGATTGATTGATTGACATAGTGGCGACAGCTATTAGGTAATAAAAATATGTATAAACCGAGGAGTCCTTTATGTTCATGAAAGAGAATGTTGGCAGTCAAATTGGATAAATCAAACAGTCTTTAGCAAAGTAAATGAACATGTTTTGACATAACACCTTTGTGAAGACAGGAAGTGATAAATGCATTTAACAAACAGAGAGAAAAGACTCCATGAAAAAAAATAATCTGAAATAGATTTAAAGAATGCATAAGTACAAATATATAAGTCACAACAGTATTCTCAGGGTGTTGATGGCAGTTTAACCATTATAATTCAAGTGGAGATTCCAGCACTTAAGAGTTCTCAACAGAGACAGCTTGGCTACCGTTTTGCTATATAGTTAAGGTGTCCACAGGTATGATTAAAAAAATATAAACATTCTGGCAATAATACGCACCAACATTTATCGAGGCATGTGATACGTCACAATATAACATTGATAATAAAATCATCAGGCGCAAAAGACCCAACACTTTGATGGAGGCAGTGTCCTACTACCTACATCCCCGACTCCTACATATGCCCTCTGAAATGTATGCTTCATGCTGCAGAAAGACTGATCAAAGGTCTGAAAATGACATAACTCCAATGAATCCCACTAACCGACCACATCCTCTTTTATACCTGCTGTATCATCTATAAGGCAGTGTGTGGAATGTTTGAATTAATGTCAGCCACTGGTAATTAATCAGCGCTACACTCCAGTCCATCTTTTTTGTGCACTGAGGCAACAACCTTATTCAAATCTGCGAAAGACAAGCTGAGACAGTGGAACCCTACAAAGGACCAGCACCTGACCTGCTATCCCTAATTATCAAACATATATTTGGAAGTACCCAAGGTTATGTGTGGACACAGTTAACGCACCCACTGTCACGGTGCTATCCAATACTGGAATTTAACAATTTCTAACATAAGCAAAGGTGCACCACTGAAAGGTCAACAAACACACATCAAATTATCAGATCCGTGTTCAAAGATATTTCTTCAAGTTCTTCGTTTATTCAAAAAAGATTTAAAAATGATCAAGTTGGAATGAACAGCCGACGCGTTTCGTCCAAACAGATGGACTTCTTCAGGGCATAAGTGAGTCAGTCCTACAGTATCCCGTCAGAGTGTCTATGGTGGATAAAAACAGCAAGGACGTTGGCGGGTTACCATCCACTGTAATTATTAATAGAGCGAAGTAAGCTTCATGATGACAGAATTAGCCAAAATGCAGGGTGGGTCCGGATAGTAATATTCAAACAGTCACACCAAAATAAGATGGACCATGTGTTTCGGGCAATCTCTGGTTTAAGCCGTGATAAGCCCAGAACGGCGGCCCAAAGACGTCTCCTGTAAGGTGGTGCCGAAAGAAAGTCCATCTGTTTGGACGAAACCCGTCGGCTGTTCATTCCAACTTGATCATTTTTAAATATTTTTTGAAATATCTTTGAACACGGATCTGATAATTTGATGTGTGTTTGTTGACCTTTCAGTGGTGCACCTTTGCTTATGTTAGAACTTATTCAAATCTGCCTTGGTCCTGCTCCAATGGGACCAGTCCTGCTGAACTGCAAGCCCACCCCCCCTCCAACAGGAAAACAGGAACAAAGGCAACTTGAGACATGGCTGTGCCATAGAACTCCAGCTTTGCCTTACTTTCTGAAACTAGTCTGAGGTTGCTTACAATCCCATCCGAAGGGACGTGTCTTAGCACTAGGATCTGGACTGTCCCATAAGGGGCTGAGGCAGGAATTAATTATAAATAGCAGACCCCTTCCTGTAGAGCCACAGACACGTGAAACAAATATCCTGTAGGAGGGAGTGCATGGGAAGTGCAGTTATCTGCTTGCAGGCGCATTTACCAGAGCTGCAGGGATCACAAGGCAGTGAAATACCGGTTTCAGGTCAGCACACATCTCTTATAAAGGAGAGAGTGAGTTCCGTGGAGTAGCAGGAGGTCTAGAGCAGCTGGTAGCACCATGGGGAAAATCCCAAAACAGGAAGAAACAGGATGCTTTAAGCAGAAGCTCTCATATCTGAGATAGCAGCACCCAAAGTAAACCATAGGGAGGCCAATTTTAGTATGGTAGGGGTTCCAAATCCAAGATGGTGGCCCAATACACATGTGAGAATGATCTTCTGAATGTAGTCCAACAAAAGAGATTCTTGCAAAGAAGAAAATGCCTTGCAATCCATGTTACTTAAGAGTAAGATTGTGCTGCGCCTACTATATACATCAATCAGGTTTTTGTCAATGTCTGGGTAAGAGAATTTTTCTTCTGCTTAGGGGCTCAACTCTTGTGAATTACAACTAATGCTTTTCTCAGCTGCAGGCTTTATTTTTCTCAGCCGGCTATTTTTTTACAGCAGCTAGTCATCCAGTACTGGCCAGTATTATTCACAAGGAATCTCTAGAGAAGATATCTTCCAGTTAATCACGACTAGACATATTCCTTGAATTTCATCCTTGCAGCTCTGAGCTCTACTGTCCTGCCACTGTTGCCTCCAAGGGTATCCTTTTCACCCTAGGTGCCCCTAGTCTGGGTTGGCTCGAGGCCCTGATTGTGAGTAAAGGAGGTTAGGTTAATAACTTCTGTATAAGCCCTACCAAGAGGGCAATAATGCTCAAATGATTTTTCACATACAAACACCTAACATAAGAGGCCCAATGGCAGGAGAAGGTGAACTAACCAACCTACCATGCATTCTTTGCCCTTTTCCCACATTTCAACAGCGATGGTAAGAGCAAGCCCTCATTTCCACTGCTCTATATGGCGGACTACATTCAATTACATGCAAGGGAAATCTCACTGGAGAACTGCTTCCACAGATGCCGTGATTACATTTAAGGCACTGTCGTTTTTTGGCAGATGGCATGCTTTAACTTATTTGTGTTGTTTAGTTTCCAATCATCACATAATGTCATGCCTTCTTCAAATAGATATTTAATATAAATAGCTTTAGGTGATAGTGCTTGGGTGGGCTTCTAAAACTGAACTGAACTGTCATGGGAATCACCCTGCCTACACAGCTCCAATCTGCTAACATCTATTTCTTCAATTCCATAATATCTACGGGGAATTCTTTTGCATGTAACCTCTGCAGATCTCCCACAGAAAATCTGGCGCTGAATTAGAGAAGGTGTTTCTACAAATAACTGAGTTACATCATCTTGTCAAAGTATACAAAATGTAATTGAAGACATGGCGTTGCAAAAAAGTGTTTAACAATGGATATGTTTTCATGATTTCCTCAAAAATGAATTGTATCTTATTATCTGTGTTTTTAGAATACTTTGCATAGTGTATTTAGTGATGTTTATTGTATTTTTAGTTGGTTTTTAGTGCATAATTTCCTGAATATGTTTTAATTTACTGATTTGATAAGTTCCCCCTCGCCTTCCTTTTGTTCAAGCATGAAATGTAAAAGATTGTTAGGAATGGGAGTATTAAATTAGTAGTTAAGAGTTCCCCTACCAATCAATAAACCCACAGTCGTTAGGCCAAAACACAGTTCCGAGAGAATCTCTGCTCAACCTCTGGTTGTTAAGTATTCTTGCCCAACGCCATGCGTGGTTTACTCATAGTCTCCTGCGCTCTGCCAATCTACCATTCTGTTCCTGTGGATTCTGTTTACTCTGTGGTGAAGTTGCAGATGGAATTTTTTCGGGGTCATGTACGTACAGCAAGGCATTATGGGGTGTGTCTGAGCATTGAGTGTACCGCGCCTCCGTAACGTGGTATGCAAGTAATTAATCTCCATGGTCTTTCTGAAATTGTTGTTTTGGCACTGGTTTATTTTTTATTCCTGTATTTTCTTTACAGTCAAAATTGAAGTAATGTATTCATTTTTCTATAATATAATTACTTTCAGCCCAAATGGAGACAAAGGAATTATTCTTCCTGGTTCACTGCCTGCACCTACCATATATGTAAGAGAGCCACAGTTCACGGCCGAAGACACTGCCTCGACCATGAAAAGCATCCACTCGGGAGCCCCCACCGACCCCTGCCCCCCTCACATCGACCACAGAGCCGTGGCCGCCATCGCACCCGAACTACAACGCACCATCAACACCACCTTCAAAACAGGCACCTTCCCAGACGATAGGAAGCGCGCAGAAGTCAGACCCCTGCTCAAGAAGCCCACAGCTGACCCCACCGACCTCAAGAACTATCGGCCCATCTCGCTCTTCCCGCTCGCAGCCAAAGTTGCAGAGAAAACAGTCAACAGGAAACTGACACGATTCATTGAAGAGAACGCCGTCCTCGACCCGTCCCAATCCGGATTCCGAAGCAACCACAGCACAGAGACCGCCCTACTCGCCGCCACAGACGACATCCGCACCCTCCTGGACCAAGGCCACTCTGCAGCCCTCATCCTACTCGACCTATCAGCGGCCTTCGACACCGTCTCCCATCGCACACTAGTCAACAGACTACACGACGCAGGCATACAAGGAACGGCCCTGGACTGGATCCGATCATTCCTCACTGGAAGAAGCCAAAGGATCAGACTCCCACCCTTCCTCTCCGACCCCACGAAAATCACCTGCGGAGTCCCACAGGGTTCATCACTGAGCCCCACCCTCTTCAACATTTACATGGCCCCCCTCGCAGCCATCGTCCGACAACACAGCCTCAACATCGTATCCTACGCCGACGACACCCAGCTCATCCTCTCCCTCACCAAAGACCCCACCACTGCCAAACTCAACTTCCAGAAAGGAATGCAAGACGTCGCAGTCTGGATGACCAACAGCTGCCTTAAGCTCAACGCCGAGAAGACAGAAGTCCTCGTCCTCAGTACCACCCCTTCTGCATGGGACAGCACCTGGTGGCCGACCGCCCTCGGAAGCCCACCTACCCCCTCAAACCACGCCAAGAACCTCGGCATCGTACTCGACTCATCACTCTCCATGAACCGACAGGTCAACGCCGTTACCTCCAGCTGCTTCAACACCCTCCGCATCCTCTGCAAGACCTTCAAGTGGATCCCCCCTGAGTCAAGGAAGACAGTCACCCACGCACTCATCACCAGCAGACTGGACTATGGAAACGCACTCTACGCCGGCATCAACAAGTCCCTACTCCGCAAACTCCAGACAGTACAAAACACCGCCGCCAGACTCGTCCTCGGCATCCCCCGACATGAACACATCAGCCAACACCTTCGAAGTCTCCACTAGCTCCCCGTGGAGAAAAGAGTCACTTTCAAAATCCTCACTCACGCCTACAAATGCCTACACAACAACGGACCCAAATACCTCAACGACAGAATCAACTTCCACGTACCCAAAAGAAACCTCCGATCTTCCAACCTCGCACTGGCCGAAACCCCGCGCATCCACAGAGCCAGAGCAGGCTGAAGATCCTTCTCTCACATTGCAGCCAAGACCTGGAACGAGCTACCGGCAGACATCAGACGCTCCCCCTCCCTGAACACCTTCAGGAAGACCCTCAAGACCTGGCTCTTCGGCTAAACAGATCTGCGGACCCCCCCCCCTCAGCGCCTTGAGACCCTCACGGGTGAGTAGCACGCTTACAATTCCCCTGATTGAATGATTGACAGTTTGTGATAGGCAAGTGGCAACTTCGCTTGTTACACTTGTTGGTCATTCGCCGCATCGCTGTTCAACTATGCCTTCATTCATGTGCACTGGGCCTGTGGTTCCTGGACGGTTTTTTCATGGGTACCAGTTTTTTCCCTTCAAAGGACTAGTCTGCTTTAGTAGTTTCTTGCTTTCTGGCCCATTTGGAGCCTGGGACTGCTGTTGCGAGCAGTATGTCTTATTTTCGCTCTAAAAGAATCCCTCAGCTGTCCCCAAAAAGATTTGTGCTTAACACTGGTAGCTATGCACAAGCAGCAGGAAATCCCCACGGAAGTGCAAGCTAAGTTCAAGCTGCGCCAACAAATTAAAGGTAAAAGCTCAGCGCAGGGCAATCCTGGAATTCGTAGCCATCGAGAGTGGTTCACCTTTCAGAAAGATTTGCTGCCTTGCCCAGGTCCAAAGATAAACCTTCTGACTTAGCCACTTTTTTGGGAACATGTATTCCTCCAGCGGGGCAAGGCTGGAAACCACAAGACTTCATGGGGCCAAGATACCTATGCCCGTGAGGTCCTATTGACCAGTTTGTGGCAAGGTAAAAAGCTCTGCACGGGATGAACCTGGATTTCTTCCCCGCTGTTAGAAATTGGGTTTCTGGTTGGCAGAGGTATGCACCCTGTCCAAGCAGGAACCACAATCCTAGTCAGGGTAAATCACTACATACCCTAAATTATCCTGTGCTCACCCTCTGGTAGCTTGGCACAGGGCAGTCAGGCTTAAGTTAAGAGGCAATGTGTAAAGTATTTGTGCAAAACATACATTTCAAAGAGTACCACAGTGAAAATACCACAAAAAGACTCCACATCAGGTAAGTAAAATAGATCTTAATTTTATAAATAAAACAAGACCAAAATGACAAAAATTCAACAGGTATTAGTCAAAGAATAATTTTTTTAAGAATAAATGTAAATTAGCCCTTAGAAGCAATAAGCGCTTAAATGGGTTATCTGATTGCCATGGACCGGGGCAAAGTTAAAAGTTCAGGCCAACCAAGATGGAGCGCATGTTGGATACAGGGACCCACTTGGGCCCGCTGAACCAAAGTACCTTGATCCAGGATGCGTTGTTGTCGACGAAGATGTGAGGTGCAGCTGAAGCAATGCTGAAGACGAGATGCTTCGATTTTCTACATGAAACTGCCGCAGTGCGTCGGTTCAGAGTGCAAGACACTGGTTCAGAATGCGATGCGCGGCTGCTGCTCCCGCAGTAGGCGATGGGTCGATTCCAAAGGGGATGCGCTGGCTCCGAAGGCGATACACCTGGTCCACTCCACGCAACGATGAGGATGAGCTGGTTCCGACTCACACAAAGGCGAAGATGTGCTGGTTCCGATGAGGATGCAGGGGTTCTGGATGTAGAAGCACCTTAGGCCTCACTTCCAAGGGTCCAGTACTGGGGTGGCACCACTTGGCAGGGCAGACTCACAGCTTGTAGAGTCCAGATGCAGATGCAGGTAGTTGAAGTCTTTGATATCCCTGAGACTTAGAACAGGAGGCAAGCAAGCAAACCCTTGGAGTCACTCTGGGTTCAAGTGATGCAGGTCCAGTCCTTCTCACCCAGCCAGGAGAACAGCAGGCAGCAGGGCACCTCAGCAAGGCAAGAGCACACCAAGGAAATAGTCCAGCAGAGTGGCAGTCCTTCCAGCAGCACAGCAGTTCTTCCTGGCAGAATGGTCACAGGTCCAGAAGTGTACTGAAGTCATGGTGTCAGAGGGCCAGTACATATATACAGTTGTGCCTTTGAAGAGGGGGAGACTTCAAAGAAAGCTATTAGTGCACAGAGGCTCTCCTTTCCTGCCAGACTCATACAGGGGGTATACAGCCCGTTGTGTGGGGGCAGAACACAGTCTATTCAGGTGTGTCAGCCCCATCCTCCCATCCAGCCCAGGATGGCCCATCAGGATGTAGATGGCCCATCAGTCACACCTAAGCTCCCTTTGTGTGTGACTGACTAAAAGGAATGCACAAAGCCCAGCTGCTACCCACCCCAGACATGTATTCGAAGACAGGCATCAGGCACAGAATGGCTAAAGTAAGTAAATGCCAACTTTCTAAAAGGCTAACGTCTTTAGAGGGGTTGGGCCCTTTACTGACAGCTAGAATAGGCCGTTAATATACTAATCAAAAAAGGTTGTTCTAGCTGTCTGTTAACACTGTCATTTACTTCAACAAACTAGGACCAATTAGTCATTTTCATGGCCCTTGTATTTATTAACCTTGGTTCTTTTATAGTTTCAGTAAAGTCACATTATCTTTTTTGCGAAAGAGAAAGGGAGGCCACAATTATTTGTTTCAATATATACAAATACATTTGTAGTGTTTCAAATCAACGAAAGTTATGGCAGACTTTCAAAATAACAACAATAAACAAACTTAGGAAAATGAATAAATTGCGAACTACCGCTGTGTAACCCGCTTGAACATGAGCAATGTTAATAAAAAGAATTTAAAAAAAAAAAAAAAAAAAAAAAAAAAAGAAAATGAATAGGACATGTAGAACAACAATACATGTATAACATTTGTCACAGAATGGACCAGTCATCTATTTACATATCCTATGTCCTATTCATTTTCCTAAGTTTGTTTATTGTTGTTATTTTGACAGTCTGCTAGAACTTTCTTTGATTTGAAACACTACAAATGTGTATGTATATATCGAAAAAAATTATTGTGGCCTCCCTTTCTCTTTGACAAAAAAGATAATGTGACTTTACTGAAACTGTAAAAGAACCAAGGTTAATAAATACAAGGGCCATGAAAATAACTAATTGGTCCTAGTTTGTTGAAGTAGATGACAGTGTAAATAGACAGCTAGAACAACCTTTTTTGATTAGTAACTTTCTAAAAGGGCATTTGCCAAACTATAACTTAAAATCCAACTGCACCATAAGTTGTGATTTTAAATTGTGAGTTCAGTGACACCTAACTTGAAAAGTCTCTCTTTCAATTGGGAATTACACTTAACAGATGAAAAAAGGCAATCCCAATGGTATCCTATGGGAGAGATAGGCCTTGCAGTAATGAAAAAAGAAATTGGGGGTTTTTCACTACCAAGATATTTACAACTTAAAAGTACATCTGCTGCCTTCTAAATATATTGTACCCTGTCCTAAAACCAGCCAAAAATGAGGTCAGAAAATGGGGGGGGGGGGGGAGGCAGGCAAAACGTTCAAGGAAGACCACCCTAAGGCTGTCAGGTCTAACACCCGCCTAGACTGCAACCTCGTGGTTCACACTTCAGCATCGGTCCAAAGCAAGTCACAAAAAGGACAAAGTCTCAACTTCAAAGTTCTAGGAAAGCTCCTTCTGTCAGTCCCGCAGCCCGCCAGGTCTTCAGTGCGAGCTTTTAGGCACCAAGTCTCCCTCCAGTCAGATCTCCTGCAGGGTCCAATCCTCAGAGGACAGCAGAGTCTTCTTGGAACAAGGAGTCCTTCTTTTAGTGTCATTAAAGCAGGAAAACAGGAGGACAACCAGTTTACCATAAAAGAGCAGTTCCCATCTCTGGTGCAGTCAGAGGTCATTGAGTTGTTGTGTGCATCCTCTTCTTCCAACTTGGTCTTCTTCGTTAGATGGAGTCTTTCCAGATCCAGGAATGTTCTGAAATGATGGCAGTGGAGGTGCCAGATTTATCCTATGCACTCATCAGTGTTTGGAGGAATTCTACCATCTAATCCTTATTAATATTTTGCAGGCCCATATATCGTTTTGCAGCATTTCCTCTTTACCTTAATGAAAAAGTCCCAAGGAGACCCCGATTCAAGATGGTGAAACCCAGCAGCCATCAGGCAGGACTATTTTCAGTTTCTAAGCAACTCCTCTATTCAGATGAGCTCCTCTCCCACCTAACAGGGTAGGGTCAAATCAGGTTTTCCATCCTACTGTGACTGTAGCCTAGCTGTCTGGAAGGGGCCTTGAAATGTATAGAAGGAGCCTCCTTGGCATCTCCAAGTCAAAAGAAGTCGAGAAACAATTGCCCTTTGTTCTACCAAATGTTCCTGTCGACTACCAGATATCTAATCCCTGGTAAGTGGTCAGGACCTAACACATATGAGCCCCTCCTGAGAAGGGAGGCAGGTCATTGTACTCTGAGCCAGGGTAGTTAAGTCTCCCAGCCAAGGGTGTGCATCTCGGCTTTGGAGGTGTTGTAAGTGACATAACTGATTTGAATTTAATTTTAGGACATTACGTTTCAGTTTAGTTTATCAAATGTCAGATTTCACCATTAAATCAGATTTTAAAAACCAAGCAGGAAATAACTTTGAAGTATTTTCCTAAGAGGAGATAGGGAATTAGGATTCTAATCCCATGTAAACATACTTAGGGAAAAGTCCAGCAAGGCCTTCACAGTGATAAAGACTTTGCCTTTTATTTCGCTGTCAGGGCACGCTTGCCCAAGTATATAGTGTGCCCTATTTTTATATATTAGCACCTTGGAACATCGCTGGGATTGGTTCAAAAACGGAAGATAGAGAATGGGTGCAGTTTGTTAGTAAATACACAATTTGTTGTTTTCAAGAAACATGGTCATTGACCGAAAATAGACTTGAGGGCTATCATGAGTATCACACTCCGGCAGGTCGGCAAAAATGGGGTACAGCAAGTGGGGGTGGGCAATTTATGTTGCATGTAATCTGAATTGTGAGGTGGTTCAATGTTATACGATGGCATCGGGTTCTAATATATTGCATGTTAGACTGTTAAAACCAAACAAGGAAGTAGTTTCTATGGAAATGATTAGCATATCTATTCCACCAGGCTGGGCGGTTGATATGGCGCAACATGCTGACATAGCTAGAGTCATTCCAAAGTCAAAGCCTTATAAATTCGGGGGATGCCATGGCTGTGAGGGGAAAACATATGTTCCTGATTTAATTTGTGGGGATTTTAATGTTCCCCCAATGGACGAAATGGCTAACAGTGAAATCTTTATGGAGGAACGCTATTTTGTCATATCAGAACCCAATGCTGTCTAGAGAAGGCCTTGTAGGAAGGGTGAGGCATTTGTAAAACTGCTAAAAGAGCAGGGCTTGTGATCCCTAAACAGCCGTATTACCTCTGACTACCCAGCAAAAAATGTGGACAGAGCTGGTTGCAAGGAACTCACTTATAGATTATTTCCTAATTAACCTCGAGAACTGGGTTAATGTAAGTGACATGCTTGCAGAGAGAAGGGTTAAAAAGTGCTCACAACCCCCTCACACTGAGCCTTGCTTTGGACTCCAGTAGTTATGTGACGCAGATATATGTACAACACATTTATCCTGTTTAAATTCAACCAACTAATTACAGGAGAACTATCCGCTGAAAGCCCGACAAATATCTAGCTGAGCTACTGCAGCTAGAAGCCATCTTAGATAGGGTGGGAGATGTTTTATTTTTACAGAGCAGGGCGTAGCAAAATAAATTCTACTAGTGACATTTCAGGCATTGCTATCAGAGATTAAATCATTCTGGACATGCTGGGTTAATCATATTATAAAAAGCAAGTCAATAAACCCATGCTTCCCTGGCACCACGAAGAATGCTATGAGAAAATAAATGGATAGTTTCTCAAGCACTTATCCACCGTCACTCCGATAGGCAGAGTAAAATGTATTTTCAGACCCGCAGGCAAGCCTACAAGCATTTATTAAAATCTAAAAAAGTTACTCGCCACAGCTTTTATGGGAGGAACTGCAGGAGGCCATTGACGAGATGAATGCAAAGCATTTTTGCAGAAAAATGAGCAATGTTGAATGGGGAAACAAACCATTTAAGTCATGATATTGGCCCAAAGGAATGGGAAGGCCACTTTAGCAATCGGTATAGACAGAGAGAGAATGGAGGGGGAAACTGCACAGTTATCAAACCACAAACTCATTTGTAGAAATAAGGATAGAAGTGAGCCTGTCGAACAAAATATTTTAGGACCAGAGACAGAGAGCACTCATGTCAAGGAAAAAAAATAAGGCGCATGGTCCTGATGCAGTTCCGGTAGATAATTTCCAGAAGGTACCAAACTACTGGTCCTGGGTTCTGACTAGGGTCTTCAATGCCGCCATAAATAGTGGCTGTATGCCCCCATCTTGGCTCACATCAATCGTGATCCCCATTCACAAAAAAGGTAGCCTTGGGAATCCATCAAATTACCGCCCCATCTCCCTTCTGGATGGAGTGGGGAAAATATTGGGCAAAGTTCTACTCAATAGGCTACAAGGTAAGGTTGATACCAAACAACAAAAAAAGGAACAACCCTGCCTCTAATAGATAAATGCGGATTATCTCGCTATCATGAGGGGAGTATCTCCCCAATATCACCAAGCCACATATACCTGAAAAACATAAATTATAGACTCCCTGATATGGAGACTTCTGAGTATTTAATACAAAATAATTCACAATATATTTTAATACATTATGTTCGGACTCGTAATCTGGCCCTAAGTGGTACTATGGATGGCGACTGGTAAGCAGAGTAAAGCCGTACATGAATAATTTATCGATCTTGATACTTTGGCATCCCATAATCATAAAGGATACCTATAATAGTGCATAACAATATAGTTTGATACTGATTGTAAAGACAATCGAAATTGGCTGACCCTTGAACAGTGTTTGAGCTGCAATTTGCGGGATACCTGTCCTGCCTACAAGTATTTTAATGTCTATATCCTTCCTAGGCTTGCAAACAGCAACTAATGTTGTATCTTAATTGTCTTTGTTTTGCTTCTGCTCTTTATAATATAGTATTTTATCAGTTAGTAATAGTACCTAATAAAATTATTTTTGTTCTATGTCGCAAATCTAGGAGTAGGGATTTAAGTCGATTTTAACTAGATATATTTTATCATGAAATGTTTTACTGATATTTCGTTTTTTGCATTCATGTAGAAATTGCTATGACGGCTTATTTTAATTGATTGCAAGGTTTTTTCTGCTGATACAATTACATTAAATTGATTGATTTATTAGCACCCTGCCTTGTTGACTTACAATGCACACTTTAGGGATGATATATGAATACCTAAAGTAGGCTATTGATACATAGGAAAGACATTTTCTCCCTGTCACAAGTCAGAGCAATGCATTTAAACTGCAGCCCAGCCAGAGCAGAGTGGTGCTCCTGGCAGACATATAATTTGTGATATATATGAGTGGTGTAAATGCACACTACAGCCCGCATATAACATTTCACTTTCCACGCAATAGGTGCACTTTAGGTGCCATTTATATGGAATTATAGGGGAGTTAAATAGGTTGAATAGGGAGTACCAATGTGCAGGATATGTTTTAAAGGGAAACACAAGCACGTTACTACTGTTCATCAGTGATACAGTGCACATATTACAAAAGCCAGCAAACAGTGTCCAGAAAAAGCTGAACAAACTGGGGTGACAATGCACAAAAGGCAGATTATGTACTGGGACAGACATCGACTAAGGTTGTTAAAAGCTTGCAATATTTAAATGTTCCAATAAGGATCCCATATCTCAATGTGCATTTGTAGGCATCACCCTACCCAACTACTCCAGGATAACCATACAAGCCCATAGTATGTGCAGAAAATCCCTGTTTTCTGAGAGGCACCAATGTCTCCATGCTTTCGTCAATAAACTACTGGGTGTCTTCTCATGTGTTACACCGGACCCAAAAACTGAAATTCTTTCTTTTCCTACCGCCTTCCCTCACTTATCCCTTCTTCCCTTTTCTCTCCTGTATTTTCTTTGATTCTGATTACTCCTCTCTGTAGATTTCGACCATTTTTATGTTCCTACAGCTTTGAACTTTCCAGCCATGGCATTTGCCCACACCACTATACCTTTAATTCTTACTCTTATTCTACCTCGTCTTGACAGTTTTCCTACTCTATGGATTAAGCTTCCTACTTATTCACTTGTTCTTTTAAAATCATTCTCTAATTATGGTCCGTCTTTTTTTTAAAATTTACCTCCACTACTCAACTCTCTCACCACCTCTTCTACTATAGCTGGCTAACACTGTCGTTCCATCTCCAATTCGAATTCTTATGCATAGTCTACAATTATGTCCACGTGTGCCCACATAACCTCATCCGGAATGCACCAACAGTAGAGAATCTGCATGAGATTTCCATCATCAAGTGTTCAATTTGAATGCGATGGTATACAAATTCTAATAACCAATTCTATGTCCGTCCCAGAGGCTCGGATTATGCTTAACTTTCTTCCTTTATTTAGCTCAGCAGCCACTTAAATCATTATAACATTACAACGGAGCACTACAGTTCCCATGAGTCCAAGTACGGAACTTTCCAGTCTACCAATCACATCAGCCGGCCATCACATAGGAACATTCACAACGATCAGCACTTCCTCTTTCTTCGCTGCTCAGCAGCCAAATAAGTACTCTTCCTTGTTTTCTAGGGTTCCTCAACAACACACAAACTTCCCCACAAAAATATGATTTTGATCAGGAAGGAGCTGTGATGCACTCTGAGCAAATGGTACATATCTCTCAGACATCTGGCCAGGGTAGTAGGGTTTCTGGTGTCTTCTATTGTGGCTGTATTTCCCAGTTCTTTACAATCTTGAGCTCTTCTATGCTGAAGGCGGCTCATTTATGCAAAGGTCTCTCTTACGCAACAGGGGTCTAGTTATCGGAAGAAGCTAGGTCAGAGCTCCCGCACTGGATGGACAACATGGTAGAGTGGAATGGCAGGGCCATCTTCATCTCTGCTCCGGACGTGGTGATTGAATCAGATGCACACTTGTAGGGATGGGGGGGCTGTTGCAGAGACATCACCACGGAAGGCACTTGGTCGGGGCAGGAACGCAGGTTGTACATCAACAGCTTCAAACTGCTGGCAGGATCCTTTGCAGTGTGGGCTCTCACAAGAGACAGAGTGTCCTGTTCCATCCTTTGACAATATATCAGACTCTTCGGAAGCTCAATATCCAAAGTTCTGTCACACCTTGTCAGGGAGTTTTGGAACTTCTGCCTGAACCACAGGATTTCAGTCACTGCAAAATACTTACTGAGCAAACAAAACTGCCTTGCGGACTGGAATTCGTAACACTTGAAGGATTACAGTGCTTGGAAACAGGATGATCATGAGCAATAGGGGTCCCTGTCAAAGGGACCTCTTTGCGTCTTGCCTCACTCACCAACTGACCCTATTCTTCAGTTCAATTCTGCTTTCTTGAAGGACGAGTCAACTCAAAAGATATGCCTTTCCCTCTGTCTCTATGATAGCCAGGTTGATGGTGCAGGTCAAGAGACAGTCGGCATCATTGATTCTAGTACCTCCAGTTTGGCGATCGAAAGTGTGGTTTCCTGTTCTTCTGTACCTTTCTATGGATTATCCAATCCTGTTTACCCAGACTCTGAACATTCTGACGGGTGTCAAGGGCAACTTACACCTGATAGTGGTGAACTGGTCACACAAACTGATGCTTTGGCAGATAATAGGAGATGTTGGGATTTCTCGGGCCTGTCGGAACAGGCTTCGATCCTCATCGTAAAGGCGTTTGCGGATTCCACTAAGAAACAGTATGGGTCATCATGGAGCAGAAGACCCATTTGGTGTTTGGGATGGGTGCTGCCAGAATTGTCACAGGTTGTTTTGGCTTGGCTTATCATACAATCAACATAGTCAGGTCATCAATCTCTGCGGGGCACAAACCACTCAATGGGATTCCGGTAGGGGCGCATCCCCTGGTTTGTCACCTCATCAGAGGGATTAGGTTGTCCAGACATCCTGAGCGTAAGTATTTACAACTTTGGGATGTTAATGTGGTTCTATGCATTTTGGAATCCTGACAAGACAATACATTTTTGTCTAGGAAGGAACAGGTAAGCTTGCAATGCTTCTGTGATTACTTTAATGTGAGCATGTGTCAGATGTCAGGGCCTTAAGCATTACTTCCAGAATTTTTACTCCGGTATCTAGAACCATCAAAACCAATATGAGGATGGGTCATTATCCAGCCTTCCCGGACCATCCGAAACTATGTGGTTCATTGCATCAGAGCCTGTGATGAATCTACTGAAGATATAAGACCCTCAGGTACTAGACAGTTGCTTATTACCTTAAAGAAACCATTTAAGGCAGTGTCCACAATTGCTAGCTGGGTTCAATGGGGAAGTGGGCATTTATACCTCAGTGTTTGGTGTCTATTCAGGAAGAGGTGCCATAGCTTCTTAAGCTTTTTGGATATGGGTACGATTGGAGGATATCTTAGGGGCGGCCGACTGGTCGTCAGAATCCACATTTGTTTTTTTACTTTAAGATAGTGATTGGGGCGGCATTATTGGTTATCAGTAAGTTTAAAAAAAGCAGAACCCGAGTCTCTGGTCCCGACATAGAATGTTAAGTTTAAATTATATTAAGGACATGGAGGCAAGGATTAACCTCCCTGGTAACTGTACACGCATTCTTTTAGGATGAGTATGAGTATATCTTACTACTTTTCTAACCTTTGTTGAACTGTGATAGTTGTTGTAACATTGCAAGCATCAAAGTTTTACATGTTTTTTCTTTTATGTATTATGCAGCGACTGCTTTGTTGTATCATATGGCATGGCTCTCTGTGGGAATTGTCTACTTGTTTTTCTAGGAGATGAACAGTAGCAAAATCACTGATGAGGAACTAGTATTGTTGACGCTCTTGCATGAAGATAAAGAAGTGCTGGTCCTTAGGGATGTTTTTATGTGATGGTTAGCTGATGGGATTGGTGGACTGGAAAGTTCTGTACTTGGGACTCTTGCTGACTGTAGTCATGCATTTTAATGTTATAATGATTTAAATGGCTGCTGTGCTAAATAAAGGAAGAAAGTTGAGCATAATCCTAGCTTATGTCCTTATTAGAATCAAAACTTTCTTTCACAATAGCTAGGAACTTTTACATCACTCAACAAAAGAAGATGTGTGCCCGGTAATAACACTAAATATTTGCCATAACCATGACACCCTTTCTGTACAGATTAATAACATTACCAATGGAGAACTAAATCACGCAATCGTTCAGAGGAATCTCCAGTCAAGTCATGGAAAATTACTCTCAGGACCTCATTACGGCAGTTCTGAAGAACATACAAAAGGAAGGGGAGCATAACTATTGAACAGAGCCATCTAAATATAGTGGAAAGTGGAGCAGACTCTCCATAAAGTAATACAGAAAAGACATATGATCCACATCCAACATATTTCATCCATTTGGACAATGGGTATTATTTAAAACAATAGTTCTCCATCCTCAGCTGATTCAGCTAGTTCTAAGCCCATTCACTCCACTCTTTGAGAAAGATTCTTGACCTTTCAAAACTGACCTGATAGGATATGACCGGAAGAGGTCAAGTATTTCCATCAGGCTAAACCGAGTCCAGTAGAGCATCATTTCAGTATTTGAACCCCATTCCCAGTGTCTGATGCACACTCAGATACCCTTACTATGACACCTCAACATATCGACACGCAAAGGTCTCCATCATGAGATAGAGCAACAAAATAGAAAGAGGGCACAGCTGCCGGATCCCCTTATTCATAGGAAAGAAGTGACAAAAGACATCTTTAAACATCACCCTTGCAATTGGTCACTCTTACAGAATTTTAACACATTTATGAAAGCTCCCAAGCAGCCAACTGAAACTGCACTTAAATGCATGAAGCTCAAAGTAGATTACTCTGTCACAAACTCTGTGATCGTTCTGTTTGGGTAGGACAATACATTTTCGACTCTGGCTTGGTGGCCAAACGATCTTATGAACCCATCTTCCCCAGTAAAATTTAATGGTGACCTGTCGTTTTGTCCCCAAGTTCTAGTAGTGTCTGGAAGTGTTTTTTTCTCTGATCAAATCTTTAAAGAAGTTTTTTTAATTTCTCCCTCTGGCAGCAATCTGTAGCCTAGACCTTTTATCACTACAAGGCTGGATTACTGCAATAGTCTTTGCTTAGGCACTGCAAAGCATTTATTCCAAAAGCTACAAGTGGTCCAAATTGCAGCAGTAAACCTGGTGCTTAAGCTCCCTCACAAGAGCTCCATTTTCAAGAGGCTCCGGTACTTGCACTGCTTACCGGTGCACAAGTGGGTGCTTTCCAAATCCTTGACTATGGTTTTGAGAGCTCTTCACTCAAAAAATCCGAAATGTCTCTCAGATCGCCTTATGCATTACAGCACTCAAAGGACTGTCAGATCGACTAATACTAACCTTCTTCGAACCCCTAACTTTAGGCTCAAACTAGAGGTGGGAAATCCTATACCATGCAATGCTCTAAAACTTGAAATCAACTTCCTTGTTTTTTTAAATTAGTGGAAAATTAAGCTGTTTCAGGAAATCTCCGAAAACCTGGATGTTTTCTGCTTTAAATGAGATGTGTGGCCAGCTGATTTAATTATCTTGGGATTGATTCCCTTTTACATTTCCTGATAATCTTGGGGTAACAGTCTGTTCTTGGTGGGTAGATATGTGTCTGAAATAGCGTCAGGATACTCTTTTCTAAGTAGTAGTGAGCTCTATAAGAAACATATCATTCATTCATATAACTTAACACTTTCCCCTACCCAGCTTTCGTACACATTTCAGAAGAATTACAGGAAGGCGTTCGATATAATTACCTCCCTGAAGAGAAAAACAGATTAACAGTACTAGAACGTGAACGGTAGTAACTAGACTTCACCTGCAGGCTCTAAAGTTGATATTATACTTGCCATGTTGGTTAACAGCAATATCAGTCTACTAGCTTATTATGCTGCCTTCATTTGGACTGTCTCCCTTCAAAGAGAGAACTACAGAGATTAACTAGCAGGTAGTAGCTTCCTCTTTTTTGAAAAAGTGGAGCTCGGACTCAAGTAGCCCTGGTAATTAGCAAATATTCTCCCTCCTATTTTTAGCAACAATAACTGAATCAGTTGTCACCATGCAATTACTGGATTATCTGATATTGGAGTCTCTGCTCTTGGATTATCGATACGATTTTACACCTACAGAGACAGCAGGAGCGTGGTGTCTGCAATATCTGAGACAAACCTTTGGACCTTTGGATGGAGATCAGACAGCTGCCTTGATCCTCTTGGATCTCTTGAAGTCTTTTGACACTGTGGATAATGAGCTTATTCGTTCCTGTCTGGAACATGCTGTCGGAGTGAGGAGGGCTTTAAATTCATTCTGATTATTTTTATTGAACTGCAGCCAGCAAAGCAATGTGGGCCATATTCCCTCAAAAGAAAATACTTAAAGCAGTGGTGTCACCCAGGCATCAGCCCCACCCACAACCACTCTTACTTATTGTGTACATGGACCCTTTGGCAGGGATAATATCAGCACATGGTCTGTAGGGTCAGCTGTATGCTATAGTCTATGACATTAAAGTCCTTTAAGATTATCATGAGGACTCTTGAGACAAGCATAGGATTTCTGCTTGCCTTATCTCAAAATAAAATAGATGTCTGATAACTGTATATGACTCAAAGGGTAAGACATATTTTATAACTAACCCTTCCAGTTTTCTTGCCCAGCGGAATTGGGTTCTTCCATAACCATTTTTGGTGGTACAAAATGTAGGAGTGATCTTTGATACAGATCTGTTGTCAGGCAGAGTCACAAACATGGGAGGGATCCCATCCACCATATTGCACATGTGTTAATATGGAAACTGATGCATTCATCAATGAAAATGAAGACTGGTCCTTATTCTATCCTTCCTGTAATAAAGAAACCTAGTCTAAATCCGGCAGACCTATCAATTACCGTCCTATTTACCACCTCCCCCTCCCTGCTAAAATCGTGGACAAAATACTGAATTCACAGCTAGCCCAATTTATCCATGAAAACCTTCTCCTGGACCCAACTCAGTTTGGGTTCAGATCAGGCCACAGCACAGAACCTGCCCTCATCAAAACTACAGGAAAAATAAGAGCTGCATTAGATACTGGAGACTCTGCAGCTCTTATTCTCCTCGACCTATCGACAGCCTTTAATACAGTTGATCGCAAAACCCTAATCAACCGTCTGGAGGAATTAGGGGTTAAAGACAAGGCCTTGTCCCTCCTGACTTGCTTCTTCTCAATCAGTGGCCATGGGCTGCTATGAGTCTTCACCTTTTACACTTCCTTGCAGGGTCCCTCAGGGATCCTTGCTCAGCCCAAAACTAGTTAACATTTATGTTTCCGAATTGGCCTCATTAATCAAAAGCTACAACTTGTCACTTACCTCTTACACTGATGCCACTCAATTAGTAGTGTCAGTCTTTAACAATGACCCTATAGTGTCCTCCTGTTTCCAGGACTGTATGAGAGCGATCAGTTCATGGATGACCAGGCAGTGTCTGAAGCTCAACTCAGGGAAAACTGAGGTTGTACTTTTTGGCAACTTTTTTCCCACCAGGTTTCCCTCCTGGTGGCCAGATGAGATGGGTCCCCCCCACCCTTGTGCCCAAAGCCAAGAACCTGGGTTTTCAAATTGATAACAACCTAAATTATGGCACCCAGGTATCCTCTGTGATTGCATCGGACTCCCATACTCTACGGACAGTCAAAAAACTATTTCCCTTCATCCCGAGTTACATTATAAAAACAGTTGTCACTGCTTTAGTGCTATCTAAATTAGACTACTGCAATGGCCTCTACATGAATCTTCAAGAAAAACATACCAGAAGACTTCAGGCAGTACAAAAATCTGCAGCCAGCATGGTACTGAGACTGCCCAAATTTCACTCAATATCCTCTGGAATCCGGAAACTTCATTGGCTTCCTGTTCGAAGACGTGTCAAATTCAAAGCCCTCTGCATTGCCCATAAAGCATTACACAATAGAGGCCCTGAGTTTATGAGACATCTTCAAATGGTATACTCCTAACAGACCACTGAGCTCTTTGGGCACCAGAACTCTCACAAACCCCAGATTCAGGAAGTCTAACTGGGGTGGAAGATGTTTTGTCACAGGTACAACCAAACTTTGGAACAGCCTCTCCCCACACAGAGCCATTCCCTCCTTGTTTTCATTTATGAAGGAATTCAAAACATGGCTTTTAAAAAATTAGGGTGTTACAGTTCGTGAACCGGTTCAGCTAGCACCAAGACACCCTAAGGTATATGTGTGCTGTATAAATTGCAATAACATAACATTAACAAAATTGCCAGTTGTGAACTTCACACCAACCACGACTCACAAATATGTAGTCAAGCTGTCCCGTAAACCAAGGCCCAGGATTGCTAATTGATAGGTCACAGGTGGGAGGGTGCATAGCAGGCAGTCAAACACTCGGGCAGGAAACTCTTGATCAAACCCACGGATAGGCGCAGCAACACTACAAGGGAGATTGCCCCAATAAACACACATGTCCAGAGGGGGTATGCACGCTTCTAAAACACCATAAAAAGTCACGAGTTAGGAACAGATACCCAATCAGGACCTATCACAAACAGTGATCACACGCTTCCCATACCGGACATCTGGACACGTTATCCACTGGTAACATTGTGTCCACATGAGGTTGGAACTCACCTATGGTAACCATTAGACAATGAGTTTACGACTCCAAAGGTAGCAACCAACATTCCATACCATACACGGTACACCGGAAGCTTTTATAATCCATCATGTTTTGTATAAAAGAAGGACACATACTGTAGGAAGCTGGCTCTGTATATACTACACCAAAGTGAGGTATAGTGTGCACAGAGTCCAGTGGAACACCAAAGGTAGGCAGAGGTAAAAGTAGATAGCACCTTACTCTCTATTTGTGGTAGTATGGGCAAGCAGTAAGGCTTTATCAGAGGGTAGTGTTAAGCATTTGTTGTACACACTCAATCAGCAAATGATATCACACACTCAAAGACTGAACTTCAGACCAATTGGTTTTGTATAAAAATATTCTTTTAGTGATTTCCTAGAACCAAGCAAGCCTGGCACGGGTAAGTGAGAAGTACTCTGCAGTAATAATACAGTTTGTAAACAGTTTGTATTGCAGTTGTATATATACTTTTGGTTTGATTACAGTAGAACTACTAGTAATGCAATGCTTTGAAACATTGTACATATACTTTGTATTGGCTTTTCAGTAGAATGTCAAATAGATTACTTTACAGATTACTTTTCTTACACAGTGCAGTATACCTGGATACTGCACTGGGACATTTCCTGTAAACAGGTGAGTAAAAGCATTTTGGTTATTTTGTTACAGTTTTAGAAACTTTCATAGATTTCTAGGGCGGCCGGGTGCAGAGTGATGAGGCCCAATGTTATCCAATGGGGGCCTCGGGTTGGTGGCTGCTTACGAGCACGCCACAAGGTTGTGGGAGCAAAGCTCCTGGACTTAAGCTCAGCGAAAATGGGGGTTCATGCCAGCACAAAAGGTGCACCCTCAGTGGCACTGGGGCGGCCTGGCGCAGAGTGCTGTTTTGGTGTCGGGCACCCTGTAGCTTTCAATGGGGAGTCTCCGGTTTGCAAACACACTGCAGGCTCGGGGACAAGGTCTTCTGGGTGCGACCACCACTTGGAGAGGTAAGTTGGGATGCTGGGAGTTGGTTAGACATGGTCGGTTGTGCCACCAAAGGCCGTGGGGCGTCTGGAGCAGGGGTGTCTTTTAGGGTCGGATCTTCTTACCAGCTCCTGGTCGCGGTTGGGGGGACCTACCGGTTTGAGGCTGCAGGCATCGGCTGGAGGCTTGAGGCAGGTCAGGGATCACTGGATCTCGGGTCTGGATCGCCGGGGAGACCTCCTTGTGGTGTTGGGCCGCTCGAACTCGGGCCGTGGGCGTCGGGTGCAGAGTGGTGCAGACTTGCGGATCTTGCCGGAACTGGAGTCTATTGGTGAACAAATCCGGTGTTCACAGGAGACAGAGTCTTTTCTTTTGAAGGCAGGGCAGGTCCTCAGGGTTCTTGAGGCTGCTGGCTGCAGGACACACCGGAGTTTCGATTCCACAGGTTCGAGGTGGGGACAGGCCAGTAGGGCTGGGGCCAAGTCAGTGGGCGTCCTCCTCTTCTTAGCTTTGGCACGGCTGTTCGGTCCTTCTTTTCTTCTTGTAGTTTCTTGTCTGAGGAAGCAAGGTTCAGGGGTGCCCCTAAATACTAGATTTAGGGGCGTTATAGGTAGGTAAAAGGTTGGGACCAATGGGTCCCTTCCCTGGGGTGGGTACACCCTCTATTATGCCACCCTTCAGTGGAAGGGGGGCATAAGCCTCACCCTGGTTGGCTCGGTGCCCCCATTTTAAAGATGGCGGGGACTGAGAGTTGTGCTTCATCTCGCCTCCCCCACATAAGGGGTGGGGTTGGCAGAGGTGGGCACACCTCCCTTCCTCACTTGGTTTTCCCACCGGCTCCCCCGCCCAAAGTGGGGGTCAGAACCGGTGGTGACCAGTTGCTGGAAGCAGCAAAAGTCCTGAGAAAGTTCACAAAGGCGGCAAGCCTTTGAAGCTTCACCTTCGTGGACCCTGCCCATTCTAGGGAAGGAGGCTTGGCACCTCGTCCCAGGATGTGCATTGTTTCAGACCCCCGAGAGCTGCAGGCTCTCGACCCAGGGGTCCAGAAACATGTTTGGTGGTGGCAGCTGAAAGCAGCCACTCAGCCTAGACACTAGTGGTAGGTCGTTTTTCAGGGGGCATCTCTAAGATGCCCTCTGTGTGCATTTTTCATTAAATCCCACATTGGCATCAGTGTGGGTTTAATGTGCTGAGAAGTTTGTTACCAAACTTCTCAGTTTTCAGTTTCACCACACCTGAATATACGTTAGGCCACTTCTGCTCAGACCCCCTGCCACTTCTCTATCTGCATACATTAATGGGCCAGCCCAGCAAGAAACTGAGAATCACACCTCTGCCCCGTTGGTAAAAGGGAGGTGATCGAGGTCCATCTGCTTACGGAAATACCGCTTAGGTCCCACTGGGCAGCTGGTGGCATCTGACCAGCACAGACACAGCCCAAATCGGCTACCACGCTGGTCAGAAAAGTAGCCCACATCTGTAACTCATTACAGGCCCGTTGTCCATTGCCCAAGTGCCTGCCTTACCAATCTGACCCTGGACATACTTGTGCAGTACCAATGTTTGGGGCTGGGAGGGCATCCTATTGCTTTATTTAGGACAATAGTTTTGAGACAATCCAAGACAGGGACATTGTATACGTATGAAATTATTGGGGACCCGACCTCCCTTGCTTGGTTCATGGCGAGGCATTGTTTTGCAGAGGAGTCAATGGCAACAGGTAATTGTGTGACTTACTGCCGATTTCGTCCACGACAGTGTCTGCTTTGGATGTGATTGAGAAAGTATAGCAGCGGCAGTACGGAGAGGATGGGCTCACTGTAGGCACAGGATATGTGAAGGTGAGTAGAGGCGAGTTTTGTTTTTATATCCCTCACTTTCCGCCGTCTCAGATGCCATGGTTGGAACGCCACACTTCTGCCAGCTGTGAGGCATCTTGTAATTGGGCGGGCGGTCTCGCTTGCGGTCCAAGCCTCACACAACCTAATTGGACCACTCTGTGGCTGCCGCACTCTGACACCAATGACTGGGTCCTCATATAGCCAAAACACCAAACTCTTAATAGGGCGGTCGGACCACTGAGCTCATTGCGGTCGAACTGCCACCACAGCACGGCAGTCCATGGACCGCCAAACTCGTAATCAGCCCCTAAATATGCATGATAAAAGAAAGCCAAAAGAGAGTCAATGTTAGAATTATAAGCTAAAACCAAAACCCCCCACAATGCCAATAGCGTGCAAGGCGTCCGCACCTCCCCCACCATATGCAGGAATGGATGTACTCACACCAGCTCCCCCTGCATTAGGATATTTAAATCCAACAATAGTAGAAGCCGATGACCCCCACACCGAGAAAAAGACAGTTAGGTCTAAGCCAGAGAAAACCAAAAGCAAGTGAGCCCAGATGCCTCCAGAGCAGCCCAAATCCCTAGGAAAGGCCCCCACAAGCTCGATTTGCCGTCCACAAAGCTCAATACATGACACCTCAAAGGCAAGTAAAACACACTCTCCCACTGGTTCAGGTGAGCGTAAACGAGTGTCAGGAAAGTTTGTGGTGGTTCTTAATAGCGACTCCGCGAGCTCTGGAGATGAAGGGAGATGAAGGGAGCTTCAGCCCCCCGGGAACCGATGTCGAGGGTGAGGCTAGAGGTATTGCCCAGGTAGCCGAGGAGGAAACGGAAAGTGAATTTGAAGGTGGAGCCAGGCCAAAGAAAGCAGTGCGTAGCTCAGAGCAAAAGAGACAGGCCACAAGTTGCGAGGAAGAGAGGGGTCAACTGATGCTTCAGAGAGAAAGGGCACGCAACCAGGAGTTAGAGCAGGAGTACAGGACAGCATGCTCTTTACATGAGGGGAGCGGGCCAGCTACAGGGCACAGTTCTGGGAAGAATCAGAGGTAGATGAAAAGCTACTAGCAGGGCACAGAGCCACACTGTCCGGTCGACAGAGGTGAGGGGCTGACCAAGAACTATGGGAACAAGGCAGTGGGGTACTTACCCACTCACGATGCAGGAAAATCAAAATGGCACCTGTGCGTACACACGAGGGATGTAGTGACGAAGATATGTGCTGCTCCGCACTGGTGCACGACAAAGTTAAGCTGACCCGGAGGGAGATAATAGCTAAAAGGAGGGCAAGACTTTGGCATACCCGAATTGCGAACTATTAGCAGATTGGACTGAGGAGAGGGACCAATATGACAGATCTTAGCCGAGGGAAGAATTGTTTGAGCCAGAGGACATGGCAGTAGTTGAGGAATGCATCAGGCATGGAGAAGGAAACCCCAGTTGGACTACGGCAATGTCCTCTGCACCGGAATCAACAAAAACTCCTCCGCAAACGCCAAACCGCCACAGCCAGACTAATCCTCGACATCCCACGGCACAACCACATCACCCAACACCTCCGCGATCTCCACTGGGTCCCTG
Organism: Calotriton arnoldi; assembly: GCA_963921515.1. Taxonomy (NCBI): domain Eukaryota; kingdom Metazoa; phylum Chordata; class Amphibia; order Caudata; family Salamandridae; genus Calotriton; species Calotriton arnoldi. The sequence continues at coordinate 1,740,611 of CAWUFW010001657.1, forward strand.
TCGAACGAATAACTTTCAAGCTGCTCATGCACGCCTACAAGGCCTTCCACAACATCGGACCACAATACCTCAACAACCGTCTCTCCTTCCATGCCCCCAAGAGAAACCTCAGCTCTGCCGACCTCTCCCTAGCCACTGTCCCACGCTTCTACAGGAACAGAGCGGGTGGAAGGTCCTTTTCCTACCTCGCAGCCAAGATCTGGAAAGACCTCCACCTTCATCTCTGGCGAAGCCCGACACTGCGCCAATTCAGAAAAGACCTCAAGACCTGGCTCTTCGAATGACCCCAAAGGAGCTTCACACACCTCCCCCTAGCACCTTGAGACCCCAACGGGTGAGTAGTGCTCTCTACAAAACCCCTGATTGATTGATATACTCCACTACCGTAAGAAAAAGCAAGAAAAGGATAGAGAGAAGCAGGAGCAGCCCCAAAGAGTCACAGCAAAATTAGTGCAGCGTGAGTGAAAAAGACTGCCCTTGAGGGAGCAGCGAAGGCCGCAGCCGTGCAGATGGCACCAGTCGCATTGGGGGCTCCACTGCAAAACTATAGAGGGTTCCAAACAGGTAGTCCAGGAACACGAACAAGTTATGGTAGTAGAGGCCAGGGAGGATGGCCGCAACCTGACACTGGAGAGTACTTCTACTGCCTTACGCCTGGTCACCTGGTAGAGGCATGCCGTAAAAAGGCATACCATGAGCAGAAAAAGCAGCGGGGGTTAGAGAATAAGGGCCAGCTGCCACAAAACCCCAGCAGACAGGATATGGTTAACGTCCCTCCTCAGTATAAAGCACAGGGTAATCAGAACACATCATACATTCAGTCGTAGGGAGGTCTGCCATTCGCCACACAACCGCAGCAGGGATTAAGTAATTGGGCGAGGACGTGGCAGCAGCAACCACAGATAGGGAACCCAGCACAAAGTTAACAGGGACCGGGGACACAACCCCGGCAAGGAGGGATGACAGAGTGGGGAGGTAGCACCTTCAAGCAACCACAGAGTCAAAATCCACAATAAAATAGACCCCCCTGTAGATGAAGACAGGTAATAATAATCCCAGAGACTTAACCCCCATAGTTCACCTCCAATGATAAAGACCCCCTACCCCCTCTCCAAACAAAAACAAAAAAACACTGTATTATGTCAGAAAGGACTAACAGACAGCATTGGGAGTCCAAAAATCTTTTTTACTTGTGTCTATGAATTCAGGGCTGCTGGGGGCTGTGTCGATGGGGTGACCGACATAGGGCCTGATTACAATGTCCACCCGACACAGTTGTGAATTGGAACCGCCCGACCATAGGTCGATGGTTCCGACCGCACAATTTGGATGCGACTGCCCTATGGGCAGTCGGAAACACCCATTTTTCAATGACAGCTTGTGCGGTGGGCAGAAAAGGTCCACAGCACAAACTGCCATTGAAAATTTGATGTTTTTAAACAACTCTGCGTCGTGTGGCAGGCAGGCAGGGATGTTTAGGGGGGCACCATAGGTGCCCCCAGGCCCTATAGCGGGGAGCCAAGGGGGAAAGGGTCCTGCTAGGGGCCCCCAAAGGTACTTTCCGACAGCCTTTCCATGTCGGAAAGGCTGTCAGAAAGTGACATCATAAACCAGACGGTGGAGCAGAGGCTGGATCTGCCGTCATTATGGGATTGTGATTCTTTCCGATGGCTCAAGAGGCCTGTCCGATCAGCAGCAGACAGTCCCTCCACCCGATTCCTCCGCATTGTAATGCGGCAGGCGAGCCGCAGGGGCAGATGTCGGGTGGACCGCCACTGACGGTCGGTCGGTTGTTGTCCGCCCAACATCGTAATCAGGCCCATAGTCATTCTACGGGCAAGGTGCTGATTCCGTGGGAGCACAGAATAATTAGGTTGCCTAAGGAGCCCACAGAAAAGAGACCCCACTCTGCTGTTGATACCCAAGAGCAGGGTTCACTGGTCACACTCCAGGGGCAGGGAAGTCTGACAAGGGGGAGGGACAGCATCTAGAAGACTGTTTAAAAAGCAGACACCCAGGCTACGCAGCCAAAGTCTAATGGGACGCATTACAATCACCAAGCCGGAAGGACCCAATTTTCGGGCATCATGTCCACGCTTAATGTTTCCTTCATGGCGTGCAGTCCTGATAGTGCCCCCAAATGCTCTAGAAGCCTCTGAATCAATGGAGGCATCCCTTTCATTTATAAACAAAGCCATCTTCGGTGAAGGGAATAATGTTCTTCTGGCGCCTGGGATGATAAGACCTTAAATCTCCACACTCCCCACACACGAGAGTCAATAAGGTAGGAGGCCTCAGATTGATGACAAGTTTGAGACTTCAGTTGTGGATTCACTCATCCTTTCCCCCTTCCGGAGATCGACTAGATGAGCACCAATTTTGTTAGGTAATCAACAACTGTATCTAATCTGAGAAGCTCAAGAGACCCAAGCCAAAAGCTAGAGACAGCGGGCCTACCAGAAACACTGATAGAAAGCAGGGTGTGGTGAGATGGGGATGCTAGGGTTGGAGGCTTCCAAGCCTCTACTCCTGCTCCAGACGGTATGTAGGGCACCGTATGCACCCCTTCCATGATCATCTTAATTCCAAGCATAGTCCACTCATGTTGCTCCCACCTTGCAGGCACACTCCAGGAAAACAGTTGGCCCTGACTTCCGACCCCATGGGGGCGGTATAGGGGGCAAAGGGTCCAACAGAGCAGCCTCCGACCCTCTTCCCACAGGGCCACAAAACACCTTAGTAAGATAAGAGGGGCGAGGGGCTCAACAGCTTATAAAAATAAATTCTGTCTTGTTAATAATGTTTATAGTAATCACCCTTACTCCCCCAAATCACTGAAAGCCGTATCCAACAGGTGACACCTTCCGGTACCCCACCAGATCACGACTAGTATGTTGAAGGTGTCACACCCCTGTGGTAAAATACAGGTTCTCCAAAACCACTGAGAACCGAGCATATTTAACTAGGCTGAATTAACAGTCAATAAAAGCCGCAAGGACAACCAAGTGCACCAACGCCTACTTGTCATCAACCACCAAGACCCAAAGAAAAAGGAACATTACTAAACTTGCACAAATGGAAGGAGGAAAAAACCACGTGCCCTCAGCGAGAGGTCTGATTAACACTCATGGCCCTCAAAGAGATGGGGAAATGTGTGTGGGTGCGCCGTTCCAACGTGCAGTCGAGCCCTTCCATGGCGATGTCACCCTGGAACTAAAAACTGTGAACTTTCATGACTGGGTCAGAAGGAACACAGCCACTGGAGAAGCGCAGACAACTTCCAGGAGACCCATTCCTAGAGCTGCTGTGTCGCAACAAAAGTTATGTATATTTATATGGTTATGTACGATCTGCCTACTATGGATAGTCCTACATTTGAGTACTACCGAGGAACTGCAGAGTCAAAAGAAGTTCACTAAAAGGAAACTACAGCACCTGCGTAGGGATCTCTCATATGTTACCTACAATAATACCAAACAGAACACCAGCATCCCACATGCACTGCGCAGCGCTCTTTTGCATAACACATGGTACCAGCACAGGACTACAATCGGCTCCCAAGCATCAGCCAGGTCATGATACGTCTGTTCATTATTCCCACATGCAGTAGGCGCAGACAGGCTTAACTTGTCCCAAGAAGTAGCCTCCGAGAAAGCAAAATGCCTTATACACCTCTACCAATGTAGATACGACCAAAATCCAGACCAACAAGAGAGAGCCAAACTAAACTCCCAACTTAGTGCACAAACACTTCTGCTCCAGCATCCATCTGTGGACAGAGAGTGGTTCTTAGAGTAACCGGAGCAGTCTTCTTAAACAACAAATGGTCTCCCAACATGGATTTCCTATCTGCGCTGTCCAGTTTGGGGATAAAACGGGGAATGGTTCACATGGGGGAGGGTTGAATAAAAGTATAATCACCCCATGTAAGGAAAAATGGGACACGGAGGTGGTGGATACACTTGGTTAGAAGGGAAAGGACAACTCCTGATTGTACAAAAACTAACACTATATTCCTTATGTTTCAGAGGAAAAGGAAGCTTCCGATGAGCACGAATGCTAACTGCGGAGTAATATTATATATTTCGGATCTGCAATGGGGAACCTCCACACTGATGGACTACTACTGGCAGTGCCGTGAGCACGCCTACACTCAGCTTGTTCCTGGAAGGAGGGGACTGTGTTCTCTGGTCACCATGCACCCCCGACCCTGGTCATTCCTGGAGAAGAGCTATCAAACTTGTATCAGCACCCGTTAAGGAAAAAAACAACCTTGCTGCATCAAGCTCGTAAAAGGAGAGCTGCAGGGTATTTCGGCTGGGCACAATTCTAAGACATTCCAGAAGAATTTAGAATGTTTTTGGAAGAACAGCTGGGAGTGGGTCAATACCCTTCTTCTCCCTGCAAACAAAAGCTAATGCCCGCTGGTTACAAATAACCCAGTGGGAGATGCTCAAAATGATGAACTGCACCGAGCTCAGCATCAATTCCATCAAAGAAGAAATGTGAGCAATCTGCCTCATGGTAATGCAGCACCAATATGTACTGGACTTAATGACCGCAATGGAGGGAAGGGTCTGTGCAAGATGGGCGCAGCTTGCTGTACATCATTCATCCCAGGGAATGACATGGACAAGGGAACACTGAAGCTTGCCATTCAGGCCCTGCACAATCTTCAAAGAAACATGCGCAAATAGGGAGGTGCCCCTGAGCAGGAGTGGTTTTGGAATTGGTTCTCCTGGCTTCCACAATGGATATCCGGTTTATGTGTATAACTATTGCCAGTTATCATTATGTTGCAATTGGTATGTGGGAGTTTTACAATTGGGGATCAACTGCTGTAAAAACTCAGTCCTCAAACTGGGAAGAATGCATGTAAATAGGAAGGTAGTCCGAGCATAAGGAACAACAGGCCCCAAATAAAGTAACTGTCAAAATGCATGAGGTAGGTAGTCTAGTTGAAGAATCAACTGGGGGGGGGGGGTTTATAGGGAAATCGATGCATGAAAATGAAAACTCGTCCTTATTAATAAAATCACCCGTTGTGAACTCCACACCAACCTCGACTCGCAAATATGTAGTCAAGCAGGCCCTGAGACCAAGGCCCAGGATTGTTGATTGACAGGTCACAGGTGGGAGGGTGCGTAGCTGGGAGGCAAACACTCAGGCAGGAAACTCTTGACCAAACCCAAGGATAGGCGCTGCGACACTACAAGGATCAAGGGAGATTGCCCCAATAAAGCACACATGGCTGGAGGGGATATACGCCTTCCTAAAACAACATAATAATTCACATGCCACATGAGTTAGGACCATACAGCCAATCAAGCCCTAGCACATGCAGCGATAATACACTCCCCATGCCGGACAACTGGACAAGTTATCCACTGGCCACATTGTGTCCACGCGAGGTTGGGGCCCATCTGTAGTAACTGTTAGACAATTCATTTACGACTCCAAAGGCAGCAACCAACATTCCTCACCATATATGGTGTGCCGGAAGCTTTTAGAACACATCATGTTTTGTAGAAAAGAAGGACACATACCAATTGTAAATTGAACCAGTGCTCAGACCTTGTGCCTGTAACTGTTCTCCCGGCTATAATGTTTAATTAAACAAACTGTTCCTGTTTTGCAAATGCCACTAGTCTTCTGTTTAAGGGATTTCAAACTCAAGCAAAACACATGCATTAAATCCTATGGCACTTGATATGGCAAATGGGATATCTGTCACATTTGTGACAGAGTAACCCATCCTTCAAAGCCTAAATCAGCCCCTATATCTCTAGGTATTTTCAGTTCTCTAAACTGCTCTTTTCAAATAACCCTTTTTGCCATAGCAAACTTGGGTTCAAGAAAGAACCGAAGACTTTTCTATTTAAATGTGGAATAATGTATTATTCTAGATGGTCGCTATTATACTTCATATGTACAAGGATTGATTTATTTAATTTTTCTGTTGTCTCATCAAACATGCTGTTCCTCTTCAAAGTTTGGAGGTACTGCTGGTATTTCTCATGGCAGAGCCTGAACCGCCTCCACCATGGAATTTCACTGCCTGCCTGTCAGTGCCATCAAATTCATAGTGCCAGAGGGTGAACCTTTCAGCACTTTTTTCTAGTCCACAATCTCTATGAATGTCCTGCTGTCGCAAAAATAATAATGCCCCCACTCACAGGGAGAAATCTAATCTGCACAGTCCGGTCTATTCGTATTTGCTTTGCAGGTAAAAGTCCCACTATGGGGGGTTAGTTATTAACAATTAAAAATGACGGCAATAAACCACCATTTATCGGTGACCGGGCAGTATTTCAGTTATCCTGAAAGGTGTTCGCCAAAACAATCTTCACCATTCACCATACCAAAGTCACTACAATAGGGTACCTCACAGGGGACCTTGTGTTGAACATCATTAAGCCTCTCAAGTTTAAAAATAAAAAAAACTTCAATGTGCTTATTAGGCCTACCATCACACCTCATGAGTGACTTGCCATAGTAGCCATTATCCCAGAAATTGCACGGTCTGCTCTATCAGCATAGAGAACCTTTTTTTGTAAAGCAAAACTCTCCAGAAATTAGAAGACACAGGTAACAATATTCAGACTACCATAGTGATAGGAAATATAGTCCTAGGTATATCTGTTCATAGAATACAACCTACAACTTCTTATAGGAGGTTTTTGTTTCCAAAAGTTTACTGAACTATTTTAAATCATATCCCGAGACCACAATGTGAAAATATATTAAAGTGCTAAAAAGTCAAAGCTTCTTCTAATTACTTCTCTCCATAAATTTGAACTTGTAAAAATGTCACCGTGTGTTAGCCCAGCAATATGATTAGGTCGCGACAAGAAACTAAGCAAATATCAACTGTACGTTTACCTCTTTTTAACCCACTTCCTGCAAGATCTGTACTCAGTTAATGAGCTCTCGCATGAGATTTACACCTGAAGCTTAATGGAGGCAGAAACCGTGCTCATTAAATATATGGGTGCTATTTCGAAGTGCTCAGGTCACCTAACGATCACTCCATACATAAAGCAGAGTCCACGGGCCTGCTGATCTCATTGGCGTCAATGACACGCATGGGTAAACTTGAATCCTGCTGATTTCAGCAATTTCCTGCTCGTCCATGAACACATCACCCACAAGAGCTCGACTGACATTACCACAGTCACGTTAGAGGTGTACATATAAATATGCAGTCCAGTAGTCATACATTTCATGTGTGAAATACTGAGTTTGCAATGGATACATGGGACATTTATGTCCCTTAGGATAACAACTTTTTTATTTATAGGACTGTCTGTAAATTCGGACGAGTTGGCTGTAGATTGTCGTATTATGTATAGTGGTTTGTCCAGAATCTAAAGCATGCTGAACTAAACTCAGAGCAGCTTACTGAGTGACAGCCAATCAGTGCAGGAAATGAGTGTGATGCACCTGGCTTCAATGAAATATGATGAATGCATTAAGCAGGGTCCACACACGGTCTTCTTTCCCTTCGGAGCAGCAATCTGCAGTGGTTAGGAAGGATTTCTTATATTCACGTACAGCTGGGCCCAATACAAAAGCTCCACTTAAATGGCCATCATCCCTTCTTTTGTTGGAGTCGCATCCTGGCTGCGACCTATCTGGAGCCTAACACCTAGATGCAGGTGACATGAGGGAAAACAAAGGCACTCAGTTTGTCAACTTCACAAGTACCTAAGAGACACGATTATTATTAGGCAGGTTTTTGACTTAGTTCAACCCCTGTATGCGAGGACATGCATGCACTGTAAAAGTGTCAGATGTATTTGATTGTTTGAGTGCAAAACCGTGAATTATTAATTGGGATAGATGGTCAATAACTTGTTAGGTCCAGTCAAAGGTTTCAGTAATTTAAACCTGACCTCAGCCCCTGGCACCTATGGCACAGAGCAGACAGGCTTAACTTAAAGAAAATCTGCTGCATTTAGAAGCACCAACGGTGTTAAAAAGTCAAAGACACGACAGAATAGAAATCCCATTCCAATTTATAAATATAGAGAAAGAATTAGCAGGCAAAATGACACCAAACTGACAAAAATCCAACTGGAGAACCAGAGATATGAATTTGTAAAGATTTAAGTTGAAAAAGAACAGAGAAAAATAAAGTGCTCAATGTAATACAATGGTCATGGTAGACCGGGAACATTTTGCAATTTTAGGTCAACAGCAATGGTGCTCGAGTCCGATATGTCATGTGGATTGGCCACAGTGAAAATCTGGAAGTCATAAAAGGTTTCCAAGCCCCTATTCAAAAATGGACTTTGTCACTTTTTTGAAGGAAAAATATCAAAATTTTCTCCAAGTCCCAATGCATAAAGGGATTTGGTCACATTTGAGAATAATAATACTCCCAGGGTGGGGAGGGGGTATACGTGGGGAGGGGGGTATACGTGGGGAGGGGGTATACATGGGGAGGGGGGTATACATGGGGAGGGGTCACTGCTGAAGCTGTAATCACATCTGTGGAACTGAAGGTCGGTTGGCCCCACTGGAGCTTTGGAGATTTCTCATTTAAATTGTTTTTAGTACCAATGCAGAATGGGACTTTCATTGTTTTGGAGGTGCAGGTTTTTTTAAGTGGGTACACGTGGGAGCCAGTTCAGCCTTCAGGTCTCCTCAAAAGTCCCAAACAGCAGGCACAGTCCTAGACTGTCACCAGGGTGTGCCAGCCTATGGACCTCAGCATGGAATGTCAGCCCAGGGCCTTCAGCGTGCTCTCAGTCTGAAGGATTAAACAGTGCCCTTATCCTGCAGTGCCGGCTCAGGGCCCTCAAAATGTAGTGACTGCCAGCACTGGACTTTCACTGACGTACCAGCCGTGGGCCTTACACTGCACGTACACAGTATTTTAAAGTGATATGCTTGTGCAAAGGTAACCAATATAGTATTTTTAGAACAGTGGTACTATGAGATCTTTTAAATTCAGGATCAACTGAGCATTGGTAATTGGGCTGTCATTAGATCAGACCTGTACAAGGAATTGGCATAATTGAGATGACACGAAATATGCAATTGTGCGGCCGCAGTGTTTTTCATATAATACCATTTTGTCACACTGTGAAAATTGCACCCGATATCTTAAGCGCCAAGAACACAGCTCACGTGCTGGCCTCGGCCATTAAAAATCATATCTACATCTCTTGCTGATGTTTAGAAATGTAGTAGGAGGCGCTGATCTACTTCTGTTTTCAGTAGAACTCATTTGCGCTTACCACAACATCTGTTTTGGGAGTCGGCTGTTTTTGATATTCACAGCAACATGCCATTCTGAGCAATGCAGTCAGACACTGGGAAACTAATAGAGCTTTGTTCACAAAGCATGTGTAGGTTTTAAGTAATTAATCTATTCATTTTCTTTTTCACTGGGTTTTATTAGAAGCCATATTTTAGTATAGAAATTATCCTTTTTGTTTTATTTTACAGGCTCACCTCTCCCAAATGAAGGAAGTAGAAACATCTTCCAGGTCATAGGTTGAGGCATAGGTCATAGGCCATATAAACAGGACAGAAGCGGAATTCAGTGCTTCAGGTTGGTTTCTTCTTCCTCTTCGCCTGCTCGTAGCCTGGTCTCAGAGTTTTTTTTGCATTTGTTCATCTGATTTTTCCTGTGAGTGCCTGTTAGAAATAGGATTCCTTGTTGGCTGAGGCATGCACCCAGGCCAAGCAAGAACCACCGCTCTACTAGGGTAAGCTAGATACACACTAGAAGATAACCTGTGCCCACCCTCTGGTAGCTTGGCACAGAGCAGTCAAGCTTATCTAAAGAGGCAATGTGTAAAGTATTTGTGCAACACACACACACACACACAGTAACACAATGAATACACCACAGAGACTCCACACAGGTTTATAAAAATAAATGATTATATTATAAACAAAACATAACCAAAATGTCAAAAATCCAATGTATAGAAGTCGAGATATTGAATTTTAAAGGAATTAATGCAGTAAAGCACTTAGGAGCAAATAGCACTAAAAAGGTTACTTTAGGTAGTGCCAGACAGAAGCAAAGTCAAAGTTCGGGCCGACCGCAATGGAACAACGGCCAGCTACATGACCCACGCAGGCCCCGGTGAACAAAGTACCTTTCCTGGTCACAAAGAACGAGATGCGTTGATTTTTTCCACGCAGTAAAGGCGATACATCAGTCTTGAAGATGGGTGCCAGATTCGAGAGGCATCGAGCGATGCGCTGGATTCAGCCACGCAGTCAAGGGGATGCGTCGATCTAACCAAGCTGCAGCGGCGGCTATACGCTGTCCGATGCTTTGATCTCTGGGGGCAAAGTGCTGATTCCGATGCGATGCGTCGATTTTACTCCTACAACCGTGTCGGTGCGCCGGTTCTGTTACACATAGACAGGAGATCCAGTGAGCCAGGCACAAGAGCAGGGGTAGAGACTTTGATATCCCCGACTATCAAGCAACAGGAGGCAAGCCAACAAGCCCTTGGAGATCACTTGGAAGGACGGCAGAGTCCAGCTGTCCTTCAGCAAAGCCAATGAGCCGCAGGCAGTTGGACAGCAAACAGAAAAGCAGGCCTTCCAGATCAGCAGTCCCCTTGGGTCCTTTAACCAGCACAGCAGTTCTTCAGGCATAGCTTCAGTTTTCCAGTAGTGTCTGACTTTGGGGGTTCAGAGACCCAGTACTTATACTCAAAAGTGCCTCTGAGGTGGGGGAGCTACTTCAAAGCAGCTCTCTGAAGTGCATAAAGATCTCTTTCAACCTAGTCCTGTCTGCCAGGCTATCTGTGGGGGGGTGGGGAGGATAATCTTGTGTGGGGACAGGACACATTCTATTCAAGTGAAGTCTTAGCCCCTCCCTTCCATCCTGCCCAGGCAAGGCGATCAGAATGCAGATGTATGTAGATGGGTACTCAGACACCTATCCATCCTGTGCTGTGGCTATCTAGAGTGAATGCATGAAGTGTAGCTGTCACCCACTCCAGATATGTATTGGAGATAGGCTGCAAGGCACACAGAGCTGTAAGTGCAGAAAAATTTTCACTTTCTAAAAATGGCATTTCTAAAACAGTAATGTTAAATCCAACTTCCCAGTAAGGAGGATTTATCATTACCATTCCAAATATATGAAACATGAAAAAGCTACTCCTCTCTGATCAGCAATTACAGCTTAAAAGTATATTATGGAATTACCAATGCTAGCCTATGAGAGGAGTAGGACTCACAGTAGTGAAAAATGAAACAGGCTGTTTGACACTACCAGGACATGTAAAACATAAAGGTATATGTCCTACCATGTACTTACATAGCACACTGCCCTTAGGGTTACTTGGGGCCTATCTTAGGGGTGACATATGTAACAAAATGGGAGTTTGAGGCTTGACAAGCAGTTTTAAATGCCAAGTCGAAGTGGCAGTAAACTGCACACACCTCACTGCAGTGGCAGGCCTGAGACAGGGTTGAAAGGCTACTTATGTGGGTTGCATAATTAGTGCTGCAGGCCCAGTAGCAGCATTTGAAGTACAGGACCTGGGTATATGGTATATCACTTTACAAGGGACTGATCAGTACATCAAATATGCCAATCAGGTATACACCAATGCCATCATGTTTTAGAGGGAAAAACATGCAGTTTAGCACTAGTTAGCAGTGTTAAAGTGCACACAGCCCTATGGCCAACAAAAAGAATCAGCAAAACGGGGAGGCAAAAGAATGTGGAAAGACCACCCTAAGGATGACAGGTCTAACAGTGCCCTAAAATCCAGTGATTTGTCAACCTGGGAATGGAATAATCATTGAAGACAACAGCCCTTAGATAGGAATCATAAGGGTATCTCCAGTTCAAGAGAGGAGAAGAGAAGACCAACACTTGACACACACCCAACATATAATCCTTCATCTACTGTAGAGCTTCCATATTCTAACAAAACAGTGCTTATTCAAAAAGACCAAAAGTTAGAAAAAACAAGAAATGGCACATGCAGTGAAATGAAGTCTGCTGAGCACATTTGAACTGTCATTCAGTGCTAAATATGTTCAGAAAGTAAAAATGTGTCACTCTGATAGTAAGTATGCCCCCATTTGATGGGCTGAGAAGTGGATCTTATCTGGATTATAAAAAATAATCCAAAGTTTCATATTTTAAATGTAATTCAGATGGAAAATAATTTCTTCTTTGTCAGAATGGTTTGTAGCCTTCTAGTGAGTTGCTTGGTGATCCCGGAGTAGAGGGTGTTCCCATTGTCCAACTTCCTGGTGACTAGGGTGTGAGTGAGTGTTTTTCTAGTGTTGCTTGGGAGCCATTTGAAGATCTTCCTCAGCATAATCAGGGCGCAGAAGCAGGATGCAGTGACAGTGCTGACTTGTTCAGTCATGTCCAGTTTGCTACCGATGACGATTCCCAGGTTACTGACTTAGGTGCTGGTTGTGGGAGTAGGTCCGAGTTTGGCCTGACAACAGTTGAAGTCTAATGGTGAGGTTTTCTTGCCAAAGATCATTACTTCTGTAATGTCAGTATTGAGCTTGAGACAGTTAACTTTCATTCAGTTAGCAACTTCAGTCATGCAGGCGGTAAACTTGTTTCGGATCAGTGACAGAATATCGTGGGCAAAAACATTGTGTCAAAAATATTATTTACCACAACAATGGTTAAGTACAAAAATATTGGAAAAAAATATCATTGACCCTATTATCGTCCAAGAAATAGACAAAAATATTGTGTTTTTTTTAACAGAGTTTAAAGTAGTAAATGTTAAATATTTTAATGAATTATTTTAATATAATGTGTATATTACACGAATATTTAATACTACATATACATAAATACTTATATCTATACCTTGAAATGCTTCCTAACACTATCGAGCTGATTTGCATTTCTGTCTTTGAGGAGCGCTGTAAAGGATAGTACAGGGGTTGCGTCCTCCCCTTGATGCTGCGCTCGTGCCCGCCCACACGTCACTCTTGTGGAGCCAGTCACGAGGAAAGACTGCGCCCTGCTTCGCAGAGGGAGTTTTAATTTGTCAACTCTTCAAGGCTTCGGGGCTCCAGCATGCCCCCCAGGGAGTTTTAACTCTCCAGCTCTCCAAGGCTCCTGCACGCCTCTTAAAGCGGAACGCCCCTGCTCCTATAAAAGATGTCGAGCCCCTGCACCCAGCACACCGGCAAGAGGTGCTGGTAAGGCACAGTGTCTTGCGGCCTTTTGCTCACTTCCCAGCCTTGTCAGCACGGCCTCCTGACCTCCGCCAATGCGCCCGACCCGCTCGTGGAGACGGGCGGGTACGGGTGTACGGCAAGACGGTAGGCTGGGGGGTGGTTGCCAGCTGGGCAGTCGGCTGCTAGGGCCTTGCCTTAATGAGAAGGAGGCTAGTACACTATAGGCCCATAGTGGGAGCTCATTTACCAAGGTGTTGTGCTTATTGTGTTTATTGTGCTTGCTGCAAAGAAGGAAGGAGAGAATAATTGGGCGACCAGATAATCAAATCAACTCAACCAGATCAAATAGGTTAGCACCTGAGTTTATGCCAAGGTTCTATCATCTGTCATCATATTATCCAACCAACCAGCCGAACCATCGATCAAGCAGACTAGTATCCTTGTGGCTGATATTGGACGCTGGGCATCAGAGTGGCCAGAGGCTTCGAGAGAAGCATCCCAACATTAACAGTACAGTCAGTTTTTACTTCACTTTCAACATCGCCACTTTTACTTGAGCATGCACATGTGGGTGGAGACGGCGGTTGGAAGATCAGGGGGAGGAACAAGTGGTTACAGTCTTGTCAATGTGTTTGTCTGGTGCCGTAGCTGCTATAGCTGCTATCAGTGCACTGAAGGCTTCTATTGTCTTGTTGTACCATCTGACAAGTTACCCTTGGGGCAAAGCAGAGAGTATTACTAACTATTGTCAACTTTATATGGAGTGTACCATTTTTGAACTTTGAAAAATGTCCAAGAGCAAGCACCTTGGAGAGAAAATGGCACCACTAAGCTAGTCCAGGGTTCTACAACCATTGACTCCTTTTTAGTATGTGCGGTGGGGGTTATTGATAATGAAATTGTATTGGCAGAGCAACGCTTATCTTTGGAATCGGGGAGCCTAGGAGAGTCCTTATCAAGAACCCAGGAGCTAACGAGTGAGTCGTGCACCAGGGTGGTACCACCTGTGCCACTAGGCCCTACCATCGTTGTTGTGACCGCACAATCAACAGTCTACTGCCCCCAAGTAGTCTCAATGCCTACAACAATCACACAGGCTGTCACTGAGGATGGCCCACTGAGAAAGAAACGAAAAGGAGCCAAGCAAGGGGCCAGACATCCGGGCAAAGAAGGGGGGTTGAGATCAACCCAGGCCAACGTCATAACTGTGGGCCCATTGAGCGCCACTTCCGATTCAGACATTCTTCTGCCTTCATCCAATATGGTCAATCATTTTGCGTTTGGAGGCAATGAGCTTGTTCATAAAGCAAACCTGGATTACATTGTGGGCAAAATCCAAGATTGACTTACTGTGAGTCTTTCCCCGATTTTGGATAGACTAGTCGAGCTAGAAGCTTCTGTCTCCCAGCTCCTGACTCCAGCTATTCGCCAGAAAGAGCAAAGCAGCTCCAGCAAGCCCCCCTTAGGGGATGTCCTCCAAATGCTTTGTCTGTTGCCCCAGAATTGTCCTATGGCTTTCAGCAACCTGTCCATCCTCTGACAGTGCCAGCTGGCACGTTTACCGGCTTTATAGCCCCCATCCCCTTAGACAACAAGCAGGAGCCAGTTGTGGCAGGTGGGGGACGCCCTCACGTGGGTCAACAGTGGGGTCATGGACTTGCACCAGATGATTTTCCCAAGGTTAAATCGAGGAGGCCCAAGCGTTCCAACCAAGACCTCCCTCCCGACTGCTGTCCATATGTGGCTGTCTTGACCAATGTTCCACATTTAAGCCCTGACCAAGAAGAAAGAATTGCCCGGCTTTAGAACAAAGTATGCCACTGGCTGTCTCGCAACATCGATTTTAGGACCGATGAATTCAGTGATATACTATTCGTTAGGAGTGTTGCCTGGGTGGGAATGTCACGCAAGAATAAAAGTGGTGATTGTGTGGTAGTGAATTGCAAAAATCTAATATTGGCAGAATGTTTAATCTAGTGTAGTTCCAATTTGTGATGGGTAGTTGTTGAAACATGTATTGATATAGCCCTATTGTGGTCCTTTTATGCCTGTGACATTCTCCCAGACTGTAGCATTACTCCAGGTGGAACTTTGTTACAAGGCAGGATAGTAATTCTAAGTAAAACTCCTTTTTAAGCTAGAAATATGTTTCAGCCACTCTCCGAATTAGAAAGCAATGATTGATGCTGTGGACAACAGCCCTTGTGTTGCACCTGTTCCCTACATGGTCCCTGTTCTTCTAGAGTCACCCCAAGGATTAAATAGGGGTAAAGGAGAGGAGAGATTCAGAGAGAGTATCCCAACTTCAATAGACATAACTTCCTTAGAGAGGGAATTTTCCTCTTCTGGAACTCACATTACTGGCACTGCCACTGTTCTGCATTCCCTTTGTGACCACTTGCATGCCCAATCACCTACCTGTGATCACCCTACAGCAGGACAGTCGTTGCTGGGTATTCCCCAACAAGTCCATTGTAGCATCACTAGTTGAAGAATCCACAACACTATTGCTTTTCTGGAATATCGCAGGCCTCAAGGGGAAAACCATGAACCCCGAGTGGGGGTCATTTATCGATGCCCATGATATAGTTATAATGCAAGAAACATGGGCATTGGAAAAATGCTTTAGATCAGGGTATTGTAGCTTTTGCCACTCCCTCTAAAGCTGGACGCCCCTCTGGTGGCCTTATTCTGTGAATTAAAAATACCTTGGATCTAAATGTCAAGGTATTACAACCCATAGTAACAACATTTTGGGTTTCTCCTTGAGAAGCCGCAAAGGAACCAAGGTTGACTTATTCAATGTCTATAATCGTTCATCTTCCCGCAATAAGGAATCTCCCACGTTACACCAATTGGCTTGCCTGTTGACCTTAAGAGATGTTCGCTGTCCGTTGGTTATCGCAGGTGACTTCAATGTCGCCTTTGAGCCACTGGATGGCATATTGTTGGAAAACGAGGCAGTATCTGTGAGGCCTGCACAAATAACATGTCACATTTATCCTTCACTGGGAACCAAACACCCTATTGTAGCGCTTGACTCTCAGAGGGTAGCGTTGCAGAGCAGTCTAAGGCTTATTCAAGGGAGGTGGTGTAGGCTAGTAATCGCTATTTACCAGTACGCAGAAATAACACTCAATTGATTGTCCAGTCTGTACTTTGCTTTATAAAAGGAAGAGTACATTTATTAAACACAAACACTACTCAATACTATGCAACAATTTACAAATATACATAAGCTGTTGGAATTACTTTGTGACATTGCATAACATTTCTACCCCTCCCGAAGGGAGGGGGGTAGGGGGGGTCTAGTACCACCACTCCCATGTATGCACATCATCTTGCCCCCTAATGCAGTGGGTTGACACAACCTGGAGCGAGGGCCTTACCAACTGGCACCATCCCAGTGGCGACCCACCCCATCATCTCAACAAGCATTAAACATAGGTACACCTGCCCTGGTGACACATAACCCTGACTGAGCATCTAATACTGAACCTACAGTACACACCTCTACATCTTAGGGGCCAACAGTCGGTGTTGTTCTTCACCTAACGCAGCAGCAAGAATACATGTTTGGGCATCACTTTAAATGAGGTACTTATCGTAGCTGGTAACAGTTGTAATGCATTGCAATCTCAGCCCCTAAAAGGCATCACAGTTATAATCACAGGATTAAGCATATACCGCCAGACACCCTAGCAGGAATATCTGGCAACTTAAACCCACTTTGCTTATGAATTCACATTACATGACTGACTTACAGTCCCTCTACAAGAAATAACCCTGGTAAAAGCACTTCTCGTGCAATTGCACCTCTTCACCTCCAGGGGATGCCCTTCTCCAGACATCCCCAGCGCAGCCTTCCACACATAGAGGCAATCCTTCAGGCACCTCCCCAGCTGTAGAACAATGGTTCCAGCCCAGGGAAAGGTTGATTGCTGGCTGAGCCATTGAGGGGTTGTTTCTTCTAAGTTCCCCAAAGACTTAGGGTGGGACTTCACTTCTTCGTGCTGGGGGAGACTGTGTTGCTCCTGCAGCTCCCCCTGCACCTTTGCACACATGTCGCGGTGACCCCATCCTCCTGGGGCCACCACAAGTCGAGAAACAGCTGTTTTCCCCTTGCAGGCCGGTCCGGGCCTGCAAGGCATTATGGGGCGAGGCTCTCCTGCCTCGTGAATATCATAGCAGCGGCTCCCCTGCTGCTCTGGGAGAGCCGCGCTGTGGGCCCCCGGCCGCGTCTTGGCTTTGTTGGAGGGTCCGGTCTCACCCGGACCCCCAGGTGAGTCCTGCAGCTCGGGTTGCCCACCCCCGGCTGCTCTGGCTGTTTTCAGGGGCCGGTCCCACCCGGGCCCCTTCCTCCTCACCCTTTTCTTGGAGGGGGCCCCGGTCCCACCCGGGCACCCCCTCGCTACTCCGTGTTAGAGAGCCAACTGGGGAGCCCACCCCCGGTGGCTCCCGCCGGCTCCCCGCCCGGCCCATACCCTCTGGTGCGGCCGCGGGAGCCGGAGAGTCAGTTTCGGTCTGCCCGCTCCGGCGGGCAGACGTGGAGTCCTCCGCCAGTCGGGCGAGACCTCGGGGGAGTGCAGCGGCACTCCCCCGTCCTCCTCATCACGTCGGGCCCGGGGATGGGGTCCCGGGCCCCCAGGGGCCATGCTTCACGGGGAGCGCGACGGCGCTCCCCGACTAGTTTTCTGCGTCGGGGCCCGGAGTTGGGGTCCCAGGCCCCTCAAGAGCCTTCACGGGGAGCGCGACGGCGCTCCCCGGCTTTGCTTCGCGTGCGAGGGGGGTTGCGTGACAGCGCGCCCCCCTCCTCTTCAGCGCCATCACTGGGGCCCGGAGTTGCGGTCCCGGGCCCCCGAACCTTCTTCGAGGGGGGGCGCGGCAGCGCACCCCCTCTCCGCATGACTCCGGGGGCCAGAGTGGGCTCCTGGCACGCCGCATGGGCAGATTCACGGGGAGCGCGACGGCGCTCCCCGACTTATCTTCTCCTGGGGGCAGCCCCCGGGACCTGACCCACCCCGGGGGCATATATCAATAAATAGCACTCTTGTCTGACCTACAATTATTTACTAATCGGCCTCATGGAGACTGATGTGGAAGGCAGGTATATCATGGACCACTCGGGCAAACTGCTTATTTATAAAAGTATCCAATATTTATTTTCTTTTTTTGTATTCATCATACTTATTTTTTGATTTTGCAAAAACAATTTCATAGTAATACATTTTTCAACCTTATATAAAAACATAAATTCATATCACTGACAAACAATCAAGTACAAACATATTATTGCAACAGCATCAGCATATTTGGATTGGCCCAAGCTAGTACAAACAAAACAGTAATCAAATTCTGGTGCATAGCAATATAAAATATATTATTCTTGACCCCATAAACAAACATCCATCATTCATACTCAACAGCCATATACGTCCCATCCATAACAAACACTCATACACAAAACATGGTGTGTTAAGCCAGTGAACTCCTAGTAAATATAGTAACAAACATCCATCTGATCTTCAGTTCAGTGGTAGAAATGAATCAATGATATTTTCCACTTATATGTTGTTATATGCGAGGTTACCTTGAAGTTGGTCAACGCACGTTTCGGTGGATTTAAGTTGTTGCCACCTTCATCAGGACCAATTGTTTCGAAAAAATAATTCACAGAGGTGAACGGGGGGTTCTCTAAAACTTTATACACAGTGGTACTATATATAGAAGATCCTTCTTCTATGTGTTTTCGTCTCTGCTGAGACCCTTTAAGCTTGTCCAAACTTAAAAGAATAAAGTTCTCTGTATCTCCACCTAATATGTGTGCAGAGGCTGGATGTCCAATGATTTGTATTTCTGCATTCTCAGCAAAAATGTTATAATTTCATGATTTCTGAGTTTCCTTCAGTCACTTCATTGATATTCTCTCGGCGGTCCAGGATGACCGGTATTCGACACCCCGGAGGCATATCCTGGACTGGCGGCGGAGCCCCACGCGCTTCGTTGTTGGTCGGCCAGAGGTCAAAGGTCGCCTACCTTCTGGGGGGCATATCTCAGCCCCCAGGGGACCGATCTTCACGATTTTGACCTCTTCTTGCTCCTTGCGGCGCACCCCAGCCACTGGGAGCATTTTCCTTCTCCCTCCTGGTCTCACGGAGGGTGGATTCAGCAGGGAGCTGTCTTCACTGGCTCCCTGCTCCAGCCGTTTGCCTGGCTCTCCTCCTGGGCCTCTCTTCTCCTTGCGCAGAGGCCCAGGCTTCTGCTCACTGGTCCTGGTCTCCCCTCCTGGCCCACTGCAGGGTCCCGGGCCAGTCTGGAGGTTCTTCCTTCCAGCTGCCCATGGCGCCAGGCTCCAGCACCAGTCTTCCTCCGCAGATCACACCCCAGAGAGAGCTCCTCTTCCTGTGCAAACTCTTTTAAAGAATTTGGAGGGGGCTGGCAGGAAGTCTCGGTTTGCCCTATCAAACAGCGACATCACTTCTCTGCCCCTGCTCCCTCCTTCCTGCCCAGGCCTCTGGGTCTGTTCAAAAGGGCGTCGTCCAGGGGTCTCATGCCACATGGTCTCTGAAAGCAACTTCCCCCCTCGCTGCCTTCTCTCCAGAGCAGCTTGGTGCCTGGCACCAGGTGACAGCTGCTGATGGATTAACCCGTAGCTCCACCCATCTTCTCTTCTTGGAGAGGAGGCCTTCGCCCTTGGAATGCTTGTCGTGCAGGGCTAGGCCTCTGATACTACAGCTTGGGGAGGAAGGTCATTAATTCAGCCTGGCAGGGTCAGCCCCAGCCAGGCCCTGGTTACAAGTTGACTCAGAGAAATATGACAATTCTGGATGACCCAAAAGCAGTACAAATATGACTTTGGACTCTGCAGAATACTTCTTCTCACATAAGTTACAGTGGACTTTAGTGCGTGTCTAGAATTTGTAGGAAAGCGAAACTAGCCCATGTGCTCCCCATCCTCATAGGAGAGTAATGGAGTGAAAACAGTAAAGCACACTGACTTTCCCTCAAATGTTTCTTCCCATTGTAGAAAGCCTATTCCATGTCACCACCCAGTTCTGCATAAGTCCTGTCCCACCATTCCCTTTGTAGCTGCTCCCGGGCTGCGCACGCCAGAAATCTCCCCTGCGCAGCCCTTACACTTGTGCACACACATGTACACACATGTCTGCATGTAACCAGCCCAGTGCCCCTTACTCTGGCTGCAGCGCAGTGGCCTACTCGCGCCAGGGGGACACCGGTATAGTACACATGCAGTCCCTTTCATCATGAGTTCACTGTGGGCGAGTCCCAACTTATGAGGCTCTCCCACAGTAAAAGCTCAACAACTAGGTGTTCAAAAAGCGAAAAATCCGGGCGGCTCAGATGGTCAGATCCACCTTCTAACACATATCATCAGTTTTTAGCTTGGAAGACGAGGCCAGAGGCATTCCCCCTCTTGAGATTGAATCCCTATCCTCTTGGCTAGTAGCAGCAAACCAACTCTTTACACTAACATTGAATCATGGTATGCATGCATGTAGTGGGAGGTTTCCGTCAGATGTAAGGTGCGCTCACACATGGTCACAGGGTCTCAGCCGTACTAGAATTGATTATGTTCTTTGGGACCTAGTGCTATGGCATTTAGTAGATGACTTTGAAGTATTCCCATGTACAGACAGTGATCCACTGCGGCTTAAACTGGGACGTTCCTTTCTTTGTAATTCCAATCTTTTGGGTCAGAAATCTGACAAAATGGTTAGTCTGAATAACAGAAAGTCAATAAAATGGTCTATCCCTTGACATGACCTCCCTACCTGGCATCTACAAAACATTCAATGAGATATTTAATCCACTCATTGATCATCTAGGTGGAGAGTTGCTATTAGACTACCATTCCACTCTGTTTAGTGTCTTGAAGTCTTACTGCACTAGATGGTAAACTTAGCTCTTCACTCTGGCAACCTCCGTCTTGGTATAACAAAGAGTGCCGTCAGGCAAAGTGCACGCTAATTAAGGCTGTCAAAAGGGGAGACCATGAGGGAACCTGGGCAGCCCAAACAAATTATAAACAACTGATCACCAGTACTAAACAAAACTGGGTGGATGCAAATTGGCATGCCCTAGTCGAGTCATCCAGTAAAAACGACTCGCAGAAGTTTTGGCACATATTTTCTCATGGGTGTCCTCGTTCAGTTAGCCCATTAGAATTATCAATACAACCTCAACAATGGCTTGATCACTTCTCAAACATGTATTTTCTTCCAAAAACAGGTTTGGACACCTCTGAACATCAATCCCGGGAACAGGTAACTGCAAATGAGTCTACCCTGCTGCAATTTTGTCTCAATTAAACCCTTCGAGCAATTGCAGATATGCCCCCTGGGAGGCTCTGGGTCCCAATAGAATTCCCGGGGACCTGTTACGCTCTGAACCTAAGGTGTGGGGCCCTAACATAAAAAAACCTTCGAATGATATATTGGCAGGTGGACAGTTCCCAGAATCCTGGAAAAACACTGAGATCATTCCAATTTTTAAAAAGGGAGATAGAGGTTCGCCAAACAACTATCGGCCCATTAGTCTTTTAGACAATCTGCAAAAGATCTTTGCCATCAGATACTGGCTAGAACACAGGTCTGGATGGATGAGGCAGACATCTTGACACCTTTCCAGGTAGGTTTCCGCTCCAGGGTCAGTACAGTGGACCAACATTTTCAGTTCGATCTCATCACATCTAAATACCTCAGGTTCTCTAGGGACCTCCTCTACTTGGCCTTTGTGGGCCTTAGGGCAGCCTTTGACCTGGTTCCAAGGCAGCACCAATGGTCCACCTTGGCTGCCATGGTCATCGATCCATCTCTGCTGGACATACTCATAAGACTCCATAGCAACACTACAGCACAGGTTAGATGGGGTCCGGCTGGTGATCTGACATTAATGAAGTGGTTTCAGTTTTAAGCGAATGCATAAACGGCTCCCCCAAACTAGCTGGTTGTTCCACCTCAGCGCTCTTATTTGCAGATGACACACTTCTGCTTTCTCATACTCCAGCTGGGCTCCAAAATCTTCTGAACAAATTTTAGGAGTTTTGTCTTACCCTTGGGCTGGAGGTGAACACGTCTAAAACAAAGATCATGGTGTTCAACCTGCACAAATCCTGCGTAGGGAACTTTCAGCTGAATGGGGAATCCCTTCAGGTAGTAGGTAAATTCGATGACCTGGGGATTAGTATTGATAAGAGCAGGCCATGGAAAGATGGAAAAGAGTGAGGTGGGTTCTCTTACAATGTGCCGTTGCCATCCCTAAGAAGTATAGGGCAACCCGCCGTAAGTCTGCGTCCCCAGCTATCGAGGTATATAGGGCAAAGGTAGTTTCTTTATATGGTGCTGAAGTTTGGGGTACTTCCAATATTAAAGGCCTAATCACGAAGGAGAACAACTTTGAGATCTCTATTTAGCCTCCAGCAGAGCACACTCACCCTTCCACTCTTTTATGACACAGGATTAAAAAGGGTGGGTGACTTAGCAGTGCTAAAACCGTTTCTCTACTAGGTGAGGTTGTGGTCAATCACTGAGCTTTTCCATTATAGGCTAACATTGGAGGACATCACGTGCCATAGAAAACACTCATCTTCTCCCCTGGTTAAAGCATGTCAAATTCCATCTTCTTGACCTGAGTTTGAGCGATGTCTGGAGCAACCCATCATTAATGGGGGCAGATACAAAGAGTAGAGTTAAAGCGGCTTACTGGGATAAGAAAATCAATAACCATCACGAAAAAGTGAGCTCCAGTGGGTTAGTAGAAGCTTTCTTGGCTTGTAAAGTTGCCCCTTCCAAGGAAGCATATATTAACCAGATTCAACCACCAATCACTGTACATTAAGTTTAGACTGGGAACACTTCAAGTAAATAATTTCACACTTAAATGAAGTGTTGCCAAATTACTACCCCAAACTGTGATACTTGTAAACGCGCCAATGAGGATGTTGAACATGTCCTTTTTCTTGTCCTGCAGATGCCAGACCCAGGCAGAGATGGATTAAACCATTGTGTACTCTCTGGGGTGTGAGGGCATATCGGGTGGCTTACCAAATTTGAGATGGGACACCAGCCAGGCAGGCAGTGGTACTTGGTGGTAGTCGATACCTTTACATAGTTTGGCTATACAGGAAAAAGCAGGGGGTGTTTTAATTGGATACAAACTTGCTTTTATTATTGATTAGTTCTCTTACATATGTCTCATTATGTCACTGGACTATATATATAGATAGATAGAGGCCTCTTATGGTCAATTACAATTACTTGTTTAGTAGTGATCGGGAACATTTCGGTTTTATCTGTTTTAATTGTTTCCGTCTGAAAAATGTTTTTATGATCTTAACTATTTTAACAAACCAAAATCTTAACTGGCAAATGCTATTGTTTGTCTACAATGTTTTTATATGCTTTTTTGGTCTAAAGGACCGAAATAAAGACGAACTACTACTACTTACATAAAAATACAAACACAAATATTTATGTGTTTGTACACACGTATATATAAAAATATATATATAGTGAAATGTAATGAATAGAAAATATTTTACATTATATACATTTTTCTAATCTTTTACATTTATGTCTATGAAAACATACATATAATTGATAAAAAAAATTATTTTATATCACCATTTTTCGAGCAATTTTAATCTATTAACATGAAAATATACATGTGTATATATATCCATAGTAATCCATTAAAAATATAAAAATTAATATAATGTAAAATAAATATTTTTATAAATTATGTTTATATATATATATATATATATATATACACATATATATATATATACACACATATACACACACACATACATACACAATAAAACCCTACAAAATGTAATCAATTGAATAAGAAAAAACATATTAATGTAGACAACATATTAAAAAATTGAAAAACGCAAAAACTCATTTACTATTCCTACTCCAGTCAGTGCAACAGTAAGGAAAGCGTTGGACTTCGAAAGGGTGAAATTTACTATTTCCTCTTCGGTGTACATACCAGTAGGGAAAGTGGTGGACTTTGGAGGGGTTTACTGTTCCTTCCCCAAACAACGCAACACTAGGGAAAGCGTTGCATTTCAGAGAGGTAGAATCTACTATTCCCATTACAAACAGCGCAACAGTAGGGAAAATGTTGGATTCTGGAGGTATAGAATTTGCTATTCTCACTCCAAACAAGGCAACTGTAGGGAAAGAATTGGATTTCAGAGGGGTACAGTCTATTATTCCCACTCTAAACAGAGCAAACAGTAAAGAACGTGTTGGACTTTGGAGGGGTAACATTTACGATTCCCACTCCAGTATCTGTAACAGTAGGGAAAGCATTGGATTTTGGAGGGGTGAAATTTATTCCCACTCTAAGCAGCGCAACAGTAGGGTAATTGTTAAACTACGAAGAGGCTAATTTTACTATTACTATTCCAGTCTAAGCAAGTCAAACACATTACATATATAAATAACCCCATAAATGTAGAAAAAAGATATTAGCGTATATATATATAGTCACTGAAAAAAACGGGACGTTATAGTTAGGTTCACGTTTTACCCACACAAAACCATAGAATTTCGGGGCAGTTATACTTCTATTAAGCAACTATAACTCATGGCTTAAAGTTACTTAACAGCATGAGTCATAGTTTCTTCAGATAAGTATAACTTTAAGTATAACTAAAACTGCCAGATTTCTATGGTTTTGTGTGGGTAAAACGTGAACCTAACTATAACGTCCCTGTAACCTTCGCTTTTTTCAGTGAATTTCTTTTGTTTTTTTTAACGTAAATTAATATATAATTACCATAAATTAATACAACCACCGATGTGTGCTGCGTTGGGCGCAGGCCCTGCGGCTATCCCCCCGCTTGAACCAACCTAGGGGTATGGAGTGTGAGGTTTTTTTTCCCCAATGGGCTTTGGATCCTCGATTTGGGCATAAGAAAATCTTTGGGCAATTTCTTCTCCATGAGGGGTCCCTTAGGGACCCTTCCATGTGTCCTATGGGGTCAGGATACCTGTATCCTGACCCCTTATGTGGTTTGAAATTTTATTTTTCCCTCCCCCGGGCCAAGGGACAAACAAAATGGTGGCTGCAACTTTCCTTTCAGGTTGCGGCCAGCCAATCAGGGCCCTGCTTTTCCCCTGAAACTGCGGATGAATCAGCATCACTAAATATCTATACATTTCTTTCTTTAAAAACTCCCAGACTTATGAACAGATTTACACCAAATTACAAAAATACATCTTCTGGACCAAGATCTAGCTTTCTGCCAAATATGGTGTAATTTTGATCAGTGGTTCGGACTGTAGTCATATCTAAAAACTGCAAAATCCCCATAGATATTGCATGGGGGAAAAGCATTTTGGGACCCCTCTCCCCCATTTTTTGGTCCGTGCTTGACAGATTACCCCAAAACTTTCCATGCAGAGCTAGGCAACATAGGGCACTTTTTGGGGAAAATGTAGTGAAGATTCGTCAAACAGTGCCAAAGTTAATAGCAAAACAAAAAACGCTTTGTCTATGAGAAAAGTTGGTCCCAACTATAACTACCTACTGGCTATCGCCATATATACACACACATTTATATATGTGTTAAAAAATAAAAACAATTAATTTACATAATCACTATTCAATAATAAAATTAATCAATTAATAAATCATTGTTATTCAGTTAATAACTTCCCACCCTGTAGCCCTACAAACCTAGCAGTCTGCACCTAAAATATGCCTAAGAAAAATAAGTATTCCATTACATACATATTTAAAATAAATTAAATAGTTAATTAATAAAATGTTAATTACTTACCGTCCCAACCTAAACCCCAACAAACGTAGAATCCCTCAACTAAAATAAAAGTATTTCACAATTTACATACTTTAAATTAAATAATTTACAAAAAATAAGAGTTAATTTTTACTTAATTAACTTCCCACCCGATACTCCTACAAACCTAGCATCCTGCAACTAAAATCCAAGTAAAATATATCAGTATTCCATACTTTACATAATTAAAAATCAATTAAATAATTAATAAATAATTTTTTATTATTACTCAACTTCCCACCTTAGACCCAAAAAACCTAGAATGCCGCAACTAAAATAAAACTAAATAAGTATTCCACCCTTTACATATTTAAAATTCAATTAAATAATTTACAAAAAATAATGCATAGTTAATCATTACTTATTTAACTTCCCACCCTATACCGCTACAAACCTCGAAGCCTGCAACTAAAATAAGGAAAATAAATGATTCCATACATTTCATAATTAAAAATCAATTAAATAACTAACAAATAGCGATGTATTGTTAATTACTTAATTAATTTCCCACTCTACACCCGTACAAACCTAGCAGCCCGCAAATAACATGACGAAAATAAATCAGTATTACATAAATTATATAATAAATATCAATCAAATAATTAAATAAAACGTATTAAATAATTTTATTATAGATTACCTAATTAACGTCCTACCCTATTCCTCTACAAACCCAGCAACCCACTATGACAGTATAAACTATTAAAATGTAATTAAAAAATTATAAATCATTTAAATTTCATGCTATTTTTTTTAAAACAATTAACATTTATGATAGTAACACAAATTTAATATATTAGCTTAAACCACAACATCAGTGAAACTGGTAACAAAAACATCAATATTATTTATAACGATTTTACTTACTTAAACTATATTCTTGTCAACAATATTTGTGCATCACGATATTTGCGTATCACGATATTTAAATTCCAATATTTCCTTCTCCCAATTTTTATAAAACAATATTTTGTCCAAACATTCATGTTTCTTGTGTTGGGGGTTTTGTCCTAGAGGGAGAGAATAGGTTGCATGTCGGTATAGGGGGAAGATGCTGATGTCGTGGGCGTGGATGACGTGGACTGGAGGAATCATGTATGCGCTATAGAGTGCGATGAACCTTGAGGCACTCCAGAGATGAGTTTGCGGGCTTTCGAGGAGTGAGGAACCAGGCTGACAGGTTGTGTTCTATCCAATAAGAAAGAGCATAAGGAGGAGAGACCCTGTCAATGGATACCAATTACATGCAGGAACCTGATGTGGATGGAGTGTGAGACCATGTGAAATGCTGTAGAAAGGTCCAAGAGAATGAGGGATGCCGTGTCTGCTCGGTCAAGGATCATGTGGATGTCGTCTGTGGCAAGGATGAGTGCTGTTTTGATACTGTGGTTGGGTCTGAATCCAGACTGCGTGGCGTCAAGGAGCTGGTTGGTGAGGATTCAGTTAATTAGTTTCTCTAAGTCAGTTGCCATGCATGGTTGGAGGGAGATGGGCTGGCTCGTTGGATGGTTCCTTGAGCAGAGGCGCAACGGTAACAGGTTTCCAGGTGTCCGGGAATGGTAAGCTGAGTTGCAATAGTGACAGGATCCGGATGAGGGTTGACAGTGCTGCAAATCGCACTTGTTTCCGCCCCTGGAATGCAAAATTTGCACAGTGGCAAGACGCATGCTCGCAAGCCGCTTTAAGCACAAGCATCTAATTTCCATATTGTCTTTGTGAGTTTGTGCATGTGGTTAATGCACTTTTTTCTCTGGTCAGTCCTGTGGATCGTGCTCAAGGCATGTAACAGATAACAGTTAAACATAAAACTCAGCTGTATTACATAAAAACACAGCAACCTTCATAACTGTAATCTGGTCAAAGCTTTATAATTACGCCACTGAGTGAGACAGAGCTAAATTAGACACACATTTCTATTTTCAAATAGCTTTTATTCGAAGTTAAACTACCTCTGTACGCTTGGCATAGCACTAGGTGTGTATGCTACATATGCAACTTAAATAAAGATATATCTAATTGAGACAGGAACTGTATTATAAAAAAGAAAAGAAATGTCAACTGGTTAATAAATATATAAACAGAATGAACAATATTATCTGAGAAGGCGGCCTTGTTCTCTACTGGTGCAAGTATTTTCCTACGTGGATGAAGGAAATGGTACTTTTTGAATTGACCTTAAACATTTGTCTTCTATAGCTGTGCCCACGTTACACTAAATAAAAATAAAGAATACAAATTCTTTACATTACATCAATGGATCTTGCTTTATGGATCTGTCAAAAGTAGAACAAGCTTGAAATAATTTTTCAAATAAGACAACACAGGAGGACAGCTGTACAACCTAACGACCTAATGTAATCTTCCAAAAACGTGTATGGATTAACACTGCAAATGCTGCGATTTACGGTGTCCAGTGTTCGATCCAAGTCATTCAATAAAATCAATGGCAATAATGCTGAAAACATTCTGTAAATCTGTTTTTATAAACTATTAGCAATGCCACCGGGTTTATTGTACAAAGGGGATGCAGGGAGTTACATGGTTGATGACACAGGCACAGTCTTATGTCTTTATTATTCTTTTTTAGAAATGTACAACTTTTCGTAACACCCACAAGCAGCAACTGCAATTAAAACTAAAAAGCAAACCTTAAAATATACAATGCACTGAAGGTAGCAGGTTTTATACTAACTCACTGTAATATCAAACAAAGTCTGTGTACTCGTACAAACAATCTAATTAAGATGCACTGAGCTTTAGGTAGGAGGAACCTTTGTGCTGAAAAAATACAGGTTTAGAAACTTCAGAGTTTTTTAAGTTAAATGATTTTTTAATAATAGGCAAATTATATATACATATATATATATATATATATATATATATATATATATATACACATATATATATATATATATATATATATATATATATACACATACACACACACACACACAATTGCTTCTGCTGCAATTGAATATTTTGGGATTTACAGTTTCACTAGTTTTTCTGATACAAGCGGTATTACAAGGCCTGGAATATTACCACTTCGACGGAGTTACTTTCAGAAAATGGGTTATTAATTTGGATGGGGTACCTTTATCGCTAACAATTTAATAAACCTAATCTGGTTAGTTCACAACGCAGTTGTGACTCAATCTCTTAGCAGTATCAGGCCAATTCCACAGAGAAACGTTAAGTTCAAGCAGTAAAACAATTTAAAAGTAAAGAAAGCAACACAATAAAGTTGTCAAACTAATTTAGAAGATCCAAGAAAAAAGGTATTGTATTGTATTGTAATATATATGAATTTTTAAAGATTTCTCCCAGTTTACTTCGAGGCCAGAAGGCTCTCCATTAACCCAAATTCCCTGCAGTATCTTAGGAATGGAATGCTTGCGCTTTTGAATACAGAGGAGTAGATCATCTACGAAGCGGGAGACTGAAACTGTGAATTCACCGCTCCATTTGAAGATCTGTGCATCTTTTCTAATCCACTGAGCCAGCCAGCTACATTAACAGGAGTGAAAGGGGACCTCCCTGTTGGGTACCCCTTTCTGTATGGAAGGGAGTGGAGAAGACCCCATTCAAATGGATCTGGGCCCTGGTAAGAGCTAGGAACCGAGGACAAAAGTTCATTTTTGCTAGGGCCTGCTAAAGGAACCAACAGTCACTGGAGTCAAAGGCCTTTTAGAAATCCACTAAAACTTGGTTGGGCGGATCCCGAAGTATGACAAGGTCATGTGTAGGCATCTGATACAATGGTGTGTGCTACAGCCTGGCATGATACCATTCTGGTCTCTGTGGACCAGTGACCGAATTATCATAATTAGCCTATTTTTTTTTTTTTTTTGTCCTCATTCGCCTTTAACCATAGTAAACAAACTGTCTGTTCATACCCCTACTTAACGACCTGAGATGACATAGGGTCTTTTGATGGATTCTCTCGATACCTTCAGCCTGTAGGGGTATATTTCCAGACCGACATGTTACTTCCCCTCAGAAGAGGAGGGTAGGTTTCACTCCGACTTGATCTGTAAAGACCAAATAGACTCTTTCGGTGACCCAGAGACAGACCCAACATAGTCCATGGAGTGTACAATAGGCATAATCATCGGACCCGCCCTTCGTTACGACATAATCAAAATAAGAAAAACAAAGCATGAATAAGGTTTACGCTCATCTCTTAGGCTATTTCCATTGAAGCAGCAGGTCCCAGTATGCAATCTTTTTTCTACTACAAGCTCTAGCCAAGTCCATCTTAGAGGTTTCATATAAAGAAGTCAGCCAATCCGAGTGTTAAGGAGGAACAGAGTCTACCCAATGTTTACAAATTTGTCTCCTTGCCAATAAAATCGAATAAAATAAAAGAGATCTGGCTGGTCCTACAATGTGGCTATTAAGGCCAAAAATTATTAAAGTCAGGTCCATTTCGATTGGTACTCTCAGGAATCACAATTAGCCTATTAGCTGGACTTTAGCAAGAACTTCTTAAAGGAAATAACTTTTCTGCAGTACCTCCTCGAACATTTCTATCATTTGCAGGGTTAAAAGAGATGCATAATTTTAAACAATTCTAAGGTAAGTCCATG
This sequence comes from Calotriton arnoldi, assembly GCA_963921515.1. Classification (NCBI taxonomy): domain Eukaryota; kingdom Metazoa; phylum Chordata; class Amphibia; order Caudata; family Salamandridae; genus Calotriton; species Calotriton arnoldi. Next base: position 1,771,187 of record CAWUFW010001657.1, read on the forward strand.
GTTTTGTCTGTAGGCATTCCCATTATGGCCACCTGCAACTGGAACTGGAAGCTCTAGGATCAATTTGCCCTCTGCTAAAACGTGCCTGCCACACGGTGCAGGGATGTTCAAGCACCCCAGGCCCAAATGCGGAGGCTGCAGAGGGAAGGGGGCGCTGCCAGGGGGCCCCAATGTCGCTTTCTGACAGTCTTCCAATGTCGGAAAGGCCGACATGGAATAGCGGTCAGAAACCAACATCATAATTCCGACGGCGGAAACGCCGCCCTTAAGAGATTATTGTGAGTTTCCGACCGGAAAGCATCGGTCGGTCTCTCAGACTGCTGCCTTCGACCGCACGCATTGTAATGCGTTGGTCAGCCCGCAGCAGTAGATGCCGGTCAGACCACAACTGACGAGCCGTTGGTTGCGGTCCGACCTGCATTGTAGTTAGGCCCAAAGTATACTTATAAATCGGAGCAGAGCATAAAACTGGTCTGAGCAGGTATCTAACTTTTTTTTCTAGGTTTGAGTCTTACTGATGGGAGTCTAAAACATTCATCATAAGGGGGCCAGCATCTTCCTCTCCACTCCCTCCCAACATGGAGGAGTCCTCTGTAGGTTAACGGGTTTGATTTGTAGGATCATTCCCTCAACAGTGTCCATTGCGCAGTCATTTCTCTTTGGGAGGGAAGCAGCTCTGTTTTAAGTGTGGTCCATTTGGCGCAGCTTTTGTGAAATTTCCTTTTCTCCATACAGTACCAAGCACTTTCAGTTTGGCAGACTAAAGTAGGGTATAATTAAGCTAGATTGCTTTGAGTTTTTGTTTTACAAAGGAATAAGATTTCTGTTTTACCTGGGAGCTATAGTCTAGGGTAATGTTGGGCTTCTTATGTGCCACCCTTAGCATAGTATCCCGATCTGCTTAGTTCAGGTTTCTGACAGTCATGGGATGAAGGGCGCAAATGGTGGCTCTTTCCGAGTCTGAGCTCTTTGTGCTCTCTTGAGTATAAAATATAGGAACATCTTTTCAGGGACTCGTGTTTTCAGTCAAGTGATTAGGAATTGTTTAGACACATCCCTTCTAGGCCCTTTTGGATACCCACCATTCTTAAATTATTTCTGTGGGATCTTCCCTCTGCGCCTTCAGCTTGCTTTTTCGGTATGGTGGTGGTATCTTGCATTAATCTGAATTCTGTTTTGAGTATTTTCAATTTGTCTTCCTCCATGGCATTCAGCCCTCTGCTTCCTTCATTCTGTCTGCTACATTTCATATGTCTGCTACATTTCAAATGTGTTGACGGACCAGTGAGACCCTGATTCCCTCCCCTTCCACATGTCTGCTCCAGTGCAGATTTAGTCTCTCATATCATCTGAAGCATTATTGCAGAAAATACTTCTACCATCTCCTGCTCAGTTGTTTCTGCCAGGGCTTCCACAATTTGTGTCTGTGATTCAGCTGAGAGTCGAATATATACATTTATTATCCCCTGCTGGGGCATCTTGCTCTTTCACCATGCTTCACACATTTCCTTGCACGCTTTGTCTTCAGGAGTTATGCAGACCAATGTTCAAGCCATGCAGATTCCACCCTGACAAATCAGCGAGGAGGTACCCACCCTAAGCACTCGTGGTGCACTTTGGTAGACTTTAAGGACACTCTAGGTAGCTAGGTTACTGCTCTATCACTAGGTTAGGTTTTATTTTTCATTCCTGCATTCCCAGGACGGGAGCGGCCTACTTATACCCCACTTCACTTTCAAAGTTGCCCTCACCACTGTCCATATCTATACAGTAGCAAATATTTTTAGGGCACCTTGACAGGTGTACTAATGTGTCATGGTTTAGCTCTTTTACACTTAGATTCAAGTAGCTGCATGTAGATTTCTGACCAGTTTCACAATCCAATGTTTCTCACTATGCCAGTAGCCCATATCAGTTGTACTCGGTCACTTCAGCTCCAAGTTCAGAATAATCTACCAGCTTGCTGATGTCTGCTGGCTTGCTCCAAAATCATTTTCAGCATGGTTTGTTCTGGTGAGGCCGCTAGGTTTATCACATCCCCGGTACTATCTTGAGCAGGGCCACTACACTCCTACAGCATTGTTTCTTACATCCCTTTGCCGTTCCCAGGAGCGAGGCGCACCTCCCGGGATGCTCCTCCAGATTTCACAAAGGTGAGGAAGGAGAAAGAGATAACACTCCACCCCCATATTCCACTCTGGTCCACATCTCAAGGTCCAGGAATGTGATAGTGGCACTCCCCTTGTGTTCTTCACAGGGGGAATGCCACTGGGGTCTTCATTCACTGACACCAAATTGTTCTGCGGGTGTGTGTCTCATCTCTTACACTCCAGTCGGCCCGGCGGCACACAGGCCCAGCTGCTTCCGGGCCTGAAGTAAATTGCCACCTGTAGTCAACATGGAGGCTTCAGTTTCTTTGTCGATTCAGCCGAAACAGCAACACAGGATCTATAAGGGGCAGCTGTCAACGATGCCTTGATATGCTGAGAATCAAAGAATTTCACAGGCAAATCAATTCAAAACTAGCTTACTCATAGGCTACAATGTTGTCTAATTTACATTTTGAAAGCCAAGCATTAAATCACCTTTATTAACGGCTCAAGAGTTGCCAAGATAGGAAATTATATTTTATTCATAACTATGACTGTTCATGGCATTCTGGGCCATACTTTTTCCAATAATTAACATACCCCACTTTTAGATATAAGGCACCAAGCCCTTTTGGCTTAGAAGGCACACTTTAGGGGTGACTTACCAAATATATCAAATCGTAGGTAGTAGATGAATAGGCACTCTTCTTTGTTGCGTATTACTGATTTTTAAACTGGACCCCAGCCACAACAAAATTGTGCAGGTTGGTGTTACTACACACAGCAGGTAACATGACATTTAACTTCAAGTTCACAGGTGCAATTTCTGAACTAACTTTCAATGGTGATACTGGGGATTTAATTAACTCAATTGGGAGAAATCCATTTTACAGCTGTTTTAGCGAGCACCCATACAGACACTGTATGTCAGTGCCACAGTGCACATAGTCATAATACCAGTGACAATAGGGGCTAAAGAAAGGAAATCCATCTGGGGTGACCAGGCAGAAAAGGCTGCTTTGCTACACTGACTAACACCAGGCAGTCAGTATGTCCAGGGGCTGGACAAGAGTTACCAAGGATTAAAAATGGGACCAAGTTGGTCTCTTAAGAAATGAGGGATCCCAGTGATCTCGAATGAGGTGTCTGCCATTCATACTAAGAACATTATTTATGTCATTGTACAGCAGAAAACAGTGCCAGTCTTCCAACAAAATACTTGATATTTCCCTAGGGAGAATAAGGGCCGGGCACCGTCTGATGACCATCAAATTAATAGTACTGTAATACTCTTTATTTATGACCATTACAACAGAACTGTCAACAAAATGAATAAAAACAATATTTTATTGAGAGACGTGTCAACCCAGTTCTACACTTCTGGGAAATGTATGCCAATACTGCTTCTTTAATGGGGAAAGAAGGAAAATGGTTGCAAAATGGTCAAGAAGGGGGTTAAAAGTAGCAAACACAAATGGGTTCTGGAAAACCCTTCCGCTGGCAATATCCGGGAGGATTGCTCTTATTAAAATGGTGGCCCTTCCTCGCCTTCTCTACTATTTTACCACTCTACCTCTTATCACTTCCCCGCCCTTTTTCAGACAATGGGAAAAGGTTGTGAGGGACTTTATATGGGGGATGTCGAGACATAGGGTGTCCATGGGGAAACTATACTTGCCCGCTGAACTGGGGGACTGGCGGTGCCTAACTTCGAGCATTATTATCTAGCCTCCCAGCTGCAGTGGGTTGCTCGGTGGCTTTCGTCCCGTTACTTAGAGGACACAGCGTCATTGCAACCCCCAATAACGCTCAATAGCTTACTGCAGGCTTTCCACCCATGCGCAAAGCCCAAACTCCCAGACACACTGTTACTCACCGTAGCCTATAAATGCTTTCGTAGGAGCCTCTTCCTCACTAGAGCCACCATACCATATGCACCCACTAGGAACTACGCGAGGGGACACCCCTACCACAGCTGCCGAGCTGCGGCACTGGGCTTCAGAGGGCATTCAAGACTTGGGAGATCTCTTCCAGGATGGCTCACTCATCCTGTATCAGGAACTCATAGCGGAAGGGACCTTGCGTCCTGGACAGTTTCTACTGCACAGAACACTTATAGCCTCGTTATCTTCTAAGTGGGGCACACTTGCTCAGGAACCACCCACACATCACACATTACAATACCTTCACGTGATGGGGACCGGGAGGCATCTGAGGCGTTGGTTTGCATCCTCCATTCGTCAGCACACGGAGGCAGACCTTACCCGCCTGAGACATCACTGGGAGGGGGACCTAGGGAGGGAGTTCACGGACAGAGAATGGACTACAGTCCGAGGCAGTCCGACGTACATTCCACGTAACCAACGGTTTAAGCAAATCCAATTCTTCGTGTTAAACCGAGCTTATCTCACCCCAGCACAAATAAATAGATACTTTCTCCGGACTGATGCGACCTGTCCTCGTTGCCGGCAACTGGATGCCGACATACTCCATATGATGTGGCGGTGTCCGGTTCTGGCTGAATACTGGAGCAATGTGACGAGCACACTAGCTACTTGCACGCATCGTGTCGTCCCACCTCTATGGGAGGTACACATACTACACCTATTTAGAAGGAATAAAAAGCACAGGGCTACCACCCGGTTCCTAGACTTGGGTCTAATAACAGCTAAACGCCTGATTTCCAAGCGTTGGAAATCCCCCCATTCACCCCACATATTAGCCTGGCGTAGATCTTTCCTTAACTGGGCTAGGGCACAGGGAGTGACGCTGCGCAGGGAAGATCTGCTTGGTATCCGAAAGTTCCCTCTGGCGGCTCAATGGGACACCATGGTATCGAAGTTGCAGGAAATGGTCACTAACTCTGGGGAACCCCTGGATGATATACAGGACTAACATACACAACCCATTCCCCCCTTGATAGAGGTGATGTGTAGCCCCGACCTCCAAAGTGACCCTCTCCCTCTCTCAGTAATCCGCTGTCACTCGGTCCAGATAGCCCTGGTGTCCCTGATTATACAAGACATGGCAGCAGGTCTCTCGCGACTTCTCCCTCCCTCCTTTGCTTAAGTTGTCCTCCTTTTGTTGTATCCTATATCCACAGTTTGGCCTAAGACACACCGCGCCTGAAATCTCCACGAGCCATCTAGAGTTAAGATTTTTAAGCGCTGCTGCGCCTTTAGTACAGACACCGGCAGGAGTCCACTTTCAACCTTTGTTACACAACCCATCTGTCCCCCTTTCGCTCTGGCAGAGTATTGGATGATGTAACACTTGCACATATCTGATTATGGTGCATAGGCATTGTTATGGTTGTAAACTGTAAAATGTACAAAATGTTCAATAAAAAGATTGAAAAAAAAAAAAAAGAAGGGGGTTAAAAGTAGTGCTTACTGAAGGTCTGTGATGCTTAAGAATGATAGGCGGAATCTGCAGTTTCGCCTCACTTAGACTACAGGGTCCAGCAAGGTATTAATCTAGGGGTAAACATGCACCCAAGTGTAGATTTACAGCCCCTAACATCATACATACACATCTTATAGCACTTTAAGAATTGTCGTATTTATCTAGCTCCACTCAAAGTCAGATTCCAGGCCTTTGTCCTCCCACCTTGGGCCAAGTTAATTACTCTGGTTTCCAGCAGAAGGAGCAAAGGCCTTCGCACACAATAGAGCAACTAACAGTGCTTGACCCAGTCCCTAAGAAAGGAAGAGGTGGGGAGGAAATCTACATCCAATAATTAGCTTGTCACGCTGTACTTGGGCTGAGACAGCCCAGACCCACAGAAACAAATGAGGGCCAGATATCTAGAGCCAAACACAGAGGGGCTCCCCTTTGAAGTTTTGGTGGGAAGGAATTAGGCAGCTGTGTCAGCTAGTGGTAGAGATAAAGCTCTCAGGGAAGCCCTTTCCACAGACAACTTGAAGTCACCATGTTTGAGTGTCTCAGAATGCTGTGCAGGAGTGCTGGGACAAGGGTAGTGTGATGATGTAGCACCCTAGGACTCCCCAGGGATGCGTCCTCTAGAACGTTCCACCCAACTTAGAATACACTGGACCTTGGAGCAATAATGGCAAAAGAATGCCCAGCTGGAAGAAGCTGGCTGATGCCCCTGCAAGTATGGAATTTGACTACAGTTGATCTACAGGACTCTCGAGGGCCAGTGGCGATGGCTTTTTTATGCCACCTGACGAATAGTTGGAAGAATGGACTGCAGGGGGACCTTGGTGTGTTTCTCTAGGTCATCCGCGGACTGGCCGCTGACTCTGCTGCGAACACACAGGTGCCCTGGAAAAATGCCAAGAACCCAAGGGGCATGGGAAGTGTGGCAGAGAGTGTGTTCTGCTTGCTGGCTGTAGAGGGCGTTCTCCCATCGGGAGAGTCTCGAAGTAGAGGACAGGTGTGGAGCAGGGAGCACTGAAACCAAGCTCCCCACACAAATTGCCCTTTTATAGCCCAGAAGGCCTGAAGAAAAGGCTCCTAGTAGAAAGCTGGGGCAACAGGGGTATCAGGTTTCCCCTGCAGCCTCCAACGAAAAAAAATGAGACTGTGGGTGAAACCAGGCAACCCTGGATAAAAATGAAAGATGCTTGTTGAGCAAGGTTAAAAAAGCTTCTGCTCTAATATTCAAGCCTCGATGTAGTGGGATGAAAGGATAGTCAGCAACCGGCACAATCCTTTCAAATGTGATTTATTGGAATAGTCCAGGAAAACAGAGCCCATGATCAAAACAGGCAATGCAGGTCTGGAGTGTCTCAGCAACTGTCAAAGAGGGAATACTAGATGCACTCCAGAACCGACAGAGCATTCCAGGACTAAACCACTGCAGTAAAAGGCTACAGAACAAAAAAAATTATAACAGTAAATGTTAGATGCTGCAACAACTCCCTTTTTGCAGGAATAGAAGCTAAACAGAAAGGAGAATAAAAGAACAAACAAACTATCATGAACAAACTCAGCTATGAAAACACTGAAACGAAGAAATGGAGACATTAAAAAATAAACAAAAATGAAGGTAATTAAGGCATTATAAAAATCAACAAAATTCAAGGGAAGTTTAACTACACATTGTCTTCGACTCAAACTTTCATTTGGGAAAACCACATCCACCCCTCCAATGTTCTCCTGTTGTCGAGATGCAACAGGCAATTTGTTTGTGTTGGAGTCTTTTGAAGTCTCAGAAGATTACAGAAATTCGGTTAAGGTAAAAGAGGAGAAAAGAATTGATCATCCATACTGCGGATATCACAACTTGGAATATTGTCATGATATACCCTCTGGTCCACTCGCGGTCCATTCAAATTAATGACATTAGTGGAAGACACAAGTATTACATCAGTGGTTAACATGGAATTGCTGTTTTCCAATCAACCAATATTATCCAGTTTATGACTGCTTATAACCTTAGCTTATTCAGCAGTAATTGGAACTACTGTTCCACCACCCATTTTCCTCTAATAAAACTGATACCTTTGTGACCTTCAACACTTTTGTAGGTGCAGAGTACCTGGAGTCACCCTTAGAACCCTTAAAAGGTTTCTTGATAAGAAACCAAGCTCCTATAGCAAGGTGAACTACTAATCAGCAAAATGTTTCCTTTTCCCCTATTTGTATAATACCCTCAGATGCATATTTTTCTCAAACTTTTTTTTTGTAGGACCATTCTCTGACTTTTGTGCATCTTTTAGCCATCCTGGTAGCAATTTGCACTTGGGCTCGGTTCCCACCAGAAACTTAAGGGTGGGGGGCGGGGGGGTGTCACCCCTGTGAAAGAATGTGGAGATGTGAAATATGACCATCTCCTGAGAAGTGTAGTGTGTCCCTTTATCTGTCACAATGCTTTCTGAAGTACCCTCAAGAATGCATCTTCAAGGTAGTTAGCAACATTCTTGGTGCTAGGTGCATCAACGAAGGAAATCTACTCCCATTTAGAAAAATAGTTTACAAGTACAATTAAATACTTCATGTTATTTGGTAATAAGTTGAATGAACCAGAAAATTCCAAAGCCAATTTCTCCCACTGAACAGAAGGAGGAGGAACTGATATTAGTGATTTTTCTTGAGTTTTCCAGTGTTTGTCTAGAGCAGTAGTTCTTAACCTTTTTACTTTCGTGAACCATCATTTAATCGTTACTGGAATCCAGAGACGCCCCACTGAGTTATTACTGGAATCCGGGGTCCTAACTCAAAGCAATATTGATGATTTGAAACAAAAAAAACAATACACAAAAAAGATGTAAACAAACACAAACGAATGTAAAAAATTAAATCAAAATGATTGATTTAATAGGAAGTTTGGAGTTTTTCTAAATTCAGTTGAGGCCACCCATCATCTATACTACATTCAATTAGATTCACTTGCACTTCTCCCACAAATTAATCTGAGGATGTCAACTTAATTTTTAGCCTTCAGTTTTAAATTCCTTCACATTTACAGAATGTTTTAAAAATGTCCAATTTTACATTTTGCTTTTTTATTTATGTACACTTTATTAATCTGTGAATAATATTGATTTTCTAAGCAGCCGGGGAACCCTGAGTAGGCGTTGGAGACCCCAGGGGTCCCGGGACCACAGGTTAAAAACTACAGGTTTAGAGCAAACACTCTGGGTATGAATCAATTAAGTTTAGTTTTCTGTAAATCGCCGTGACATCCAAACGTCTCTCATGTGCGATCTTGATTAGTGGGTTATGTAGACCCATCAGAGGTACAATCAGATCGTGCCTCAGGCAAATGCACCCTTCAAAGGAAAGTTCAGAGGCCAGAGGCCACTTGTGCAAAAGATTTTACATCCCCCACTAGATTTCTATTGTTGGGCCCGGTCCATCCCTCCCTGATATATGTAATTACTGCAACCAAAGAATATGCTGTTCTTCAGTAAGTAACCCAGTCCAATTCACTGCAAATTCCAGCACAATTTTCAAGGGCACCTTCACAGCAATCGCAGTCAGAAACGGACTTCTTTAAAGGCATACTTAAAGGGCCTAATGATTAAGAGGCTTTGGTAGGTTTTGTAAACACAATCAATCAAAGGGATTATAAGCGCACTACTCCCCCGTGAGGGTCTCAAGGTGCTGGGGAGGGAGGGGGGGGCAGCAGGTCCGTTTCAGTCGAAGAGCCAGGTCTTCAGAGCCTTCCTGAAGGTGTTCAGGGAGGGGGCACGTCTGATGTCAGTGGGGGAGCTTGTTGCAGGTCTTGGCCGCGATGTAGGAGAAGGATCTTCCGCCTGCTCTGGCTCTGCGGATGCGCGGGGTTTCGGCAAGGAGGAGGTTGGTGGAGCGGAGGTTTCGTTTGGGTACGTGGAGGGTGATTCTGCCGTTGAGGTATTGGGGTCCAGTGTTGTGTAGGCATTTGTAGGCGTAGGTGAGTATCTTGAAGGTGACTCTTTTCTCGACGGGGAGCCAGTGAGCTTGCGTAGGTGTTGGCTGATGTGTTCGTGTCGAGGCACCCCGAGGACGAGTCTGGTGGCGGTGTTCTGAATTGTCTGGAGCTTGCGTAGTAGAGACTTGTTGATGCTGGCGTAGAGGGCGTTTCCGTAGTCCAGTCTGCTGGTAATGAGTGCGTGGGTGACTGTCTCCCTTGCCTCGGGGGGGATCCATTTGAAAGTCTTACGGAGGATGCGGAGGGTGTTGAAGCAGCTGGAGGTGACTGTGTTGACCTGTCGATTCATGGAGAGGGAGGAGTCGAGTACGATGCCGAGGTTCTTGGCGTGGTCTGTGGGGGTGCCGAGGGCAGTGGGCCACCGGGTGTTGTTCCATGCTGAAGGGGTGGTTCCAAGAACGAGAACTTCTGTCTTCTCCGAGTTGAGTTTAAGGCAGCTGTTGCTCATCCAGGCTGCGACGTCCTGCATTCCTGTCTGGAAGTAGAGTCTGGTGGTGGTGGGGTCCTTGGTGAGGGAGAGGTTGTGCTGGGTGTCATCGGCGTAGGAGATTAGGCTGAGGCCGTGCTGTCGGACGATGGCGGCGAGGGGAGCCATGTAGATGTTGAAGAGGGTTGGGCTGAGTGATGATCCCTGTGGGACTCCGCAGTTGGTTTCCGTGAGTTCGGAGAGGAAGGGTGGCAGTCTGATCCTTTGGCTCTTGCCGGTGAGAAAAGATCTGATCCAGTCGAGGGCGGTGCCTTGTATGCCGGCATTGTGTAGTCTTGCTGTTAGTGTGCTGTGGGATACGGTGTCGAAGGCTGCCGACAGGTCGAGTAGAATCAGGGCTGCGGTGTGGCCTTGGTCGAGGAGGGTGCAGATGTCGTCGGTGGCGGCGAGTAGGGCGGTCTCGGTGCTGTGGTGGCTTCGGAATCTGGATTGGGAAGGGTCGAGGATGGCGTGGTCTTCGATGAACCTTGTCAGCTCTGCTTTGACGGTCTTCTCGGCGACTTTTGCTGCAAAAGGGAAGAGTGAGATGGGCCGGTAGTTCTTGAGGTCCGTCGGGTCTGCTGAGGGTTTCTTGAGCAGGGGCCTGACTTCTGCGCGTATCCAATTGTCGGGGAAGGAGCCGGTCTCGAAGGTGGCGTTGATGGTGCGTTGTAATACGGGTGCGATGGTGGTGGCGGCTCTGTGGTATATGTGGGGTGGGAAGGGGTCTGTGGGGGCCCCGGAGTGGATGCCCTTTATCATTGCGGAGGTCTCCTCGGTCGTGATCGGTGTCCAGGCGGAGATGGTGGTCTGGCTGGTGTTGGCGCAGGGTGGGCTGACTGCGGGGACGGGTGTGTGGTCGTTGAAGTTGTCATAGAGGTTCTTTATCTTCAGGTGGAAGTAGGAGCCGGGTTTGTCGCAGAGGTCCTGGGAGGGGGTGACGTCCGTTGCTGCGCTACGGGGCTTGGTGAATTCCTGGATGACGCTGAAAAGTTTCTTGGAGTTGCTGGAGTTGGCGAGGATTCTGTTGTGGATGAAGGTTCTTTCGGTGGTTCTGATGAGTTGGTGGTAATCCATCATGGCGTCCTTGTAGGTGGTGTAGTTTTCGGGTGTCTTGCCGATTCTCCAGTTCTTCTGGAGGCGTCTGCAGGTGCGTCTGGCTTCTTGGAGCTCGGTGGTGAACCAGGCGGCTTTCCTGGGGCGGTGCTTGTCGGGGTTGCGCAGCGGGGCGAGCGTGTCTGCGCAGTTGGCGATCCAAGTGTGGAATTCCTTGGCTGCGAGGTTGGCATCGGTTGCAGCGGAGGGGGTGTTGCCGTTGAGGGTGGAGTTGAGTTGTTGCTCGCTGACACTGCTCCAGTTCCTACGCGGGGGGCGCGGAGCAGGTTCGGGTGGCTTGGGTTTGTTGACGAGGAAGTGTACGCAGTGGTGGTCGGTCCAAGGGGGCTGCGTGGTGTGGCGGAAGTGAACGCTGCTGCCTCCAGCGAAGATGGGGTCGAGAGTGTGTCCTGCCTTGTATGTCGATGTGGTGACCAGCTGTTTCAGTCCGATGTTGGCGAGGTTGTCGTGGAGGGCGGCGGAGTTGGGGTCGCTGAGGTTGTCGAGGTGGAAGTTCAGGTCTCCGATGAGTATGTAGTCCGTGGCGGCAATGGCGTGGGGTGCGATGAGGTCAGTGATGGTATCGGCAAAGAGTGCTCGGGGGCCGGGGGGTCTGTGGGTGAGGGTGCCGCGGAGTGTGGAGTTAGGGCTGGTCTGGACGTGGAAGTGTTCGGCGGCGGGGAAGTTTTCCCTGGATGTGGTGAGGCGGAGGGAGTTCTTGTGTGCGATGGCGATGCCTCCTCCTGGGTGGTTGGGGCTGTACTTTCTCTGGATCTTGTACCCATCCGGGATGGCGATGGCGATGTCGGGGGCCGAGGAGGCGTTGGTCCACGTTTCCGTGAAGACGGCGACGTTGGATAAGAGGGAGTCAAGGAGGTTCCAGATTTCCGTGGGGTGTCTGTGCATGGAGCACACGTTGAGGACGATGCATCTGAGGGCGTCAGTGGTGTTGGTTTTGGCGGTGTTGGCAGCCGGAGCGGTGGTGAAGGTCTGGCGGCAGTTGCAGCAGGAGAACTGGCCATGGGTCGTGCTTGGCGTGACTTGCTGGCAGTTGTTGTACCGACCGGGGTTGAGTGCGCGGAGGGTGGAGGCGTCGTAGCGGTGGATGGTTGGAGATCCAGGGTTCCTGGCGCTGGTCGCGGTCGGGTCGTGGATGGGCGCAGACGGGCTTGCCTTTGGTGCACCAGCGGCATTAAATAGGGAAGGGGGAGGGACGTGCAGCTGGGAGGCGGGAGCGGGTAACGTCAGGGGGGAGGGGCCGCGGGGCAGAAGCAGCGGCGGGAAAGAACAATCCAAGAACAAAATTAAGCACAACAAACGAAATACAAAACAGAATTAAGCACAAAGCACAATTACAGAAATAACAGAAGGCAATGCAGGCAAGTACAGGCAGAGTACAGACGCAATCGGGCAGCGACAGGCACAGAGCGGAGTGGCCTCAAACACCTACCAGGTGGAGGAGGTCAGCAGATCGACGGCGGAGCAGAGCCAAGCCATTGATTCTGTTTTTTACAAACACAAATGGAAATAAACACATCTGTGTATTACAATAAATTGAGAAACCCTCAAGCTTGTTTTATGATGTGTGTATGTGGGTGTGGTGTACTTCTAAAATTGAATGCCCCAAAAGTCACCTCAAAAGTGCACTCATGGGAGGGTGGATCTGATCGGGGATGATGCGAAATCTCAATTTCTAGAGGGAACTTGCCCCGAGACAGTACAAAATCAGCACATCAAAAATACAGTTAAGTAAGAAAGGACTGACTCAGTGAGTGAGTTCCAGTGCCAAATTTGAACATTTATAAAGTTTATTACAAAACTATAAAGGTTCAATACAGAATAATTAAATGCAGGATCTACTGGGTTACGTAGGAAATTAATTACAATAAAGGCCATCAGTAGATAAAAAGGACAAAATAAGTTCCAAATGTGCAGCAAATCAGTAAGAAATGGGACAGTATCTCTAGTAGCATAAGAGAGGTCTCTGGCTCACCCCTAAATCCAACAGAATTGAAAGTGGAGATTCATCATGGTATGAGCAAAAGAATTACAATTTTAACAAATTAGAACATTGAATTTGAGTGTCATAAAGCCTTACCACCCAAGCACCACCCAATTACATGAATTTTGATTCATCCCCCTCTATGCTAATGCCATACAGAGATGTCAAACAAAATAGTTACAAATCAACAGTGAACCATTGTAAATGAATACAATACTATGAGAAGGAGTTAGAAACCTTGAAAACGTGAAACATCAGTGAGCCAATGCTAAAGAGAAAAGATTCAGTCAGAAATAAACATGACTTGCTTGACTACATGCACCAGAAACAACCAGTAAACGATCAGGATGAGACATCCGTTTTGAACAAGACGGCATTGAGGTCTAGTTAGCAAAAAAGCTTAATTTGCTGGCTTTAACAGGTCATAGCAAAATTCTATCAAAGACAATAGCATCACATAAGTATACACATGCGAATTTGAGTGTAAATGAGCATTTTGCACATTGTTAAATAATGCACAATTAATATTAAATGCATGAACACGTCTATATATGCAAAGTACATTTGGCACAAAATTAGTGGCGGCGCTTAGCAACTATGAATGAGTGTGTAAGATAGTGCATTTCCAGGTCGATGGAGGAAAGGAACAACAAGCAAAAAATATATGGAAGCAAAGGAACTATGGCAGAGGGTGCGGTCTGAAAGTGGAGCACAATACCTGGATACCTGTGGTATATACAATGAGAACTTCAACACAGTAACAGGAATACATAAACATTTGAAGCTATGATGATGTGGACATTTGAAGCTATGAGCTGTGATGTGGTTGTACCTTCTAGATCCAGTGATGAGCCTAGCAGCTGAGTTCAGTGTGGCCCTTAGTGGTGCCAGCCTTTCTTTAGGTAACCCTGCAAGAGTAGCACTCCCGTAATCTAATCGGGAGAGGACTATGGCTTGGACTGCAAACTGAAAGTCAACTGGGGGCAAGAATGATTTAATTTTCCTTAATGTGTTCATTTGATAATTGGCTCCCTTGGTGGTTGCACTGATATGATCTTGCATATTTAGGTATTTGTCTAATGTGATACCAAGTGATCTACTAGAGTCGATAACGAGGGGGGTGCAGTGGAGAGCTGTGAGTTGTTTGAGCCATTCTTTTATGGGGAAATAGTGGTTGGGGGGTGATAAAAAGGAATTTCGTTTTGAGAGTGTTGAGCATGAGGTGATTGTGGGTTAACCATTGTTGGGTTTTCAGTAGTGTGTGGTTGAAAGTTTCGATATCTTCGGGGGAGGAAATAGTCAGGTACAGTTGTGTGTCATAAATGTACATGTGGTAAAAAATGTTAGATTGTTTCAGAATCTCGGTCAAAGGTTCCATGTATAAGTTGAATAATGTGGGTGAGAGAGCGGAACCTTGAGGCACTCCAATCAAGACCGGGGTGAAGTCAGAAAGGGTTTAATTAACTATGATTCTCTGAGCCCTGTTGTGGAGGAATGAGGCAGCGATTTTAAAACAGGAACAGATAGCCCCATCCTATTCTCAAGAAGGTCAATCAAGTTGTCATGTTTTGTCATGACGAATGCAGAGGAGAGATCAAGAAGTATAAGCAGGCAGAGTTCATTCTGATCAAGCAATCTCAGGGCATCATCTACAATGTGAATTAGAGTTTTTTCAGTGATATGGCTCATTCTGAAGCCTGATTGGCAATGGTCAGGAAGATGATACTCCTAAATCTTGTGGTTGATTCCTCACAACACCAGTCCACCTAAATGTAATCAGATAGTGGTCCAACCACACTAACGGGGTGGGAGTATCCACTTCTAATGTTACATAAGAAAATATCTCATCTAGAATATAACTAGCTCGATGCGTAGGCTCGAACACAAATAGGGACAAGGCAAAGGAAGAAATGCTGTCCAGGAGGGAGACCACCTCCTTCTCCTTAGTAACATCCATATGGAGATTAAAGTCTCCCAAAAGAATAAAGGGAGCGTATTTCAAGGTCAACTGTGTCAAGGCACTACACAAGGAATTGAGGAAAGGACCTGCCAGGCCGGAGGTCTCTAAACTAATACTCCTGAGGGCCACTGGTAGAAATAGAGAAAGGAGAATGAAATAGGAGAGAGAAAACAGTGACTCATTACTTCTGCTGGTCACTTATGTCTTTCAGAATGTACAGAGTATACAAAGGCAAAGAGATATCTTTAGTAACATATCATGAACGTTCTGAACTTAACGGGAATTGTGAAAGAACTTATCCTAGCGATATAACGGTGTAACTAAATCTCTGTAATTTAATGTGGAACCTGTAATTCCTGAAACTAAACATACAAGAGATGAGTATCTTAAATATATGTCCACTTACACTCCTCTCTAGAAGCACCTCAAGCTTCATCGTTATTCATTTCTGTGGAAGATGAGTTATAGTTTCTATTTGATTTGTATCACTGCAAAGAAATTAATGCAATTCAAATTGTACAATTCCTTTCATAGCAACTCCTGCTAACATACTAGAACTCTAATACCGCATATTTAATATGTATATACATATATACACACACACACACACACACACACACACACACACACACACACACACACTTACAGCATAAGCAACATAGTGCCGAATTAAGAATCCGTCCTTTTCCACCACAAGCTAAAATTCAAGTGACATTCAACAATCCTACAGTCTTTAAGAGACTGCAATTTACTGTTAAAACAGTACAAAGTTAATTTCTATCCTAGAATTCGACTTTCAGAAATAGTTCTCTACGTTTCCAATGTCCTTCAAACAAGTCCAAAGGCAGCAACTATTAATTGCAAAGAAAATCCTATATCCGCAAACAAGGTTTTAGCTGCAACAACATTGAATAATGATTGCCTAGCAATCACGGGGGAAGTTTTACGCAGTGATCCAAGATGGCAGCTGAATTTCCAAACTATGAGAGTTCATGGCGTGCTGGGAAATGTAGTTCATTGTAGTGGCACTGTTGCATGATGTATTGCCCACATATGCAAAGCCTCTGTCCAGACAAAACTAACATTCTAGAAGAGCGGACAGTCTTTCCTTCCACGTGATGGATTCAGTGTATCCCTCCTCATCACTCAGTCTTAAGGGGAATTGCTCATCATTGCACACAGAGGCTTAAGAGGTAAGCAATATCTCCAACCCAGCTCCCTAAAATATTCAAGCCCAATAAGGATCCCTCTGAAGACAGACACTACTTTGCTAATTCAAGAGAGTCAACAGCATACCAAAGGGCAATGTAAATGGCAGATATTGTGCTACTCTAAAACAGCCTGATAGAATATAAATGACTGGAAGGTTCATCTACCATCCAAGAAGTGATTACGAGGAATCTAACAAAGAATACCAAGATTGGAAACAGATACAGAAAGGTGTTATGGCAAAAACGTACATTTTCTTTTGTTTTATTGTGTCATATCTGCACAAGAAGAAACAGGAATTTCTATGGTTAAGGTTGGATCAATGGTAGGTTACTTCTAAAGCGCAATGCACGCGGAAGCCTCTTGGTACCGAAGTAACCACTGATCTGTATGAATGGGTTTAATAATTAAATAGGTGCGTCTTTAAGGATTTCTTGACTGGGACAACAAGAGCAAGTAATGCTAGGCCTCACAAGACAGACTAACACAGACCACATTCTTCAGAGGGAGCAGTGGCTGTTATGTGAACAACACTTTTAATTTGGCTACTAACTCTTGAACTGAACTGTGAAATGCTCTTAGTGGAGACCTAGTGACCGGCACCTGTGCATGATCTGTGCCAATGACTATAATCGAGCTATAGATACTATTTGATATTTGATGTAGACGAACTCATAAACCAGGGAGAAGGCACCATAGCTGGTAGGTCGCTTTACTAATCATGGTAAATCCAACTACAATCTTGCATCTGCGCCCCACTGAACTATCATATTACATTTTGCTATGATGATAAAAGTACTTATTGCTTACGAGATAAGACCTGGGCTGCACAACGTAATTTTTGTGTCTGCTGAATGATCGTTGAGTTTTGATCTTTTGCACAAACACTGCTTCCCTGAGAGGACTTTGACTGCTCAGCTTCGCTATAATGACAGCCAAGTACATGCAGGCTACACTAGGCCCAGTTACAGAGTCACAGTAGGATGACCTCAAGACAGCAGTAGCAAACGACCTCAACCATTATGGTTGGGGCCCGATATCCGCTGTCTACCCTGTGGTCCTCAGATGGGGCCTAACACATTGACAATTCCTTCATTTTAATTAGATTAACACAACTTAATAGAAGAGAGAGGAAAATTACATCTTTCCTCAAAAGTTTCAGATAATTTCTGAAGTAGAAGCAAATAGTTCAATTATTATACATAGTTAACTGCTCGTGATAGCTTAACATCTGGGTAGTCAATAGCGCCTTTGATATATAACAGATTGTTTATGGGGAAATAAATATAGTAAATATGTGTTTTTAACATCACATTTATAGCCAAATACAAGGTTTAAATGCTGTAGCCCCGACCTAAATTATTGTACAACTAGGCACCCAGAATCTGGAACAACAAACCTTTCTTTCCACATCTGCAGTTTAGATAAGACTTGTGAACACCCTTTTCAAAGAAAAGATATCTTAGCACAAATGAGCTGATTCAGTGCCCACTGCCCATCTGGTCTTGAAACTCAAAAGACTACCTTCCCACCTACCCAATATTTGAGCTACATGATCATGATCCCTTGCCCCCTCTATGTTCAGATTTCTTCTGCACCCGTGCTAGGTTTGTGCTAAATAAACCCTGACAATACATAGACCATCACATACAGTACAGACTAGTGCAAAAGAGGTGCAAAAGGGTAGAAAACAGAGAGAAGGAGAAGGTAAACATTTACATACTTGCACATGCATGCAGAGGTAAACCTGAAGAGGAATAGCAGGACGCGTTGACAATGGGTAATGGAGTAGGAAGAAGAAAGACACATAAAACGATGTGATTGAAAATCATAATGGAAAAGTATGTACCCATGTTTCAGTTTACAACAGCAGTACATAGAACTAGGACACCGAGGGAAGAATAAGGCAAACATGTACAGATGTGTACATATATACAGAGATAAAAAAAACAGCGCAACAGCAGATAGTGGTGGACATAATGGATAAGTAAGAGAAAAGGAGAGAACCATAAGGAGGAGAAAAAGGCACAGGCAGGTAAAAAAAACAAAATAATGTCACTGAAAATCAAAATGCAAACTGAAATGTCCCAATTAAGTGGCAGAAACTTTATCCTACCAAGAATACTGAATCTTACATATTACTGAATCTTAGACCTTGCCGGTTTCTGTCCCTTTCTTAAAATCTGATCAGTCTGCAACTGAGATGGACGCAGCACTTAATCAGATGCAGTTAATACCCTGAACAAAGTAAAATCTGAGTATGTGATGAAGTGGTCACTGGGTTCTCCACAGCACAGATATTCACCATATCATACACACAGGCTAACTCGCTGCTGTAAACATTAGCCATCAGATGCTAATTCTGGAATTCAAACATCAGCATATATAATTTGAAAACTGTTCCTGTGATTGCCTCAAATAAATGCCCTTCTAGTAGACATGGTCACCATTTGCCGTTGACTGGGAATCTATACCAGCTTACCTTATCTTTGCCTATGCTTCTCTATGCTAATCATACGAAAGTAGATGACTGTTATGGCTATTTTGGCTACCACTGCTTATCAGTAGGCCTGGGCAAAATTTTGTTTTTTTCATCCGCAGGAGGGGGATGCAAAACTGGTGCCAATTTCTCAGTTTTCTCATCCCCGCTGCCGTGGATTAGAAAAAGGAGGAAAGCAGGGGAAATGCCCTGCGGACCACAAATTCCTTATTCTGGGCATTGAGGAATGGAAGAAATAAGGAATTGTTTTGCCACCTTGCATTATCAGGAACTGAACTTTATGGTAAGTACATTAGAATAACTACAATGATTGATCTTCAAAGAAACATTCCCAACAGGAGAGCTTGAGTGTGGCACTTGGCTACTAAGATGAATCTGCCTACAGGCGCTGCAAACAGACTTCCCTGCAGTAGAAGCTGCTTTGAAGTGCACCCGGAGGTGCTTGGCAAAGTATTTACCTCCAGGCAGTTAGCATCAAGGTAAATACATTGCCTAGAATCTAATGTTGCTTCCAAAAGCAACTGTGCTTTTATTTATTTTTTTTCTTTGCCGCAAAACAGCAGATGAGGTCGATGTCCATTTTGCGGGAGGAAAATAATGGCAACTTCGCACCTGGACTGGTTTATAATTTCCGTGTTTCACTTGCTGTGTGGAAATTTGGCCTAACCCCATCACCCAGAATGGGGCAAATTCTTTTTGCTTCCTGTCAAGCTTTCACGCTGTAGAACACATTTATGCAAGAGCATGTGCGAGTAGTTAAATATGAAGATATGGTGGTGATTAGGCAGCATTCATATGCTTCATTATACAAGCACTGGTGTCAGATTCAAACCCTCACAGCAGATTCTTCTTGGAGAACAGTGTTACTCTTTCTTGTGTTTCATGGTCTTTGAAGGTTGGTCCACCAATGCGTGCAATGGCTGAGTTTATAATAGAGATGAATGTCGCCAGATTTATTAGGAAGGAGTGGCCAACACATGACTGGGAGTAACCGTCACCCGAGTAAGAAAGATTTGCACAGAAAAAGTATTGCACATGTATAAGAGTCTCTCCGTGTACACTCACATCTGGCCCCCAATGCTATTATGCATGTTCTTAGCTGTCAATATTACACTGGTCATTGCTTTGCTTCAGTTAATATAAGAGTGTCAGAGGAAGCTCTTGGAGCTACGCCATTATGCTTACCCAAGTCTTATGGAGTAGTCTGTTTCACTTGCCACCTGATGCCTGTTCCTCCCTATTCCTGTTGAATCCTCTCTTTTGATGTGATTTACATTTAGCATTAGTTCTGTACTCTCTCTCTGCCCTGATACAATCCAGCAAAGATTCTTACCATGCCTCAAGACCTACCAGAATGTCAGAGCCAAAATTCTTATCAGATTAGAAAAAACTTTGAGAATTTTGCTGTGGATCATAACACCGTTTCTTCTTGACCTTTTCACTCATTTTTTCACTCTTTTTTGGCTATTTGGTGTAGTTTGAACTTAGGGCTACATAACTTTTTTTCCATATAAGGTATCCACGCCAAAATTGCAGCGTTTATTCCAACATCCTGGGGATTCTAAAGGTGTACCCAGAGTTTGTGAATTCCCTAGGAGGGGACCGAGAAAATAGGCAAAATATAGATACATCTGGAGCTTTGGGCGAAACATAGGAAAAAAGTGCGCAGATAAAAGTGTGTTTTAAAAGTCACCATCTTCCCAGCTTTCAGGAACATGCAGAGCTGATGAATATCTCGGAAATATAAGGAAAATATCAGGAAAAGTTTGATGTTTGCAGGGCATTGTGGGCAAGAAAACCTCATGGGATCCATGCAAGGCACCACTCTAGAATCCTCTGGTTGTCTAGTGTTCAAAAAGGTCTGTGGTTGATAGGTTTCCATAGGTGGCGGCCAAGCACGGCCCTAATCCTCCAGTTACCCCTATTGCTGATCTCTCCAGGCAGTGCTATAGGGCCTTTTGTGTCAGTGCCCACCCACACAAGTGAGGTACCATTTTTTACGTGAGACTTGGGGGAATTGTGTGGTAGGAACTTTGTGGCTACCTGCACATTACAGAACTTTTCCTCACAGAAATGTGAGGAAAATGTGTGTTTTAGTATAAGTTTGAGGTTTGCAGGGCATTGTGGGTAAGAAAATGGTGTGGGATCCATGCGAAGCACAACACCCTAAACTCCTGCGGATATCTAGTTTTCAGAACTGTCTGGGTCTGGTAGGTTTTTCCAGGTGGCAGCCTGCCCAAGCCCAAAAAGTGCAGCCATTCACCATTTTGGGAGACAGCCAAACTCTCCTGGCCCACATGTAAAAACAAAAGCCAAAAGAATCCAATGTCCTCTCGCTTTCCATTGGGATGGGATGCTTAGTCCGCAGGGGAACAGAAAGACTATAGAGGCATTAGAGGTGAGGGTGGGACTGATATTAGAATAGGCCAGATCCACCAGATTATTTTATTTTTAAAAATATATATTCCTGCCATGCAGTGGTCTTTCTACCCTCCCAGGGTAAATTGGGGGCACATCCAATGCCTGCCCCTGGAGAGAAAGAAAACTGGTTTGTCCCTTTTGGGGTGGAGGTGTGGCCAATGCAGAGTGCAACAGCCACAGCACTTAGTTTTGCCCCAGAGGCAAAATACCTGGTTTCAGGTGGATATTCTACACCCCCCCAGGTGGCAAGTTTGTTGCAACCTCCACAATTGGGACAAGACACTATTGACCTCACTCAAGCAGGGGTATGGCTCGATGCCAGGGTAGACCGCTGAATCGTTTTGTTGGTTTTGGTGCCATTTTGAAATCCCTGGTGTCTAGTAGGCTTTCTGCTCCCCCCAAGGGGTGGGACAGGGCCTGTTGGACACGAATACTATATCTGCACCCCCCCCCCAGCAGGGGTAGAGAGTCTATTGGGCCCCAGTGTGGAGGCAGGGGCATGGACCCATGGGCAAGGGGGACCGCTCCCCCTGAAAAAATATTGCCACAATTGAGTCCTTAGTGTCTAATGGGCTTTCTGTCCGAGGGGAGATCGGGGGCATCCAAACCCCATCCACCCCCCCCCGGGGGGGGGGAAGGGGGCAGAAAGACTGATGCCCATTTAGTTGCAGTTGGGGCATCCACCCCCAGGGGGGGTGTTGAGGCAGAAGGACTGATGCCCATTTAGCTGGGGTTGGGGCATGGTCATGCCCATAATGGGCAGCCCCCACACTTATATTTTGTCAAAACAAAATACCTTCTCTGGCGTCTAGTGGGATTTCTGCCCCTCTGGGGGGCAGACGGGGTAATTTGTTTGGAGTAGGGGCATGGCCATGCCCGTGGTGGGCAGCCCACACCCCTACATTTAAAAAATCTATCTTTCCCTGGTGTCTAGCGGGCTTTTTGCTCCCCCCTTTGCTCCCCCCTTCCGGGGCCAGACTCCCAACTGCCCCTCCTCAAAACAAAACACCTTCTGTGTGCTGGGGGAGTACAAGCCCTTGCCTAAGGGGCCGCTCCCCCATCCCTGGTGGCTAGTGGTTGGATCCCTACTTGGGGATTTCTCTTCTGTGGCGATCCCTAAGCGAGGATCCACTGGGCAGGGTAGCATTGGAAACGGAATTCTCCCCTTTCCAACACAACGATACCTCTGCATGCTGATCATCGTTGCAGAAAACAAAAAAATAATCATGCTGCTCAAGAAGCTCTTCCCGAGCAGTCTGATGTAAAATAAATAAATAAATAAAGGACTCCCTCTGGTAGAGAGCACCAGAGGGACCTTCAAGTACCTCCCCAGTGCCGGCCAATGGACAACAGACAACCTGGGGAGCGGACAGCTACACTTTTAGGGTTAAGGCCAGGTTTTTGAGAGGCTTTGCTCTCTTGTCAGTACATCCTCTCCATCAGGTAAGTTGTCCCTCTTTCGCCCAGTATGACAAATAGCTAAAGGCTTTCTACTGCTACACTGTGAGACTGGCCTTGCAGGATAGGACTTCAAAGAACAGTGGCTTCCGGACTATTTCTCCTCAAAGTATTGCATCAAGCATATGTGTCTCAAACAAATGTAGGGTATAATGTAGGGTAGGTAAGGCTAAAGCAAATAGATTGTGTTGCTGACAATAAATTTAGAGATTGAATTACTTTCCAATAAAGTCCCTAATTGCAGGAGCGGGGGAAGTGAGAGATAAGACACTACTGCTGTGTCAGAGAATGTCACCACAATGGAAAGAAGTGAACATCTAGTAGAAGATGTGGTCTGCTGGCTCATTTGGAAAGTTCGAGTACCAGCTTCAATATTTGACTGAAAAGTCACTCGATTTTGAAGAAAACAAAGATCAGTATATCTCCCCACTGCAAATTGGAAATATGTGGTGCAAAAATACTAAAATCCACCTGGGACAGTTTTCAAGTTGGATGTCCCCAGGCTCATCTCCACCACATCCTGGTTTTAATAATATGATTTATACTCAATCCCAGACAACGTACGTTTAGAAGTGCAACACCTCGTGTTTGAGATGTTGCTGCTAAAATGAACAAACAATTCTCTGTGTTTGCTTTTGGAGCAAGGTTTGCAGTATGTGATATTTCTTGAATGAATTGAGAAAAATAGTGCTAACATTATGAAGTGAGCCAGGTCCAATAAGCAACAGAGAAGGGAGGAGTTTACTGTTCCTTTTAGGCATGTTTCACTTGCTCAACTGATATTTCGGTGATGGAGGTACTAGACCAGGGGCATACGATACACGCCCATGAAGGCTAGAGTTCTCACACTCTTTCCGGATATCGACATAGCACTAAGTTACACAAAGAACCCAAATGGTAATAATTTAAAGAGCTACTGGCATGGACCAAGCCCTTGTCGACCAACCCTGGACAGCCATGAGCGGTGCATTCCATTCCATTCCAACAATCACCACTAATAACAGCTGAATTGTCAATGTAACTATTATTGTCTACATTTGAGAACCACAATGCACTGGCTTACTATAAGCAAAAATAAAGTGCATATATACTTTTCTTTGCAATTTACACCGATGTGCATTGATCAAAGGTTTAAAATGCGGCAGGAGCCCATCGATTTTAACACTGCAACCTGAATGGAAGCAAAATATCAGTAATGTGCAGACAGGAGCGGGAGTGAAGATACAAAATTCGCCATTATACCAAACTGAGTGTGTGATAAGTTGTAATGAAGTAATTTGTACGCTTTGAAAAACCCTTAGGACTAGAATACCGACAAATGTTACGAGGGGCATAAAAATTCAAAGCTGCTGAAAATAAAAAATAAAAGGTTTTCATAGCATCCAGCTTCTATGAATTTCCTATTGAAGATATCTTAAATAAAATACTGATTTAAAAAAACGCTACCTAAATAACTTGCTGTAAAAAACAAAATACATTTTTGTTAGCTGTCAGTCAGTAAGAGAACTGATACCTGTGCTGTAATTAAAGTTGAGGCCCTTTCCAATTAGTTAGTCTGGAGCACTACAGGCTTCATGCTGGCTGTGACTCAGAGCTGACTCATCCAGCAAAACTTTCTTACAGAAGAAAATATCCAGGCATCGGCAACAGATACAAGATCAAAAGGAAATCAGCTCTGCAACCTTTTTAGTGAAGAAAGACAGTGTTAAATTTAGTTGACCGGAAGAATGTAAAGCGACCTTGCAATAAGGCTTTATACGCAGAGAAAGATTCACAGTCTTATTTTTATCTGGAAAAAGCCGTCAATCGGATGTAAAGAACGCTTAAGAATATTATACCAGGCGCTAAAAAGAAGCGGCATAGATACACTTGGGCCATTCAGGAGGACAGTTCTCCTGGCGATGAGCAGGTTATTTTATAAATGTACCCAGGGCACATCCCGGTGCAGTTTAGGGAAATGGTTTTCACATTGTCTTGAGGGGTCTTCAATGGCAGATAGCACAACGCAAGCCAGTTTTGACTGATAAATAAAAGAAAAAACTGCAAAAATAAGAAATCACCAGAGACCCACAAGAAAGCGTTAATTAGAGTTCTGAAAAAGTGCAAGCCCTGTAACATTTTTTGAAGCCAAAAGGATTTCAAAAGCAGAAACGCATAAAGAATAAATGCATCAGGATTACTATTCAGAAAATACTACATTACTGTGTGGCAATAATGATGGCACTTTAAATCTAAGCACATTAAATAGAACATTTTATGAATATTTAGTACCAAATTGCATCTATTACTCCATGAGCGGCAGAAGAGGGACTACAACATGTCACCTGCAAATTGCGCCTAGTTCAGCAGTGAGTCCTCAGCTCGCAGCACTATCTTGACAGATAATTAGATCAACACGGTTACATAATACCCCCTAAGGAACAATACAAAATATGCTCCTGTATTCCAATTTCCGATAACAAAAAAAGTCACAAGTTACACACAACTAGGACCTGGAAGCATCTGGTTCCAACCAACATGGTGCAGTCACATGCACTCTGCATTCAACAGAATCACAGCTCAATGTTCCACCAGCCATTGAAACACCATACAAGGATACTATTAGAAATGGGCTTCCTGGTTGGCGGAGGGCTGCACTGGGGCCAGGCAGGAACCACCAATCTAGCCAGGGTAAGCTAGATACACACTTAAAGACAGCCTTTGCTCACTCTCTGGTAGCCTGGCACAGAGCAGTCAGGCTTATCTAAAGAGGCAATGTATAAAGTATTTGTACAAAAAACTCTCTCTCTCTCTCTCTCTCTCTCCACACAGGTATAGGAAAATATATTATTATATTCTGAATAAAACAAGATCAAAACAACAAAACATTTAATGTATATAAGTTGAGATATTCAATTTTACAGGAATAAAGGCAGCAAAGCGTTTGAGAGCAAATCGCACTAAAAAGGTTACTTTAGGTCCCGCTGAACTGGGCCAAAGTCAAAGTTCGGGTCGACCTTGTGGAAGCTCAGCCAGCTTCAGGATCCACGCAGTCCCCGGTGAACAAAGTTCCTTTCCTGGTCACCAGTGAAGGCAATGCTTCAGTTCCAATTCATGCAGTCGGGTCGATGCGTCGAAGTCGAGCCATGTGGTCGGGACCTTGAATTTGTGCTGCGTCATCGTTGAACCTCGGATCGACGCTGCTTCGTCGAATCTCACAGTCAGGTCCAACGTCATCGACGAGCCACGCAGGGCTGTATCCAGATGGGCACTGCATCGGCGTTGAAGAGTACTATGTGGGTTCTGATCGGCACAGTGGTGACGATGCATCGATTTTGTAGTAAAACAGCTGCATAACCCACTTTAGAGACTAAGAACATGGAAAGAGCACCTCAGCCAAGGGTGGGACTCACAGAAGGCAGAGTCCAGCAGTAACAGCAGGATTGCAGGAAGTCTTTTGTGTCCCAGAGACTTCAGAAAGAGAGGCAAGCCAGCAAGCCCTTGGAGATCACTTGCAGGGAAGGCAGAGTCCAGCTCTCCTTCAGCAGATTCAGGGAGCAGCAGGCAAAAGGGTAATAAGCAGAAAAGCAGTGCAGTTGAGTCCTTTAAGCAGCACAGCAGTCCTTCTGACAAAGGTTCAGTTCAACATCCAGAAGTGTCCGATTTTAGGGGGTCAGAGACCCAGTACTTATACCCAAAAGTGCCTTTGATGTAGGGGTGACTTCAAAGCAGCTCTCTGAAGTACACAAGGATCTGTTTCAACACAGTCCTGTCTGCCATGCTATCTGGGGAAGGGTGGGGGGGGTACAGTGCTTTGTGTGTGGACAGGACACTACCTATTAAAGTGTTAGTGGCAGCCCATCCTATTCCTCCCAGCCCTGGAAGACCCATCAGAATGAAGATGAATGCAGGTGAATGCTCAGAATGCAGATGAGCCTCACCTTCCTGTGTTTGTGTCTGTCGGGGGGGGGATGCACAAAGTGTGCTGTGACCCATCCCAGACGTGTATTGGAGACAGGCTGTCAGGCACAAAGAGCAGTAAGTGCAGAGAAACATCCACTTTCTAAAAGTGGCATTTCTAAAACAGTACTGTTAAATTCAACTTCACCAGTAAGGAGGATTTATCATTACCATTCTAAAGATATGAAACATGAGAAAGCTACTCCTCTCTGATCAGGAATTACAGCTTAAAAGTGTATTAAGAAATTCCCAATGGTGGCCTATGAGTGGGGTATGCCTCATAGTAGAGAAAAACAAAAATATTCTCTGTCACTACCAGACCATGCCAAACAAATGTACATGTCCTAACTTTTACTTACATGTCATCCTGCTATTAGGGTTACTTAGGGCCTACCTTAGGGGTGACTAATATGTAATAAAAGGGGAGTTTAAGGCCTGGCAAGCAGTTTTAAATGCCAAGTCGAAGTGGCAGCAAACTGCACACACAGGCATTGTAGTGGCAGGCCTGAGACCGGTTTGAAAGTGAAAGGCTAATTCTGTGAGTGGCACAAACCGCGCTGCAGCCCACCAGTAGCATTTGATGCAAAGAATCAGCAAAAATGGGAGGCAAAAGGCAAAAATTCTGGGGAAAGCCCACGCTAAGGATGACAGGTCTATCAGATACATAAGGACCTCCCTCCTTACCATCAATCAACATTGTTTTTATCTATTTTTCAAATCACACTGCTACCTATTCCTGGTGCTACCCCATGCACATTAGTTCAAGACCTGACACTATCAATAATGCTTCAAAATGAAGGGTCACTGTTCCTAAGAGAAGACAGAGGGGGTCGTTTTAGAGAGACAAGGGGGGGAAGTCACGGTGACTTTTACTTGGTGCCCTCACACATCCCAAGGGATGTCATGCTTCATCACAGAGCGGTGCTCCTCGTCGAGCCGGCGCTGCAATGCCCTACGGGTCCCCCAAAGGGTCGCTTTAGCGGAGAGCTTTTTGTTTTTACGCCATATGATGAGTGAGAGGAAGTGCGCATGGAATGATTAGTGAATTTAAAAATGGCTGGAGGGTATCTGTGTTAATCAGATTTAATGATAGAGATCCCTCTGTCATGGTTAAAAAACCAAGAAGGTTGTGGCTGCTAGAGGGTTGTAATGGCCCTAAGTAGCTACAATATGCTATACAAATGTGTGAGTGAGATAGACTAAGTCAACATGTTTCGCGCTTTTAATGGTCTCAGGAGGAGACCCCTAGCGCTTCTTCAGGACCAAAGAAAAGGTTAGACAAAGTGTTCATATATTGGACATGGCCTCCTCAAATGAAGTAGTGCCAAAAGTGGGACCCTGGTGGTTGTCCAATCTATGGGACATAGAGAATATTCCCCAGGAGTCAAACGAGAGGGTGCATTACAGTGAATTAGGGGTGCAAGCTTCACTCAGTGCAGCATTAAATAGCATAGTTAGAAACAAGTTACATTCATCAAGGACAACTGAATAAAGTGAAACGTTATCGCATAAGTGTTTGGTTCCATAAATTTATATTGTGATTGTAATGCTCCAATAGCTCTGAATAGTTTCCAACTCAGGGAGGAACAATACAAAAATAAGCTAACACATACGTCTGCTTACACAAAAACAATCAAAGCAGAATTTAACAGATCACAATAAACAAAAGAGAATCCGACTCAAAAATAAGTTTCAAAGCATATAATTATTTGCATCACTCGACCATAGTACCTTCGCAGTATGCCTACATTCATAAGCACTGGGAAGAAACAACTGCAAACCGAGGACAGATCCCACTCTCAGAGAAACATGCCTGCAAGCATCACACAGCTTAAGAAAGAATGGATCAGCTGTTCTAGAGCACAGCCCAGAAAACACTTAAAAACGGCTCAAAATAAAACGTCATGCTCAACAACAGAAAGAGGAAACTGCAACATTTAACATAATCGTGCATGAATAAACACTTTGTGTCGGACCTTCTCTTGTATGCATTCCCATTTCTGGAGAAAGTAACTGTCCAACAGTCCTCAACCTCTACAAACTTCAGTTTCTATCCGAGTTTCTCCGGTTAACTTACATTATAAGCACAAATTCGCTGCTCTACGTAACAAGGAAATTAAATCCTACGACATGATTGACAGCAGACTGAATCCCCAGGCTAAACTAAACAAGCATTAGCAATGCAATAGGTCTCGCATTATTAAAGTTTGAGCTATTGGCATTGCTAAATAATGCAACACCAATAGCTCAAACTTTAATAATGCGAGACCTATTGCATTGCAAATGCTTGTTTAATTGTGTTCTAGGGCTGCCTGAATGATCAATGACTCATAATTAAAGGGAACAAAGACAGAAAAGTCACATTACAAATTAATACAATTTTTTTTATTTATAACCCTATCATTGTCTAGACGAGGCCTTTGCAGGCTCTTTAAACAACAAATGACTGGTATTGTTCTTTTGGCAACCCTACTTCATATTCCTTTTCATGAAATGCATTCTCACACTACGTAATACACTAACAAATGCAAATGTAAGGAATAGG
The DNA here is from genome assembly GCA_963921515.1 of Calotriton arnoldi. Lineage (NCBI taxonomy): Eukaryota > Metazoa > Chordata > Amphibia > Caudata > Salamandridae > Calotriton > Calotriton arnoldi. The sequence goes on from CAWUFW010001657.1 coordinate 1,800,253, forward strand.
CAGAGTGGGGGCTCAGGGGTACTGGAACCAGAAAAAAATGTGGGAGGAGGGATGGGGGCAATCCAATCTTCCAATCCCAGTGCATGTTTCTCTGTTTTAGTGTCCTTCCTTTACTGGGAAAAATGGCTGTGCATCCGTATCCCATTCTACTTGTCCAGGTGCACCTGTAACAATACATGTATGTGTCACGCACTGCATGTTTTCCTGTTACTGTGTCACTATGCTCTCTCTCTGTTGCGATGTCAGCGTACATGTTTTCCTTCATTCTGTGTTTGAGTTTCTCGATTCAAATGCATGTTTCCCTGCCCCAGTTAACAAGAATCCTAGTCCAACAATACGAGTCCGTCTCTCACTGTTCAGGTCTTCAATACAATAAATTACAATGTAGAAAATACATTCCCCCCGATTTTCTTTTTCAAAATCCCGATTTTCTTTTTCAAAATCTTCCACTTTCCCGTTTTAATATGCTGGCATGGATGGAGGATATGATGATGGAAATCTGCAAGGGTTGGCTTTTAAAAAATAAAAATGTTTCATCTGATGATTAAAACAAATAATGCGCCTCCTTATACCTTTTTTGGGCAGAAAAACATAACGAACCTCATTTTGAGTATCCAGAGTGTTGTAAATTACTGTTGCTGAACCAAACAGGAAGTTAGTCAGTAGCAAAAGTGTAACAGAAGTAGGACTAAAACTGCACGAACCCATAGCATCGTCATAAACGTGGCGGCCATGATATATTCAATTGCCTATAATATGAAGTAGTTGTGATGGAGCAAGGTTTCAAAAACGAAACTTGCTTGTACGCAATCTTCCTCATAGTATTAATTTATTAAACTTGTATTGTAAATACTAACCTTTGCATTCACAAACACAAGAGGGACAGAAGCTTGCTTATGTGTTTTACTAATGAATAACGCTTGTCTATAATCCAAAATGTCCGCTAAAGCGCGGGAACTTAATTGCGCATGTCGCAACCTGATCACATGGTGTGACGTCTTTCTTTGCTTGGTGGGAAACTTCTGCTTCTGCGCAGTGTGCACTAAAATGGCCGCTAAATGTTTTCACATGCTTAAGCTTGCTCTCATGTCATTATTAAATTGTCGTTTTCTTAAATGCTACTAATGCAGGATAGTATTTAAATTAATTGGGAATAGAGTAGGGAAAGTGGGTATACAGTGAAACTTTTTATTTGTGATTTTAATATTTTCTTCTTACACTTTTAGTAATTCGTAAACTTGGGCCTGGGTTGATGACTTGAAACTCGAGAGACAGATGTTTCTGCGCATGTGTCCTGTGTGCCTGCCAAGTGAAGTCAACTTGGACGTCTTCCAAGGCCATGACCCATTGGCCGAAGATGCTGTACTTCATGTTTCCGGAGGACAAAATGATACTTTTCCCCTGTAAAATGTATAACATTTGTCGTGAGACGGGTGGGAAATAAAGTGAATGTATTAATTTGAAGGGGCGGGAACGTAAAGACAATAGGCTTTACAATTTAGGCCAAATCGATATGGTGCGAGAATCCACCCCCTGTCCAATCAGAAGTAGTGGTCCCATATTTTAGCAACATTAAGGGGAGGTACATGGGCGTAGAAGGGTATAATAGAATATAGCATTAGTTAATTAGTCAGAGCATGCTTTCACGAAGCACAGGAGAGCGGACATGCTGACAGGAAGAGCTCCAGACCGCTAAGCTGATCGATTGCAGACTGAATCCCTGTCCAGAAGAGGTCCTGAGGAGGGGCGGCGGAGTCCATTAGAAGGAAGAACGGGAGAATCGAGGAGAAGTCGAGTATCAGAGAGGGGAACGGCGCAGGCGTCATTGTAGAGAGGTCACCGGTCCTGTCCTGATCCTGGAAGAAGTCTTTGCTCTTCATCCTTCCTGGGTTCTATCTTTTCCAACTCCTTGGCCAAGGGGCTTGGTTCTCGCATTTAGGTAACTATACTGCAACCTTTAGTTGCGCTGCTGTCTCTATCTTCTCCTCTTCCTTAAACACCGTCATTTATTAGCAAAATCATTTCTATGCTTTTTCTTGGGTATTTCAATCAAGTACCGTGTTTTCTGTATTTTACTCTGCTAAAACTTAGTTTAGATAAACATTTTAAAACTTCCTGACTCAGTGGTTATTTCAGGATTATGTACTATAATGAATGTCACTCATTTTAAACTTCCCAATTAGCAAAGGATCCATTGGTAAGTTATTACTCTTCAATCAGAAGGTAATTGGTAGCAGGGACTTTGATAAAAGAGTACATCTGACACCCAGCGTAAGTATTAGTGTAGTGTGAATGTATGGGCCCAAGTAAGTATATGGAGTATGAATGTTGTTGGCTAATATTGCGCTGGATCAGTTTTCTGGTAAGCAGAGGACGGTTTTTGTTACTCTTTGTTAATTGGGTAATGAGAATTTTATTTGTATTTTTATGAACTAACATCCGCTTAAAATTTAGAGTTTGTTACATGTTGTCCAGAATACCCCGGGGTAGGTAAAAAGAATAGTGGGTGGCAAGTGGAAGCCATACTGCAGTGAGGTTATCTGTCAGGCAGAATTAGTACTGAGAAGTTAAGCAGGACTTTCAGTACTCGTTAGGGACTCTATGCGTGTGAGTAATAGCAAAAAGGGTACGCTGATAAAAATTTGATGTTATATCACCTAGTAAGGGTAACATTAGAGAAGTAACAGGTACTTCTGGAGCTTGTGTGAAGAGTAGATGGAAGTGTTTTACTCGTAGTGTATGTATTAGTAAACGGAAAGGTTTTACTAAAGGGTGGAAGAAACTATCTTTTTCGAAAATAGTGGAAACTGACACGATAGCGAATGTTTTATGTTGTTACTGAAATTTAATTAAGATTTATAGAGAAAATAAGTTTGCGTAAATTTTTGTAAAGGGAGGGTCAGTTGCCGGAGAGGGAGCTGACGTCACAAAACACCGCGCTGTGGTAGGTTGAAACAGCGGGTGTGGAGAGACACTTGTAAAAGAGGGGTCAGTAGTCAGGAGTAGTACTGACGTCACAGGAGCCGCGCTGGGATTGGTTAAACCAGCGAGGACAGAAAAGAGCAAATTGTAAAGGCGGGGTTGACAGAGAAACGTCATCAAAAGGTCGCGCAAGGATTGGCTCGGAAATAAAAGATAGCAGACATTTGATTGGTCAAAATTATAGAAGCAAAATTCTTAGTGGATAAGGATTGCATGTTAAAACGTGATCCGACTTTAACAGGAACTCGTCCGGATAGGAGATTCCTAGGTTTTGCAGAATGTAATTTTGTACACAGAAGATTAGATAGAATGTACGGAGAAAGGAGAAAAATGTCATTCTTACAAAAGATTAAGAATTATTTTAAAAAGGACAAACCAATCAAAACTAGAGAAGGAATTATTATTCCACCAGCTAAAACGCCAGCATCATTTATGATGATGGAGAGAGGTTATCATACTTGTGTATGGATGGAGAATTGGATAGAATACACCAAAAATGATGGAATATTAGCATTTCCCCAGAATGGCACGTTCAATGGGCGAATTCTTCAGAACTTGAGATTGAGGATGAATGACTTAGAACCCAGACCTAGATTAACTCAGTACGAAGCTCTAGAAGAATGGGAAACCGAGCCATTTGAGCGGGATAGATCTAGAAGTAATAGGAATTACCCAGGATTTTGCCCCAGATATTTACGTGAGTCTAGAGAGGGTCAGATGAAACAATGGAGAAGGGCAATGATTACAGAGGGACTGTATCCGTTATTCACAGAAGGAGAGAAATCAGGAGGCAAATGTACAGAAAAGACAAAACATTTAATGAGAAATGAGGAATCTGAAGACGAATTTATGGAGGAAATGTTAAGAAATCCCCCACCATATCAGGAAGGGACAAGTGGATGCACCCCAAGTGCACCACCAAAAACTCCATTAGTGCCACAGGTAATGCATGAGTTCACCCCGACTAGAATACTTCATGACAAAGAAAAAGAAGCCTTAGAAAAGACCAGAACAGAATTAATACAGAAAATAACTCAGATAAAAGTACATACTGATTCGTTGACCATACCTGTAACAATTGCTCCAGTAGTTCCATTATATGGTACTCAGGGAAATTGTCCACCACCCATACTTGCACCTACTCCTGTGAGTAATCCCAGACCTGAAGCTCCAGTTATAATTGAGGATCAATTTAGTGACTGTGAATCCACAATATCACTCATGGACTTGCCTATTCGAGGTTCTGTAAATAGTACTCCAAGAAAAGATGTACCTGGAGGTTCAAAAGATGTAAGTTTAGTAACTTCATCAGGAGCAAAAAGTGCTACCATAGTAACACCTGAAGATCTAGAAAGATGGGTACAAGGGTCAGTTAAACAGTGCACACCTCCAAAAGTACTGGATATCCATAAATTAAAAGTTGAATTAGAAGAAATAATAGCAGGAAATGTAGGAGTAGAACGCTTGAATACCTATGATGAAGAAGAATTATTGTTCCTGTGCAGAAGTATCACTAGAAATGTGAGGGTATTTCATGAAAAATTGTCCAATCTAGCACTACAGATGGGAATTGAAATAGGGAGATCAAAAGTACTACAGAAACCCTATAGAGCAGAATTTTCAGACAAAGATTTAGAAAATATGAATGCATCTGGAAGAAGACTGCGAATAAGAGAATTAATGTTAGTTTTACAAAAATGGGGAGATCTAGATAAATGGAGATCTAGGTGGGCCAAGAAAAAGGAAGAAGCACCAACAAGTAGAACAGCATCTGAATATGTGATGAAGGAAGCAGGAAAAGCAGATCAAATGTATCCAATGCGAGAAGTTGCGGGAGGAGGATATGTACATGTCCCATGGAGCAGACAGGATATTTTATCATTTACGAATGATTTTCCAAAGCTGAGGGAAAAGCCAATTGAATGGTACAAGCAGGTTGAAAGGTTTGTGAAGGTGTCAAAGGTATTGTTGAAGGATTTAGATGGTCTGTTTGACATAGTGGTACCTGCCGATTTGTGAACAGATTGTAAAATTACAGTCGATTGGCCTAGTGATGAATATCCCAGAGATCCAAAGACAGGTGCCCCGTCAAATGATGTAATGAAAAAGTATCAGCAGGTAATAACATACCTGAAAGGGAAAATACCCCGAAAGAAACAGATTGGGTGAAAATAGATCGAACTACCCAAGAAGCCAGTGAAACAGTACATTCCTATTATGAGCGTTTATTGCAGGTGTTTAAACAGTATAGTGGATTCGAGGACATTGGAGACAAAAACATGAGTCAGTTTGTGTATCGATTTGTTTACGGTCTGAAGCCAGAGATTTGCCAGATGATTAAACAACACATGCTGTGTTGGCAGGGAAAGCCCATAGATGAGATTCTGAAGTATGCAAAATATTGTGGAGACGATATTGAGGATAGACACAAGAAATTACAAGAAAAGGTGATGTGGGCTCAGGTGAAAATGGCAGAAAAGCAGGGAATTAATTTGGAAAATCCGAGTGAAAATCAAGGAAAAGATTCTGGAACGAGTGGTGATACGGGAAATGGTGGAAAATTTAGAGGACGAATGAGTAGAGAAGAAGCTAAAAAGAAATTTCCTTGTCATGGATGCGGAAAATTGGGGCATTGGAAGGACGAATGTAAAAGATTCGGAATAATAATGGCCCAAATCAAAACTTAAATCTACAGACACAGAATGACTCACAGCAGGGTGTAAATCCCCAGAATCAATTACCACCTCCACCTGTTCAGGGTAATATAAGCAGAGCAAAACATGGTACAGACATTGGATACCCAGGAGGGAGTGGTAAGAATGATTATATGACATCACAATTTTTTTTGCAGGACAATTACTGTGAATTCAACTCATGACGGTGCCTAGGAGAGGGGAAGAAGGAGTGCGTACTTGGCGCATCCTTACTGGTAGATCAGTCTGGTCCATATGTTGAAGGAAATGTGAAAGCTAATGATATTACTTTCCTTTTGGACACTGGTGCTACCAGGTCTACGGTGAGATCAGCAGATATCCCAGACCTTCCTCTCTCTGGTGAAGATATCCAAGTAGTAGGGGTAGCTAATCAAAGAATTAGAACACCTCTTACAGAACCAATGGAAGTCAAAATAGGAAACTTCAGAGAAATGCACCAATTTGTAGTGTGCGATTCTAGCCCAGTGAATGTATTAGGTAGAGATTTATTGTGCAAAATGAACTGTACAATTTTCTGCACGCCAGATGGTGTGGCAGTTCAGACACCAGATGAGGACCATGTATATAAAATTATGGTTGTAAAACAAGGTACAGAAATAGACTAAATGTTTTCGTTAATAACAAGAGATGAGTTACCAGAAGAATTAAAAGGTACAGTAAACCCAATAGTATGGGATTTCACCGGAAAAGAAGTAGGACTTATGGCAAAAATAGATCAAGTTCAAATTACGGTAAAAGAAGGTGCAATTTTCCCAAATACCAGACAGTACAAAATGAGTGCAGAAGTAAAGGCAGGAGTCATTGAAGAAATAAAACGAATGGTAGAACAAAACATCCTAAAAGAAGTAATGAGTAGCCCATGTAATTCACCAATCATGGGACTAAAGAAACCTAGTGGAAAATATAGGATTGTTCAAGACCTGCGTAAAATAAACAAGATTGTGGAACCATGTTGTCCCATAGTACCAAATCCTGCAGTAATTCTATACCAGATCCCTTGGAATGCAGGATGGTTCACAGTAATTGATTTGTGTCAAGCATTCTTTTCAATACCATTGCATCCAGACAGCCAGTATCTTTTCTCATTTAAATTTGAGAACAGAGTCTATGTGTGGAATCGTGTTCCTCAGGGGTACACAGAAAGTCCTTCCATCTTCAACAAGATACTGAAAAAGTGCCTGGGAAAACTAGTGATGCCAGGAAGCTCAGTCTTAGTCCAATATATCGACGACTTATTGGTGGCGTCAACCACCAGAGAAGACTGTGTTGTCGATTCCATAGCATTATTAAATCTTTTGGCTGAGGAAGGGCATAAAGTCTCACCTGAAAAGTTACAGTTTTGCAGGACAGCTGTTAAATATCTGGGACATCAAATTGAGAGGGGAAAAAGAAGAGTAACCCCTGAAAGAGTAGAATTAATAAAGAGAATGCAAATGCCTGTAACCCAAAGACAAGTGCGAATGTTCCTAGGAATAGTAGGCTACTGTCGACAATGGATACCAAATTTTTCCATGTTAGCTAAGCCCTTAATTAACATGACGAAAAAGAAAGCAAAGGACCCTGTTGAGTGGGAGGATGAAAGTGTAGAAGCCTTTGTAAAATTGAGAAACGCACTTTGTTCAGCACCTGCCTTAGGCATGCCTGATTATAAAAGAGAATTCGCATTATTCTGTCAAGAGAGAGAAAATTGTGCACTTTCTGTCCTAACTCAGAGACATGGACTAGACAGACGTCCTATAGCGTACTTTTCTGCTACATTGGACCCAGTAGCAGCCGCGTTGCCAGGATGCTTAAAAGCAGTGGCAGCAACTTGTTTGAGCATTGAACAAAGCGAGTCAATTGTGATGGGACATCCTGTAAAAGTGTATGTTCCACATGCAGTTGTCATTCTGTTGACAAGAACCCAAACTCAGCATCTTACTCCTAGTCGGCTGACTAAATATGAAAGGATAATAATGGGTGCTGAAAATGTGACCATGGTAAGGTGTACAATAATAAATCCAGCAACTTTATTGCCAGACCCATATCATGAAACAAATAAAGATGACGAAGAAGATGAACATGATTGTGTACAAATTACAGAATTATGTACAAAACCACGCCCAGACATAGAGGAACAGCCTCTTAAAAAGCCAGACAGGGAGCTATTTGTCGATGGTTCATGTCAAAGACATGAAGATGGTAAACTAACTGCTGCCTATGCGGTATGTGAATTAACTGGAATAGTTGAAGCATCCTATTTACCAGGAGTCAAATCTGCACAAGTAGCTGAATTGATTGCTTTGATAAAAGCTTGCAAAATTGGGAGGAATCAGAGAGTGACCATATTTACAGATAGTCAATATGGTTACGGGGTTGTGCATGATTTTGGCCAACTGTGGATGCAGAGGGATTTCATGACTTCTTCAGGATCCCCCATTAAAAATGGACAATTTGTAAGGGAATTGCTAGAAGCAATACAATCACCAAAAGAATTGGCTGTGGTGAAATGTGCCGCACACCAGTCAGGAGATGACTGGGTGGTAGTCGGCAACAGATATGCAGACCTGGTGGCTCAACATTGTGCCAAAACCAGAACGTCAGTCAATAAGAGGGTGGAAAGAATGGGAATCAGCTGCCAACTTATGCTGTATATGCCACCTGAAACTTGGAATGAGGTGAAGAAATTGCAAGATGAGGTTGATGAAAGTGAGAAAAATTTGTGGATCAAAGTGGGTTGCTCCCAAAGAGGAGAAGATGAAGTGTGGATCAGTGCAGATGGCAGACCAGTCATGCCAGACTGTTTACTCTCACAAATGGCCAGAATGCATCATGGAGACACACACATAGGGAGAGATGCAATGATTAGGCTGTTCAGACAAAATTGGTACAATCCCAAATTCAGGGCTGTTGCAGAGAGTCTTTGCCAGAGATGTCTAACTTGCCAAATGCATAATCCAGGCAGGAAAACGATAATTGGGTTTGGAAAGATTGGAAAGGCAGAAGGCCCATTTATAAGACTCCAGTTTGACTTCATACAGTTACCACCATGTAGAGGGCTGAAATACGTACTAGTCATAGTGTGCCTGTTTTCAAAGTGGGTGGAGGCTTACCCTACTAGAAGAAATGACAGCATTACAGTCGCAAAACTATTGCTACGAGAGCTCATACCAAGATTTGGTTTTCCAGTATCTTTGGAATCAGATAGAGGAAAACACTTTAATAGTGAAGTGATCCAGATAATCTGTGAAGCATTTCAAATCAAACAGAAATTGCACTGTGCATATCGCCCAGAGGCTTCTGGAGTGGTAGAACAATTGAATGGCACTATAAAGTCAAGATTGGGAAAAATGTGTGCATCAACATCATTAGAGTGGCCAGACGCATTGCCACTTGTCCTGATGGGAATAAGAAGCATACCGGACAAAACGACAGGATTGAGCCCACATGAAATAATGATGGGAAGAGCAATGAGACAAACACATGTTCCCACAAACAAATTAGTAAATATATCTGATGATATGGTTCTGGATTATTGCAAAGGATTGGCTGACCTCGTGCGTTCTGTCTCTCATCAGGTTGGAGAAGACGCAGTTTCCAGACAGCCTGAATTAGAACATGATCTGAATCCTGGTGATTGGGTGGTAGTGAAGAATCACACCAGAGAAACGTGTCTATCACCCAGGTGGAGCAGACCTTGTCAAGTCATATTGACCACAAATACAGCAATGAAGTGTGCAAGATTTCCTAATTGGATTCATGTAAGCCACACAAAGAGAGTACCAGAACCTGAAGAAGAGAATCCACAGACAACGCCAATCACTGAAGAAGCTGAAGGTTGCCCAGCTGAGGAATCTCAGGCTAGAGGTTCGAGAGAAGCTGACGGAGAACAACCGAGCACAAGTCAGGATTGGATACCAGTGGTAGAAGTTCCTGAAGTATATTACAGAACGAGAAATCAAACAAAATTGGAAGAAATTGAAGAAGATCAGATAGGTGAAGAAGAAGCAGTTCAGGATCAAGAAGAAAAGATAGTAAAAGATCCTGAACAAAATAAGATAGGGAAAGAAAATTGGACACAAAACAGTGAAGATTTAATTGACTTTACACAGGGAAAAACAGGTTTAGAAGAATCCGGTCAGGCTGCAGAAGTTCACAGTGCAATAAGCCCTGATCAGAAGCAGTTAGATCAAGAAGAATTCACTAAAGAAAAAGAGGTTGATACAAATGAACATAAAGAAATAAAAAGGAACAAAGTCAACATCTTGAAAGTCATTGTGGAGCTACTGAAGAGAAACCAATCAGACCTGAAAAAGAACAAACAAAAGAGGCAGTAATCAAAGGAAACAAAACAGTATTGAGCAGTGAAAATAACGAGATCTTTGAAGACGTAAACAGAGAAACAGTGCCAACAAAGAAAACAAGAAAAGGAGATCATTGGCCAAGTGTCATTAAAAGAGTAAAATACCACATAACAAGCAGAAGTGAAGATCCAGAACAAGTACCTGAAGTGACAAGTCAAACTGAACAAGAGAAAAAGTCAGGAAAAAGAAAAAGTAAAAGACTGAGACTTGTGAATAACAAATTCAAGGGTCCTGACTGGACTTTTATCATTCTTGAAGATTTTGAAAGCTCAGAGTCAAGTGACAGTGGTGGCGAAGGAACAAGTGCAGAACTAACATACGAAGAAGAAACAAGACCACCCTGACTAAACAAAAGAATCTTCTAAAGAAAAGAAGAAGAGATAAGAAGAGCAATCTTCCTTGTCGAAAAATGCCTGATGATAGAGTTATTGGGAGACCAAAACAAAATTGTTGTAGGAGATGCTGTGCAATCTGCAGATGTAGTCTAGTATTGGTGCTTATAGTATGGTTAGTCCTGATTGTAGCAGTTCCTTACCTTATGATAATAGATAAGAAGATTAATAATGAAACTAAAGGGAGGACAGCAAACATGAAGGGCAATAGAGTAGAATTAATGGCAGAAGATGAGGCAGAAATTCATCATGAAATAGCTGATAACGACACTAGTTTAAATGTTTTCACAAAGTTATTGTTTCAGTATGTAGACACAATGGAAGTTAGTAATTGTTATGTCTGTATGAAGTTACCTGAATCAGTAGCGGAAGGATTAACATACCATCATTTACCACTGACATATGGCATCTCATGTAGTGTATTAACAAGTTTATTTTATAGAACAGGTAGGCTACAGTATTATTATTCAAACTTAGATGTGATATTTTCTGAGGTTCCGATTCGCAAGAGTATGAACCCAGTGCTTAGTAGTCAAGACGCACAGTTTATGGGAGAGTTTTTCTTAACAATGAAATCGATAGACATAACACATGCACATAGACACAATCTAACATGTTCTTTACTAGAAGAAGAAAAGATATTTTTGAATTTAGTAGAAGATAGAAGACATGATTTTCAAAAGAAAGCTTCAGAGCATAAGGCTCAGTTGCCACCTTGGGCGGAGAAGGAAGGGAGTTATAGACCTGGTAAAGCTCAAGCTGCAATGGCTCTGGATTTCGTAAAGAAAGGGAAAATTTGTCTACATAGGTTAAAGACTGATTATAACAATGTTTTCATCGGTACCAGTGAATGTGAACACAATTTTTTAATTCTTGGAGGTTGGGGACTCAAAGGAGGGACAGATTCAGTTTTTCCTGGAATCTATTATGTATGTGGGAATAAGGCTTACTTTAGGCTTCCTGCACGGTGGTATGGAAGTTGTTATTTTGGAATAGTTTTTCCAAAGATATACCACGTAAAAAGAAACACTGGGAGCAATGAAAACAATAGCGAATTAATACGTAGTAAAAGAGCTAGTTTTTCAGAAATTGTAGGTGATATATTTGGTGCATTGTTAGCTTCAGTGGGAATAATTCTGAACTCAAGGAAAATATGTAAATTGTCTACAGTGGTTGATCGTTTATCAACGGATACTGCTGGAGGTTTTCTAATGATTAATACGGAGATGGTTGCGATTAGATCTATGGTAATGCAAAATCGACTTGCTCTTGACATTTTATTGGCAAAAGAGGGAGGAGTCTGTAAATTATTGAAGACGAAACATTGTTGCACTTATATTCCTGATAAGAGTGCAGAAATTGGAACGTATATTAAGAACATAACTAAACTTGAGAAAGAACTTAAACCACTGGAAGTTGATAGTGTATGGGAAAGATTGACAAATAGTATTGTGTCAATTGGAACCTGGTTTGCTAATATAGGGAAAGGACTTATAGGTCAAATATTAGTACCCCTAGCAGGGATAGCAATAATAATATTGGCAATAACAATATGGTGCAAATGCTGTAGAAAGAATGGAACATATAAAATGACAGGAAAAGGAAAGAACAGAAAACTAGATGAAATAGAACTTGAAGAATGGAGAAGTGATTTATACAAAAAGTTGAAAAGGGATGTGAAAAACAGAAAATGTAAAAATGAGAAAGAAACGAATTGCTAGAAGTTGGCATCTGATTGAGGGTAGTATTTTTGATGGCTCAGAAACGCCATCAGAGAGGGGATTGATGGAGCAAGGTTTCAAAAATGAAACTTGCTTGTACGCAATCTTCCTCATAGTATTCATTTATTAAACTTGTATTGTAAATACTAACCTTTGCATTCACAAACACAAGAGGGACAGAAGCTTGCTTATGTGTTTTACTAATGAATAACGCTCGTCTATAATCCAAAATGTCCGCTAAAGCGCGGGAACTTCATTGCGCATGTCGCAACCTGATCACATGGTGTGACGTCTTTCTTTGCTTGGTGGGAAACTTCTGCTTCTGCGCAGTGTGCACTAAAATGGCCGCTAAATGTTTTCACATTCTTAAGCTTGCTCTCATGTCATTATTAAATTGTCGTTTTCTTAAATGCTACTAATGCAGGATAGTATTATAATAAATTGGGAATAGAGTAGGGAAAGTGGGTATACAGTGAAACTTTTTATTTGTGATTTTAATATTTTCTTCTTACACTTTTAGTAATTCGTAAACTTGGGCCTGGGTTGATGACTTGAAACTCGAGATACAGATGGTTCTGTGCATGTGTCCTGTGTGCCTGCCAAGTGAAGTCAACTTGGACGTCTTCCAAGGCCATGACCCATTGGCCGAAGATGCTGTACTTCATGTTTCCGGAGGACAAAATGATACTTTTCCCCTGTAAAATGTATAACATTTGTCGTGAGACGGGTGGGAAATAAAGTGAATGTATTAATTTGAAGGGGCGGGAACGTAAAGACAATAGGCTTTACAATTTAGGCCAAATCGATATGGTGCAAGAATCCACCCCCTGTCCCTGTCCAATCAGAAGTAGTGGTCCCATATTTTAGCAACATTAAGGGGAGGTACATGGGCGTAGAAGGGCATAATAGAATATAGCATTAGTTAATTAGTCAGAGCATGCTTTCACGAAGCACAGGAGAGCGGAGATGCTGACAGGAAGAGCTCCAGACCGCTAAGCTGATCGATTGCAGACTGAATCCCTGTCCAGAAGAGGTCCTGAGGAGGGGGCGGCGAAGTCCATTAGAAGGAAGAACGGGAGAATCGAGGAGAAGTCGAGTATCAGAGAGGGGCACGGCGCAGGCGTCGTTGTAGAGAGGTCACCGGTCCTATCCTGATCCTGGAAGAAGTCTTTGCTCTTCATCCTTCCTGGGTCCTATCTTTTCCAACTCCTTGGCCAAGGGGCTTGGTTCTCGCATTTAGGTAACTATACTGCAACCTTTAGTTGCGCTGCTGTCTCTATCTTCTCCTCTTCCTTAAACACCGTCATTTATTAGCAAAATCATTTCTATGCTTTTTCTTGGGTATTTCAATCAAGTACCGTGTTTTCTGTATTTTACTCTGCTAAAACTTTAGATAAACATTTTAAAACTTCCTGACTCAGTGGTTATTTCAGGATTATGTACTATAATGAATGTCACTCATTTTAAACTTCCCAATTAGCAAAGGATCCATTGGTAAGTTATTACTCTTCAATCAGAAGGTAATTGGTAGCAGGGACTTTGATAAAAGAGTACATCTGACACCCAGCGTAAGTATTAGTGTAGTGTGAATGTATGGGCCCAAGTGAGTATATGGTGTATGAATGTTGTTGGCTAATATTGCGCTGGATCAGTTGTAAATAATGTTCTTTTCCAACACAGTGAAATGTTAGGTTAATTATCAAATGTAAAGAGAAACAATTAGTTTACATAAAATGCAAAAATGAATACAGGGGTTTTAACTTGTTGACCTCTAACATTATACGTGAAAGGAACGCCAATTCTCTAGTTGACTGTTTAAACAGTTGTTTTACTTTTGGTTGTCGTAGTTTGTGCTAACTTTATAGTAAACTTGCAAATTGCCTTCACCGTGGTTGGTGTTCCAGGTTTGTACGCGAGCACGACCCTGCGCTCTCCCATCTGAGCGTGATGAGCTTGGAGTCTTTACGCAATGGAGTGCACGAATGAGCTACTCAGGAAGAGTGGCGCCAGTATTCAATTCTGAAGCAGTGGAAGGTAGCGAGTGATTGAAAGTTGCACCCTCGAATGCCTTACTACTGAATAAATGAGGTAAGGCCGAAAATAAAACTGCGACGAGAAGTTGGGACGGCATGGTAGGGCGGTGATGGAACCTTTTACGGCGTTGTTTAGGGTTGAAACTGCGCTCTTCTGATTCAACAAGGCTTGGTTGGGCGGTGCGGGGGTAAAGCGGAGCCCGGTGAAGGCTTAGGCTCCGAGCTCTCAAATTTCGAATTTAGTGCGCGATTAATTTATCGGGCCGTTTTATCTTTTCCATTTGAGTACTTGTAGTCTTGGATTTGCAACGTGATAAATGGCTGTGAGAGTACTAGCATTTGGGAGTTAGTTGTTGCCGGAAGACATGATACTGCTTTAGAAACACATTTACCTTTAATGACGATCGACAGTAAGGAATGGGATCATATGAACTTAGCGCTGTTGTACATCCCTATGTGACTTACTTGAGGCATTTAATACAGCCGTCCGAACTAGCTTTAGGCTGATATGGTTAACAGCCAATCCACGAATGAGAAAAGTGCAAATACAGGTCCCAGAATGTAAAGTGCCATTACCTATATAACTAAGACTGCTGGACCCCATTGGCCACTAAACACACTTTAATCTGACAACTATCTGACTACCATGCACACACTATATCAATAAATCAATAAAAGCTTTATTCGACTGTTACAAAGACAATCATAAATGCATAAAAGGTACATAAAATCAAATTCATGTCACTGATTACATACAATCATAAATACTAATACGTTAAAAAGATATGTGTCCAATGTACTTATCACCCGAAACATAAAAGATCACATAAAAACAAGTTCATAGCACTTATTGGGTACAATCATAACAGTTAATACATTTAAGAATGTATATCCAAAGTCCTAATCAAGAATCTCGATCCTGACCCATCATCTCATTGCTATCCCAGATCATAGTTTTTCTAAGCCGTAGGACTCTTTTAATATATAATGCAATCCTCCATGCAGTATGAACATTTTCCAAAAATTGCAGGCGGATTAGTGCTGGGCGACACGGTTTAAGGCCATAAGCTTTTAAAACTGGGATCAGTAACTCTTTTCTTTGTTTCATATAAAATTTACAAAAGAACATCACGTGTGATGTAGATTGAGTTGACTGCGAATCACACGGACAGAGGGGTAAAGTACGGCACCAGTCATTCATTTTCGGGAAAGACAGGAGTCTGTGGATAGTACCCATCCTAAATCTAAATAATATCATTCTATCAAACCCGCTAGAAACAAATGACAAATAGGGCTCCAACCCCTCCGAAGTGCGTATTAGCTGGTGTTGCAGGGCACTAGGTTTCAATAGCTCTCCTGCCGATCTTACATCACCCAAATATGCTAAGCCCATTAATTTTAAATCTTTTCTAGAGAGTCTGGACATTGAGGCGGGGTTTGTATAAAACTCTGGGTGGCCTAATTTTGATAAAAATGTTTTCACGTACTTCACCCACGGTATCAAATGAACTCCCTCCAGTCTCATTATGTCCTGCATGATGGTTCTATTTAACACAGTCTGCTCCCTAGTCCATATTCTGTGCCAGAGGAGTATGGGTTCCAATTTAATTAGATCCGAAACATACATAAGACCCAATTCCTCATGGCACACAAAAGTGGAAGTACTTTGCGGGGCCGATAACAGAAAACGTAGAAAAGCATTTTCCACTAGTTGCAACTCGTGTGTGTTCGTAAAACCCCAAACCCCTGCTCCATACATAGCCACGAGAGACATTTTGCCTTGTAAATTTGTATGATTTCAGCTGGTGGCCTACGTCCCAGATTCCTACAAAAAGTAACAAGTGCACTAGTGGTGCTCATAAAGGCTAATTTTTTTGCAGTTACAGTTTTTGCCCAAGTATCATCGTCATTGAATAATATACCCAAATATGAGAAACTTAGAGTCTGAGATACCCTTTTACCCTCCAAGTATATTTCCCTACCTCTAAATTTCTTATGACCAGAATTCATTATAAAAGTTTTAGTAATATTAATATTTAAACCCAGATTCTTCATAAAATCGTTAAAACTAACTAAAACCCTTTGGAGACCATTCTGCGTACGAGCCATCAATACTGCGTCGTCCGCATATAGTAAGGTAGGTAACGAGCGACCTCCCACCTGAGGAAAGTCTAGCCCGCTCGAGAAGTTCGTTACCTAGTTCATTAATGTACAAATTATAAAGGAAGGGGGCCAGGACACAACCCTGCCTGACCCCCCTCCTAATTGGAAATGCTTTAGTACATTCGCCTCCCTTTCCATATCTGACCCTAGCTGCTGCATCACTATACAATTGCTGTAAAAAATGTACTATGTGCTGGTCCACACCCAGTGAGACTAAGATCTTCCATAACTTACAATGTCTCACTGAGTCAAATGCGGCCGTTAAATCCACAAAGGCCATAAACAGACGGCCCTTTTTTGCCCCTGTGTACTTCCCTACTAGCATTGATAAGTTCAGGCTTTGCTCAATCATGCCCAGTCCTTTTCTAAAACCATATTGTATGTCCGAGAGGATACCTGCTTCGTCTGTCCATATTTCCAATCGCTCTAATATAATCCGCCCTACCACTTTCACCATTGAATCAAGGAGGGAGATAGGTCTATAACACCCCGGATTAGTTCTCTCCCCTTCTTGAATATCGGAATTATGGTCGATTCTGCCCAGGAATTGGGCGGTTTTGACCTAAGGCTAGCGTTAATTACCTGAGTAACTACAGGACCCCACAGATTGACATTATCTTTAAACAAATCAACTGGGACCCCATCGGGTCCTGGGGCCTTGCCTCCCTTGCTCCGTGACAGAGCCGTAGTCACTTCCTCTAATGTCACCTGCATTGCTTCTAGGTGGATGGCCTCTTGAAAGCCTTTATTCCCACACCATTTAGGGTCATCATCCAAGTTATCGTTATATACATTAGAGAAAAAAGTTACCCAGTCCTCTTCTGCGATCGCTATCTCTATAGAGGGTCCCTCAGCCGGGGTCAAACAGGGGGATCTAACTATACGTCAAAAAGCCACATTGTTTTTCTGCCGTGCCACCGTTTGGAGTGCTTCCCATGCCTATTCCCTTAGGCATCTCTTTCTTGCCTTAACTGCTCTCTTGTAATCAAACCTAGCTGCTTTGACTTCAGGGATAGACCTCGGGTTTTTATGCAACGCCGTCTTTAGCTTGGAATGGGCATGCGAGCAAATTTTGTCAAACCAACCCACAGTATTCTGTTTATTTTTTTTTAATTGAACCCACAAGAGGTTCTTCACCTCTTTAGATAATTCTAAATAGGATTGTACTATCTGATCGCAGGGGGCATGCTCATTCATACAGATATCCATCGCATGTTTGCTAGTGAAGATCAGTTGTTTAGTCAGAGCCACGGGGTCCACCTTAGACCATCGGATAGAATATCCGTTTATTTGATTTAATACTAGATCTCCTGGCAAAATAATGCCTCTGTTACTCTTATGCTCATCGTGAATGATCAGGGGCGTAAGTGATAAACAAAGGGGAAAATGATCACTTATTGCTATGTCCCCTACCTTAAAGGTTTTGAGCCTTGATGAATGGGGGTGAGAAACTAACATGTAATCTATTATAGAACGGTAGCCTCGACCGTTAAAGGTGTATGACAGAGGTAAAAAAGGAGTTAAAAGATCATTTACTATACTGAGATCAAACATGTGCAGGAATTCATTGAAGCAGTCTTCTGTCCTTGAGTGACTAAAATGAGTACAAGATTCATCTCCAATCTGGGCCAAACCACACATCTTAGGATCCCTGTTTGGGCAGGGTGGACAGTTTAAATCTCCCTGAACTATAATCATATTATCTCTGGTGCCTGTTTCAAGAATGGTACTTAGATTCCCACTTAACTCTTTCATCACACTGCTAAGATTTTCTATCGGGGCATTATTATAGAAATTTATCACAATCAAGGAGTGGGTTCTTCTGCATACAATTTCAATAATATGGAAATGGCAATCTCCTTGATGGAATATAATTTTGTCCACACTAAGGCGGTTGGAGACATAGGTACACAGCCCTCCTTTAGGTCTCCCCCCCCTACCTTTCATGGCCTGACTATTATACGTTTTAAAGCCATTGATATGTATCGGTTCTAAGCACCACGTTTCCTGAAGGCTTATGATGTCCAGATCTTGTATGAACTCAACCCACTCTTTATTATCGATCTTGGGGCGCAGCCCTGCTATATTCCATGCACAAATGTTCCAAGTTATAGCAGAGGGGGAAATTACACAGCTTTCCTTACCTGGGCACAATGCACAATTAAGATTATTAATATCCGAACCCCCTATATCAATTTTGCGGTCACTCGCCTGTTCTGCGGTAGGAGTTACTGGGACAGGTATTTTCGGTGGAGTTGCTACTTGGCCTAGAGTTAGGGGAAAAGATACGTCATTCCCCCTGTTCGGGTGCCCTGTATAGATATTATCACAAGCTGCTATTTCCCCTGATCTCAACGTAGATGTATTACATAGTCAATCTATCTCCTCCAAGTTGTTTATCGCCTGAAAATGGTTAGAAGTAGGTACCGTGTAAACATACGCCAGGGGACCAGTTGAGAGACCATCCTCTCTGCTGGGCCATACTAATTTAGGGGGGCAATAAAAGAAACCCAGCAGAACCACACTAATCCCAGTACTCCTTACTGGCCAATTACCCACGCTTTCCATAATCATTCGTACCAGTTGTCGTGAAGCAAAAGATAACACTATGCAGTCACCAGTCAGGGTTTTCGCAGAGTTCCCCACCCAGGCAATTCGCCGAGCCATTTTAAATTCGGAGAAAAGTCTGCTATTAATTCCTGTTTTCCCCGACAAAAAGTTTAGGGCCTTATTTCTTAGTGCCTGCCAATGTTCTACTTCTCCAAATGGGAGAGGCGGGACATTGACCAACACCACAGTTATCGGAGTCGCATCTGGTGGTAAGTGTAGAGTCTTAGGGGGTCGTGTTTGCGATGGGGTTTGTGGATATAAAAGGGTATAATTTTCCTTTTTAGCTACTTGATCCCCTCCATCTGCTTGACGACCTTCACGACCTTGATGAGCTTTCCCCAAGGGCTCTATCTGTGGGTGCGGTAAACCCCCCTTCCTATGCTCTGCCATCCTATCTTTCCCCGTTCCCTGATGAGATGGACCGGCAGAGACGTTTGTTATTATCGGGGGGTACAGCCCTATGTTAGTGTGGTTTCTGCGGTTCGTATCGCTATGCCCGCTCACCCGAGATACGGGCGTCTGATCCTCTACCAGCTGATGTAAATCGATATTTGGGGGGGTATGGGTACTCAATGGCGCTATCTGGGTAAGCAGTCCTTTCTCTATATTAACTAACCGCTTCTCCATGATGTCCAACTTATTTATGACAGGTTTTAATAGTTCAGTAATGATTTCCTTGACTTTATTCCAGAGTTCTCCGTTGTCAAGGTCATGGAGAGTATTCGTTAAAGTACTAGCTTCCTTCAAGTGAGGGATTACTTGCGCAGAGACAGTTATTTGATTTCTCCCTTCTATATTACCTTGTCTAACTGAGCCCGGACCTTTTCTTTTCTTTGCGGGCGGTTGATGCGGTCTCGTCTGGCTGATTTTTAACTTCTGCCCCCGAGTCCTTGCAGTTACGGGATTTTCCACAATAGGGGGTTGTTGTTCTGGGCTACAGACATGAGCATTCCCCACCAGAGGCACCGGAGCCAAGGATGCCGGTGATGATGCTTCCACCGGCAGTACGTCAGAAGGGATAGGGTCGTGGAGCGTTGCACGTAACCGAGGCGTTTGAGGAGACCTCGCCAAGGGTTCTAGAGACAACCTCCGCTCGGTCAGTGCTATTTCGTGCATCAGCGTAGATTCTGCTCTCTGCAGGAAAGCATCAAGTGTTCCCACCACACCCTTCCCTGTTAGATGTTTAGCCTTGCTCATTGTGCACGTGCTCTCCTGAGTGAAGGTGACAAGCAGCTATTGCCACTTACAACCCCCGAAGCGTTCAATCGTAAGCAGTAATGGAAGGAAAAGTCTCACCGCAGTTTTCATAAGTTAGAGGGCTGGCCCAGCCCAGCCTCGACCGGGCGCAGACGGGCCCGCCCTTGGCCCGGGCTTCGCCCGCGCGCGTCCCGTGCTGCGGGAGTCAAATCAGGGATTTAAAGCGCCGGCTGGCGCGGGATGTTGACGCGGCTCCTGCCGCGATTCAGCCTGGTTCCTGCAGTCCTCCCCTGCAGTCAAAAGCAACACGGTGATCTACAGCTCCCGCGCTGCGGGAGGCAAGTCAGGGATTTAAAGCGCCGGCTGGCGTGGGATGTTGATGCGGCTCCTGCCGCGATTCAGCCTGGTTCCTGCAGTCCTCCCCTGCAGCCAAAAGCAACACGGTGATCTACAGCTCCCGCGCTGCGGGAGGCAAGTCAGGGATTTAAAGCGCCGGCTGGCGCGGGATGTTGACGCGGCTCCTGCTGTGATTCAGCCTGGTTCCTGCAGTCCTCCCCTGCAGCCAAAAGCAACACGGTGATCTACAGCACGGAATCGAAACCTGTGGTGCGCGCGCACCACAGAGGAGCGGGGGGGCGAGGGAGCCGGTCGTCTGTGCCGCGCGCTGATGCGCGTTCTAGACACGGACGGGAATGGGCGGAGCAAAGGCGGGACATGCGCCCGCCTTTGCCCAATTGCGTGCCGTTTTTTTTTTTTTTTTTTTTTTAAAAAGCACGCTACAGCCAATGCCAAGATGCGAAAGCAAAACCACACGCACGAGCGTGTGGTTAGCTTTCTGAAGCCCATCCAAGAGGTCTTGCGCTGCGCGAGCAGTGCTACGCACTGCAACGCTAGGCGCAAGACCTAAAAAAAGGATATTTTGGGAGTAAAGTTTCCTCACAACAATATTGGAGTTTTCATTTTCGTCTCTGACAATACTGAACTAGTGTTGTTAGAAGCCAAATTAGTGAAGAATATATGCAAAATTATAGAAACAAATATTGGACATTTTTGGTGACAAAGAATGAACAGAATGTAAACAATATTTACAGGGCAAAGGGCTATTCTATATACTTCCCCTTCCGACTGAGTTCTTGCTAATAGAAATTAGCACCAAAAAGTCTGCTATTAAGAAAAATGCATAACATAACTGCATGCCTGTTTGGGCGGGCAGGTTACCTTGTGACCACAAGGCCAGGCTCCCTGGATTTTGGGATGCACTTCTCTATCAAAGAACTGAAGACGTTGTTGTTGAACTTTTGGGCTATAATGAAAACTGACCCGTGAATTACTGATGCAGTGTTTGAAAAATTCTGGGGGAATTCTTACAGTTAAACCTATGAATGTCAACATAGGAATCCTCTATGCCTAAGCTAAAATGCTATATATTATATAAATATGTGAACTATGGACAATCATAACGCACATTACAGAAGCAACATATTGCTATGTAATGACCATCATAACATCAATCAGAATTTTCGTGAGCCTTTGGAGATCAGCAAAGCACGGTCACTGGTAAAAATAATGTGTAAAAGCACAACAATACACATCACTTCGAATCTGCAGGACTGCGGTCCAGCCGCATGCAATCCTAATGCGCACTTTTTGCGTCTTGGCAATCGCCAGGGAAGAATGCCTCTTCATTGGGGACACCTAAAATGCACTTGTTTGGAGGACATCTGTCGAATCTGCTACTCTCTGCATTCTGCCGTGAGCACTTGCCTGGGCAGAGGGTTATTCGCCTCACAGGGCCAGCACACTGTAGAATATAGGTGTATGAATAGTTCTACACAATTCCATCCCCCCACAACTAGAAACAGTTTTTGGGTGCATTACAAGGCATCCGCCATCCTTGTAAATTTACCCCACGGGCCTCTTCCCGCCTCGCATAGGCTCCTCTTTGTCCCCAGTTGGCATCCAGAAAAAATATATGCTAGAAATTGAGTTTCTGGTTGGCAGAGGTATGCCCTCTGTCCAAGCAGGAATTACAATCCTAGTCAGGATAGGTCACAGCACAACCTAAATTATCCTGTGCTCTCCCTCTGGTACCTTGGCATGCAACTACCACGAATGCCTTTTCAACAACGTCTGTACAATGCATGCGTCATTAACATGCATGCATTTACAACGAAAAATTTTACCACGCATATGCCTTTACCACGCAAGCCTTTACGACCAAAATTTTGTTGTAAAGGCATGGTTGGTAAAGACATATGTATGGTAAAATTGTAATAGATAAGTATAAACCCCCATATCCGCTTCATACATACCCCCTAAAACTAGCATAGACAATTATAAATCCATACACTGACATCAACATCGACAGACACACCCACAAGCATACCCACCGGATTCACATACTTGCTGACCACTGTAAAAAAATAAATATATATATATTATCTCTAATAATGGAACAAAGTGTGAAGTACAAAGTGTTTTCTGGCTTTACGTATGTTTGGACTAGACTCACTCCGATGCAATGCACTCTGGAGTCCACTGAGTTGGTCCACACAACACCAAACGGTATATAACTAGGAAGAGGGACTAGAAAGGCATGCATATCGTGTTGAGATCCAAAAGCAAAGGATAGGGGTGGGTGCGTTTGTGTGCAGAAAGTGGTCATAACAGAATGGTGGTCTAAATCTTTAAATCATGGAACTGAACATAGCACTGGTCAGATGACATGGTACCACAGTGGCTCTGCAAGAAATCAAACATGTCACCCAGTATTTACGAACTCTGATAAGGTTGGAAGTAAGCATACCTGTAGATGCCTTAACCTCTAATGAAGGTCTGCTGGGTGACCACAGACACAGAGGAAATCCTCAAAGGAGGAGATGGTACAATTGCTTGGCTGCACTGTTATTCAGCTTTATAGGACTAACACACGCAGCAAGCAGACAGCAGGACTCTCTCCATGAAATGATCTCCCTTTTGGTGGTTCCAAGACGGTCTGTAGAAAAGCTAGTGTACTTCAGTCCCAGCCACGGTGCTCAAAGGGGGCGGGACGGAGTGGGGTACAGGAAACACGTGTTCAGAACTGTCTGTCGTAATTCAAGCCGGGTGGTTTTCTGCGACAGACCTTTGTATGGTTCTGTGTTGTGTCTGGCGTGGGCATCAAGGTAAGTGCTTTTCATTTACCTTTAAATCTTTTACCACAAATATGCCTTTACCGGGAAACAGCGTTTGCAACGCTGCCATTACATTGTGGTGCTTTTACAACGCGGTCGTTACAACGACCGTGTTGTTAGTACGCGATACCTTTACATCGCAAGTCATTTGATCGACTTGCTGTAGGGGGCGCTCTAAACTAAGGAATGTATAATTTACTATTCCAACACCTTCCCTACTGTTGCACACGCTGGAGTTGGAATAGTAAATTATACTATTCCTAAGTCCAACGCGCCCCCTACAGCAAGTCGATCTAATGACTTGCAATGTAAAGGTATTGCGTTCTAACAGCGCGTTCGTTCTAACGACCGCGTTGAAATGGAACGCGATGTAATAGCATGCGTAGTAACATGCTACATTCGCCTTTACCATTAAATCTTTTATCATGCATATGTCTTTGCCATTCATGCCTTTACAACGAAATTCGTTCTAAAGGTATACATGGTAAAGGCATATTCGTGGTAAAGTATTTGTGGTACTGGACATGCGTGGTAAAACCATGGTCGTGCTAAAGGATTTGTGGTTATGATCCTATGTAGTAATAACCGCGTAGTAGTGGCTATTTCCGGCACAGAGCAGTCGGGCTTAAGAGGCAATGTGTAAAGTATTTGTACAACACTTCATACAAAAACACAGTGTAGAAAAATAGATTACGATTTTATAAATAAAACAAGACCAAAATGACAAAAATCTAGTGTGTCAAGTCGAGATATGAGTTTTTAAAGATTAAATGCAAAATATAGCGCTTAGAAGCAAGTAGCACCGAAAGAGTTAATTGATCACGCTGGACTGGGACAAAGTCAAGAGTTTAGACTGACCGAAATGGAGTGCGCGACGGACACAGGACCCACACAGGCCCTGGAGCAAAAAGTACCTTGATCCTGGTTGCAACAGCGAGATGTGTCGGTGATCCCAATGCGGTGGAGGTGTTGTGCTGAATTTCTCCTTGCAACTGCGGCGATGCAGCGGTTCTGAATGCAATGCGCCAGGTTTCTCCACGCTGTAAAGGTGATGTGTCGATCTTCTCCATGCGAAGCGTCGGTTCTGAAGCGGTGGTTCCAAGTGCGATGCGCCTGTCCGGTTCCCGCAACATCGGCAACGTGTTGATTCTTCTCTCGCAGCAGAGGATGCGCAGGTTTCACTGCAGCAAACCCCTAGGCCCACTTCCAAGGGTTCAGGACTGGTGTGGCATCATTTGGCAGGACAGACTCATACGCATATGAGACCACGGGTTAAAACAGAAATGTTCTAAGTCTTTTGTGTCCCTTAGACTTAGGCAATAGGAGGCAAGCCAGCAAGCCCTTGGAGTCACTCTGGGTTCAAGTGATGCAGGTCCAGTCTCACCCAGGCAGAGAGAGAGACCAGCAGGGCAACACAGCAAGGCAAGTGTTTAGCAAACAGCAATTCCAGCAGAGTGGCAGTCCTTGAGCAGCACAGCAGATCCTCTTCTTACTGGCAGAGTGGGCACAGGTCCAGAAGTGTACTGGTTTGGTAGTGCCAAAGCTCCAGTATTTATACCCAGTGCTGCCTTTGAAGCGGGGGAGACTTCAATGAAAGCTTTGAAGTGCACAGATGCTCCCCCTTCCACCCCTGGCTCCAGACACACTATAGGGGTATTATCAATCCTTTGTGTGGGGATAGGGCCTAGCCCTTTCAGGTGTGTCAGCTCCTCCCTTCCATCCTGCTCAGGATGGCCCCCTGAATGCAGATGACCACTCCGGCACACCAGTCGCGGCCGGTATGACTCGCGGGTGGGGGGCGGTGCGGGGGGTGGAGGGGAGGTTTAATAATAAAAAAAAAAAAGTTCAGTCAACTTACCTAAGCCGTCCCGCGTCGTCGGTCTGCGTCGTCCTCTCTACAACAGGAAGCAGCCGCAGGCAGCCTCCCTCCCCTACCCTAATCCAATCACAATGCTGCAATGGCAGCGTTGTAATTGGCTGGGATGCCGACCCCACAGGCGTCTATGGGGAGGTCATTTTCTCTATGTAGGCTGCATGCAGCTTCGATAGAGAAAATGCAGAGTGCGTACGACTGGTTTGGTCGGCCCTGGGGCGGACCAAACAGTCAGCGCCCACAATAGTGGGCAAGCCACTCCTCCCCTGAACTTGAGCAGGACCGCCGTCCCGCCCGCCCCCAACCAAACCCTGCCTTCTGCTTTCTTGCAGTGCGAGAAGCAGAAACATAAAATGGTATTTAAAATACCATTTTATGTTTCTGTTTCTCGCACTGTGAGAAAGCAGTGGGGCAACGCTCCTTCGCCCTGAGGCACACCTACCTTTCCTTTGTGTGTGACTGGCTAGAGGGAATGCACAAAGCCAGCTGCCACCCACCCCAGACGTGTGTTCCAGAGACAGGCAGAAGGCACCAAATGAATAAAGTAAGTAAATGTCAAATTTCTAAAAGTGGCATTTGCTAAACTGGAATTTAAAATCCAACATCACCATAAGTTATGAATTTAAATTGTGAGTTCACTGACACTAAACTTAAAAATTCGATATCTTCAGAATTGGGAGTTCCACTTAAAAGATGTAATAAGTTAATCCAAATGTTATCCTATGGGAGGGATAGGCCTTGCAGTAGTGTAAAACGAAATTGGGAGTTTTTCCCTACCAAGACATGTAGAGTTTAAAAGTACATATTCTGTCTTTTAAATACACTACACCTTGCCCTGTGGGTTATACAAGGCCTACATTAGGGGTGACATATGTATAAAAAGGGAAGGGTTAGGGCTGGCAAGAGGGTTTACTTGCCAGGTTTACATGGCAGTGTGAAACTGCACACACAGGCTCTGCAATGGCAGGCCTGAGACATGTTTACAGGGCTACTTAGGTGGGTGGCACAATCAGTGCAACAGGACCACTAGTATCATGTAATTTACAAGCCCTGGGCACATTAGTGCACTTTACTAGGGACTTATAAGTTAATTAAATATGCCATTTGGGGATGAAGCAATATTACCATGTTTATGGGAGAGAGCACAAGCACTTTAGCGCTAGTTAGAAGTAGTAAAGGGTGCAGAGTCCTAAAGCCAGCAAAAATGAGGTCAGAAAAATGGAGGGAGGCAGGCAAAAAGTAGGGCTTTCAGGCCTAACAATATCTAATTATTGTTTCTCTTGTTAGCAAGTAAATAGTTTTGAAGAAATAGGGTGCATGGGGAGCGTATGGCTGCTCTGCTGCCTCCTCGCCCACTTTAAAAGCTAGCAATATATGATAATCTAAGATCCCTGTCCAATGCACACAAAGTAACGGCAGCCACCCAGTTCATAATTAAGGCACCTGCTGGGTAGTCCTGTCTAGTCCAAAATCTCTCACATCCCATTTGCAATTCATATTGCCCAGACTGCTCTGTCCACATCCTGTCTGATCTGAAGAGACTTTCTTCTACTACCACTATTCTGCGCCACTGAAAATGGGCCCCTCTTGCGAAGTGCCAGAATTTCTACTGCCACAAATCCCGTTTGCACTGCTGACCATTTCTTCACCAACAACCCTATTCAAAGTCAATATACCCAAGATATTCGTCAAAACAGGAAATTTCTTTTCATGTGCAAACGGGTACTCCTTACGCACAGCTAGCAAGCAAATGCATTCATAAAAAGTCAATAAAAATT
Organism: Calotriton arnoldi; assembly: GCA_963921515.1. Taxonomy (NCBI): domain Eukaryota; kingdom Metazoa; phylum Chordata; class Amphibia; order Caudata; family Salamandridae; genus Calotriton; species Calotriton arnoldi. The sequence goes on from CAWUFW010001657.1 coordinate 1,827,232, forward strand.
AACATGATTACAATTTGCCAGAACATAAACCAGGATTAAAGGATAGGGAAGACCTGGCTTGGCAGTTCGGGCTGGAATGTTCCCATGAGGCACAGGGTCAAGACTGATTTGCAATTAGCTGGGTCTGAACTGAGGTGGCGAAGTGAGCTAAAGAACGATGATAGATTCAGCCCAGATCTGTGACTGGGGGTGAGTGCCGAAAAGTTTCAGCGCTCCGCCCATCATCTCCTTGTGTTTGCTTTAAAGGATAACTGTTACTCTATGAATGTGAACATATCTTTTTTTTATAAGCTTTCTTTATTTTCAATATAAGAAAATTATATGACTGACTAGATGGGAACACACACACATTATATATATATATATATATATATATATATATATATATATATATATATATATATATATATATATATAAATTCACTGAAAAAACCATAGGTTTCAGATAAGTTATAGTTAGAAATTAGCATTTAAAAAACCTTTGAAATTCACTGAAAAAACCATAGGTTTTAGGGACAGTTATAGTTAGTTGGACATTGCACTCGTACAAAACCCGTGAAATTCCCCCGTTATAGTTAGTTCAGCTAACTATAACTCGCGCCCGCAATGCACTGCTGATGACGTCACATATTACATCAATCATGACATGGTCAGTGACATCACTGATGACATCACTGATGACATCTCAAATGACATCACTGATGACATCATCCAGTGACTGTGTGTTTCTGTAAAGTTTAAATATTTTTAATATATATAGGGAAAGGCGTATTGAAGAATGAGTGGGTGTATAAGTGTGTGTATGGATGATTTAGTAGGTGCGTGACTAATTCTATAAGTGAGTGATTAAACGTATCTTACTGAATGCATGGGTTAGTGACTAAACTGGGTTAATGTCTGTATCTGTCTGTTGCTGTGTAAGTGGCTGCATGGGTTTGTGAATAGCTACATGAGTGTCTATAAGAGTTATTGATTTGTTGTCTGAGTATCTGTATGGGTGCCTGAGTGTTTGTGTGGATGGGGTGTGTGCGACTCTGCATAGATGTGTGAGTGGGTGATTCACTGGGTGGATGGTTTCAAGAGTGCATCTGTGATAGACTGTATGGGTGGGTAAGTGTGTGTAAGAGTGTGTTAGTGAGTGAATGTATGTCCCAGTGGTACATGTGTGAGTAACTACATATGTGAAAGGCAGTATATATGTGTATTGGAGTATATAAATAGCTATAAGCGAGAGTGAGTGATTGTGATAGTGGCTGTATGGATGAGTGTGTGCTTGTATCAGTGATTGTATAAGAGCGTAACAATGTGCTAGTATTTGTATGATTAAGTGAGCTGGTGTGTGTATAACTGTATAGGTGAGTAAATGGCAGTGTGTTTAATTATTTGCATGACTGACTAGGTGTGTGAGTACCTCTATGGATGAGTGGCGGTGTTTGAGTGTCTATATAGGAGTAAGAGTGCATATGATTGTCCTGTACTGAGTGACCATAAGTATGAGTGACTGTACGGGTGAGTGAGTGGATGTGTGTGTGTAGACCTAAGAATCAGTGAGTGGGTATGTAGTTATTGGTGTTGGAGTGTCTATGGTTTTGCGAATGGCAGTCTGTAATTTAGATTGGGTGTATCAAAGGTTATATTAGGGTGTGAGGAGTTGCATCAGATTATCATGTGGATGATGTCATCAGTGATGTCATTTGAGATGTCATCAGTGATGTCATTAGTGATGTCACTGACCATGTCATCAGCAGTGCATTGCGGGGGCGCGAGTTATAGTTAGCTGAACTAACTATAACGGGGGAATTTCACGGGTTTTGTACGAGTGCAATGTCCAACTAACTATAACTGTCCCTAAAACCTATGGTTTTTTCAGTGAATTTCAAAGGTTTTTAAATGCTAATTTCTAACTATAACTTACCTGAAACCTATGGTTTTTCAGTGAATTTCAAAGGTTTTTTAAATGCTAATTCCTAACTATAACATTTCTGAAACCTACGGTTTTTCAGTGAATTTCAAAGGTTTTGTAAATGACAATTTTTAAATGAATTAATTGTTATATTAATTTTTTTCATACTGATTTATTACATTTTTAGAATGTTTTTTTTTACATATTTTATTTTTAAATTACTTTGTAATTACATTATACATTACATTACAAAAATACTTTCTCAGAATGAATTACTTTAGTTTAAATACTTCGCACATAGGCAATAGACTTTTAAGTACAGTAGTTACAGTTGTTGCAATGGGCACCACATTTTCAAACACAATGCAACATTCAGCTCAATGTGAATTTCTAGTTAAATGCAATTAGTTACTTTATGGATTACTTTTCTAACCACAGGACTGGATCCTAGATTCAGTCCTGGTACATCTCCTGTAAACAGTTGAGTAAAAGCGTTTGTTACAGTCGTGATTTTTAAGGAATATTATTGTATTTTAAAAGTTGACACTTAGAAACTTTTTCTCATAGAATCACCAATGTTATCCTATGGAAGGAAATTCACTTAGCAGGTAAAAACTGTTATCGTTACTTTTTCTTACTCAGTGTTGGATCCTGGATCCAGCACTGGTGCATCTCCTGTAAACAGTTGAAAGAATGCGTTTAAGTCATACAGGCGATTTTTAAGGAATATTTGTAGTTTGTGAAAATCAACACTTTGAAACTTTTCTGCTGAAAACCAGACAATGGATTCCTATGGAAGAAAATATAAGTTACTGGTAAGTACGGTTAAAATTACTTTTGAGGATCAGTACTGGGCTGAAAGATGC